>OLMO02000294.1:13351770-13411841 GCA_900291935.2 Cassiopea xamachana
TTGTACCTGAATTTTTGTTTATTTCATTTCCTCGGACCTACACTAAGTTTGCTGCGAAAAGAATCAACTAGGTGTCGTGAACAAAGATGTAGCAGAATAATTTTTATTATAAATTATTATTTGTTTGGCCTAATATTTCGTAAGCGGATTAGTGAATCTACTTCTTAACCCATTTGCGTAAATAGTTTGTAGATTCGTCATCCAAGCACTTTCGCGTTCTTCAAATATTGTTCTACGATCATCACATTCTGTGTGTTCTGGTTTTTCTATTTAGTCAATAAGCAGTATCACGCTCGAAATCATGATTTGGAAGTAGGAATTGCTTTTTAACAGGCATTAATTTTTCAATCTCTAGGTTTTTCATGTGCGAACGGTAATTATTAAGGCATATGTTGAATTGCCATTCGGATTTTCCAATGTATTGTAATTTGCATTGCTTGCACTCAAGTAGATAAACGACAAGTTTACTGTTACACTTAGTTTCGGGTAAAATCTTTTATGTTCTGTTTGTTATTGAGCTTATAAATTCATTTGTATATTTGATTTGTTTGCAGCATAAGCATCCTTTAGTGTTACATGGTGTGGAGAATTCGATGCTCTTATGTTTCTGAAGTTTAAAATTTCTTCTCATGTTGTTTATTATCTCATTACTTCCTATCATAATCCATAATTGTTTACTTCTTCCATATGATATTATGGGTGGTACTGGAAAGCATTCTAAACCTAAGGTTTATTTGTAGTATATTCGAATATGTTTGTATGTGCATATATATATATATATATCTATATATATATATATATATATATATATATATATATATATATATATATATATATATATATATATATATATATATATATATATATATATATATATATATATATATATATATATATATATATATATATATATATACCTACATTTATTTATATGTATCTATATATCATTATATATAAATTATGTATGTATTTGCATTCAGGTGGTTATGTAAGTGTCTATCCATCATGTTTATGTTCTTGTAGCTGTGCTCGTTCTGTACCTGACTCAGGATTTGATGTATGACAAATACAGGGGAAAGTCAATTTACCATGCGTTCAGTATGGTTAGTTATTTCACAGGAGTTCTTGGTGCTATGATTGCAGACAGTTTCCTTGGAAAGTACAAGTAAGCATTTGTTCATTTTTAAAGGTTTCTGTTATTGCTCAGCAATTGAATGGGTTTCGTTTTCCGAACAGCTATGAGAACTTTGCAATGCCAATTGTTGGCATTAGACTGCATTTGTACAAATGAGTTTCATGCTCAAATTTGGTTTCCAGGTATTTTCAGCTAGCAATATCATCTAGGGAATCCACAATAATTATTGTCGTGTAAGGAAGAATCCAAGCCTTTAGAACTTGTTTTTAGAATATTACGACAATTTTCGAGAGAATTTGGAGAAGCAACGTAGTCGTTGCATTTTATTGGCATTATCGGTCAGTTCGCGTTGTTATAATTCCTGGAAATCAGTTGATAACCCTAACAGCTGTTTGCATGTTTTTGTTCTAGCAAATGCAGACTTGATGAGTTAATTGCGGATTCCATATCAACAATAATTATTTTAATTCCTCACGCTCTGTCCACTGTTCCAGTTCTCAGATGACGCAGCTGTAGTAACTGGTCAGGAATCTGAGAACTAAGTCCTACTTAATTGTTTCTCTATCTGGTGCAACTGGGCTGATATAATTATCAGAGTCGACAAATGCATTACATTTGTTATCAGAAAGTCATTAACTAAGGCTATTCAATTTCAGCCGAAACTTTACTAAACAGTACCCTTGTGCTTCAGGTAAAAGCAAACGAGTCATTTCGATACTTAGGTAGATATTTTGACTTTGGAATGTCAAATGAAGTTCACAAAATAGAAGTGATATCAACAGTAACTGACACTATTTCCATATAGAACAAACTTGGATTGTACAATCGATACCTTCTAGCAAAAATCTCATGGCACTTAACAGTTGCCGATATCTCCGCTACTTGGATTAAGGGGAACTTAGATTCTATAGTTTCAAAACACATTCGTATATGGCTGGATCTGCCAGTTTGTGGGACCATCAGCAACACTTTTCTCTCCTGTAATAAGTTTGGTTTGAATGTCTGCCCTCCATCTGTTAAATTCACTGATTGCCAAACTGCCTTGCTTATTGCTTTGAAGTCATCACCAAATACAGACATTAGAAATCTTTGGAGGGATACTAGCTTGGCTCAAATTTGCAGTACGATACCTATCGCAATAGAACTGATGTTATGAGATCCTTTCGTTGTAATCATGAAGAGGCCCTTTTTTATCACAATGCTCCTTTTCTGCAGTAACATCACAAGCGCTTCTGAAACTTAACTCTCTGTGGTCTTCTTCTCAAGGAACACTGCCCAAAAATATCTTCAATTTCACGGTTAAGTATATTAATAGTAACTTTCCCTCAAAGAAAAACCTCTGCAGATGGGGGCTTTCCTCATCAAGAGTCTGTTCTTCACGTGGTAGCTGGATGCACAATGTATCTCAATGATGGCCGCTTCACTTGGCGTCATAAATCAATGATTCAATTAATTGCAAGAAGCTTGAAATCAATTCTAGATTCAGTTTTTTATGTTAACCTTTCTGGCTATATTACCCATCAGTAATTTCCGAAATTCTCTTTGGCCTGAAGTTCTTCTTACTGTCTCTAGGAAATGGATATACATTCTGGAATTAACTGTTGGTTTTGAAACAAATTTTTTGAATAATGCTATGCGTAAGACCAAGAAATATAAAGATTTGGCGAGACGTCAACAAATTCAGTGTAAAATTTATCAGCCACTCTATATGCACCTTAGGAGTCTTCTCTCTTCCCTCACTTGACTTTCTAAACATGAACAAAGAAACCGATTTCGACGGCAAGCACGTGAACTACATTAAAAGGACGTTAACAATAATAGGAATTCGAACTAAATACTATGTGTTCTGCAAAAGAGGACAAGATCAGGACAATCCAGAGCTGTGATTTACCTAATTACCAAATCACATTTTATGCTTCTCTGACCTTTACTGTTGCCTTTATTATGTTTAAATTTTTAGACTTGCTTTTTTTCATCTATAATCGGCAGTATTATCCAATTGTAAACTAACTAGATGTAGCGAGGCTTAAGATTGTATTTAGTGAATTTGAAAATTAAATGATCTTTTCAGTCCTCTACTGTTCAATATAAGTTTCAAATCTTTTATTCAACTTGTTACTTCTGATAATTAGTAGCAAAAAGGCTTCTCTCTTGTTAATGAGCGCGGTGCAATGTTTTGTCCTGTACATTGATGCCAATTCGCCGATGACGCTGCTGTCATCACAACTAATGAAAAGGAAAATCAGCTACTTTTAAAGTGTTTCACGAGATGGTGCCAATGGGCGAATATGATTGTTCGAGTTCATAAATGCTCCACCTTTAGAGTAAATAAGTTCTCTACCAAATCTTTGCAGTTTATTCCTAATCTCTTGATTAATAATCAACATATTCATGCTGTTAAAATTGGTGAATCATTCAGATACCTTGGCCCATGCTTTGATCATGAAATGTCCAACAAGCAACACCAATGGGATGCTAAGGCAGCTCTTACAGATCTTCTACAGCGAATTCATTCGTTAAACATCCCCCCAAGAAGTGAAATTATGCTTTACCAAAACTTTACTGTCTAAATTGTCTTGGCACTTCACAGCTGCAGATATCTCAAAAACATGGGTGACTCAAAATCTTGACAAAACCCTTATTTTATATGTACGCCTTTGGCCAGACCTTCCTATCAGTGCCACAATTGGTCATCTCACTCTCTCTAAATTTAAATTCGGTCTTAACCTCCAACTTCCTCCTACAAAATTTCTCCAATCCTACGAAACACCTTGAAATCTTCTCCAAATGATATCACTTACTCTCTATGGGACAATACCAGTAGTAGATCAAATATTCAGTACGAAATTTATCAAAACACCAAGCAGGTTTTGAAAGCTGTCCTTAGTGACAATATCCAGAGGATCCAGCACGAGCTTTCTTCTCAAGGTGCTATTCTTTCTGATGTATTTAAAACTTCTCTTCCACGACTAATATCAACCTGGTCATCAGTCCAAATTAATTTGCCTAAAAAACATCTTTAATTTCACTGCATGTTACATAAAGAACATAATTGCAACTCGTAAAAGCCTTCTCTTGTGGAAACTTTCATTAACATCAGATTGCCCCTTCTGCTTGCTCCCAGAATCATTACTACTTGTCGTTGCAGGATGCAAGTTATATCTTGAGGAGGTTCGGTGTACTTGGCGCCACGACTCTGCTTTGAATTTCGAAGCATCTTCATTTCAATGTATCAAAGGAGCTACTCTGCTCGTAGACTTTCCGTCATTTCCATCTCAAAGCGTAATCATTGGAGATACTTTACGTCCGGATCTTCTCTTAGAAACAGCTAACAAAATTTTATACATTCTAGAACTAACTATTAGTTTTGAAACCAATGTTAAATGCAACGGTGAGCACAAAGAAGCAACATACACCAGTCTTGTGAAAAGTCTCAGAAAATATTACCAGGATGTTAAATTCATAAACTTTTCTTTAAGCTGCCCAGGCATATATGATAGGTCGTATACAAAGTTCATGGACATGTGCACTTAATTGAAGTTTGAAAGCCGTCAGCAAAAATACAAGCAGAACCATCCGCACAACCTACTACATCTTCTACTGCGGTAATAACCCCTCATCTGGCTCCTCTGTCCACAATGAGTATGACCTTTAATGACATTTTATACCAAACTAGCCATTTTTAGACTACCTTGTTAGAGAGGTTTACATTTGCAGTGTTATTCAATACAATCAAGTTTGAGAAAAATTAGTCACAAAGAGCTTCTAAAAGCCATACAAAATGAGCAAAAAAGCTTTTAAGTATGTCAAATGAACGTTGCTGCTTTTTCGTGCTGTAGCAATTCCAACTGTTGCTCATAGAGTGATGCACCTTCAGAATTCATCGCCTATCATGACTGTCACACTATAGTGATAGCAATTGCTGCTGTCTGTAAAAAGGCGAGAGGAAATTTTTGTAACAGATAGATGAATACACTCTTAAAAATCAATTGATTTCTCAAGGTTTATTCTTCTCCCATATGATCGAAACTTGGTTATCTTCAGTGCAATATGTTGGGTCCTTAGCTCAGCGGAATCTCCCCAAGAATATCTTTAACTTTACAATTCGTTACGTTAATAATTCTCTTTCAATTCAAAAATTCTTGTTCATTAGGACATGTCGTCCACTCCCCGATTGTTCAACTTACTGCCTAAAACTCTCCTCCATGTCGTCCCAGATTGCAAAGCTTGCTTAGAACAAAGGAGATACACCTGGCGCCATGATTCTATCCTTAATTTTCTACCAATAACATTCCAATCTGTTCGTGAGATCTACAGTTATGTTTATCTTTCTAGCTTTCTAAACCCTTCTGCTGTAACTGTAGACAATTTTCTTCCTGATCAACTACTAATTCTCTCAAATAAATGTCTCTACATTTTTAAACTTACAGTTGGATTTGAATCAAACATTAGGAAAAACTTTCACCGAAAGCATACAACGTACCATGACTTAGCAAAGCAGCAAGAACATCTCTTTTCATAAGTAAAGTATATTAACTTATCATTCAGCACTTTTGTGGTACTTGATCAGCTTTTATTGCGATTCCTGGACATGCTACAGGATCTTATTGATAGCTCCAGCACCAGGGCCTATATAATTTTTTGAGCGAGGTCTACAGTTGTATTGTAATTTGTTATAGAAGTTTCCATAACTATGATTGTATTCCGAACCAATTGGATTTGATCGAGCTGAAATCTCGCGTGATCATTATGGCGGTCGAAAAATCTAAGTTCAAATTTGGTCAAAATAAAGTCAAAAATCTCAATTTTCTGGAATAACATTGAAACTATCAGATACGGTCAAAAATGTCAAAAGCAGGGTGCAATGCATATATGTACATTTACTTTGTATTGTTGAGCCAGGAAACATTGCGCTCACTTTGCGGCTAATTGCTATACAAGAGTCTATTTCATGATCTGACCGTTATTTGTTCATACTTCTAGGACATGATGCAGCTGGTGGAGCAACTGCATCCCAGAAAAATGCAATTTTCAAAGCTATGAAAACAGTTCAGAAACTTTTTTCTGGTGAAGATCTGTGCGATTCCAATACTATAAGTCTGAAATACTGTAAATGAATGTCGTTTAAGAGATCCTAAGCGCGTGAATGAGTGTAAACGGAACCCATTCAGAAGGGTTTGACTCGGAAGTATGTAAGAGTCAAGACTAGGTCAAAAATTCAGACTGTTAGGTAAAAAAGTCAAAATCTGACCTCCTTATTGATCATATATGCTATTTACACTGTGGTTTTGATGGCAGTTCTATCAGTCACATTGTTGCTACGTAACAATCATCAATTTCATTGTTAGGCATAACTTTGTTTTCGTACGGGTATCAAATGTATCTTTTCAGTAAGTGCTGAAAACTGTAAAAGTAACTGAAATTATTGTTCTAAAGCTTTTTCAACAATTGCCTTTGACTGAAACTTGAAAATTTGGAAGTTTTCATTGTCAATATATGCCCTTTTTTGTTGCTTTGCAGAACGATATTTATTTCATTGTTGCTGTACAGTGTGGGTGAGCTTGCTCTCACAGTATTATGTGTTCCAGATATTGGTCGTCCATTCAAGTGAGTCCTTTATTGGTGATCAGTTTGTTCTGTAATCTTCACACTTCACATGGGGGCCATTCAATTAGTACATAAGCACCAGTATCGAAAAAATTTGACCTCTCCCCATCCTACGCAATGAAAGTCGTCGCCACAGACAGGAGAATACATTTCGTATAAATACAATAAAAGTACATTACAGTACAGTACAATAAAAGTACAAGAATACATAAAGTACATTTCGTATGACAGTATTACAAAATACATACAAAAAGAGACTTTTTGCCTACGTACTTACATGTGTCAACATTCCCCTTGAGCGCATGGCGTACGTTTTTGCTCGACCCACCTCCTTCTCCGTGCGTACGTGCTAAATGAATGACCCCATGCGCAGGAGAACACTATGAATGAGAATTCTACTTTAAAGGCAGAAACGAATGCTTCTGTATTTTTGTGTTAACTGTTGCGGAAATATGCAAACGCTGGAAAATTTTCATTGTCGCGGGAATCAGCAGTTGCGAATTGCTGGGCGAGTTATATTTTTTGATATCTTCTCTCCGCAAAAGGGGAACCAAATAGAAATTTTGAGAATTAAAAGTATCGGACGTCAAAATTAGTATTTTGTACCTGACAGACCCACGCTACTTTTTTAAAATGAACAACTGCGTTGAAAGTTTCTTTAAAGGTTAAAATTC
Organism: Cassiopea xamachana; assembly: GCA_900291935.2. Classification (NCBI taxonomy): domain Eukaryota; kingdom Metazoa; phylum Cnidaria; class Scyphozoa; order Rhizostomeae; family Cassiopeidae; genus Cassiopea; species Cassiopea xamachana. The sequence continues at coordinate 13,359,187 of OLMO02000294.1, forward strand.
GCGGGAATTATCTGTCGTTAAAGGGTGAAAAACAAACTTGCACGAGAAAAGCTGTCGCAAATTATCATGATTTTTCTTGTTACATTTCATTCCCGTGACACTTTCTTCCTTTAAAGTAAGTACTTCTTTTGATTTGTGGACTGCAGTAAGCGTACTGGGTTGCCACCGAATTAGGGAATTCAGGGAAAATCAGGGAATTTCAATTTCAATCAAGGAAAATCAAAGGAAAAAGAAAGATTTTTGAACAGATCAGGGGAAATCAGGGGAGCTTCAGGTTTCCTAGGCCTCCCAGATGGCATAAAATAGAAGAAAAGCGTAAAAGTACAGAGATATTTTTCTCTTTATTTTTAATTGATGGGATTCTGGCAGAGTAGCAACAGCAAAGTCAGACTTAGGCCTAAATGATATTTGATATTCTCATATTCTCATTAGGATCTCATTCCACATTTTGATAGCTGCAGATCTGGATGATGATAATGTTGCTTTTAATAATACCAGTAGTTCATTCAAAGGGGACCTGGAGGCCATGCCCACACAACCAGAAAGATTTCAAGCCGAAACTTAACACTAGCTATAAAAAATTTGAGCTTTCTATCGCATCCATTATAACTGTAACACCAGATAACTATGTGGTTTGCGCAAAATTTAGTGACGGGTGTCATATGGCTTCGGTTAGGGTGAAAATTAATATACAAACCCTATCAGCTATGTTAAATTTGTAGAATTTGCATTGAAATAGAAGATCACAGTAGCATTTCAAATCCATCATCTAAGTTTTATCACTGCATAATCGGAATAGGAGATTGCCCGACATTGCCAGTAGGCTGATATGCCCATAAAAAGAGAGTTAGAAATTGAAGAGTGTCTAATGAAGAGTTTTTCCTCCTATTATTCTGTTTTGTAGAAAGCTGTCAAAAACTGTGAGAATCCTTTGTCACTCGTAGCAAGCTTCTTTTCATAGAGTATACATTCTAAGACAAAGTAAATTGTATGGTCTCAAAAATATTTCTGATGGCACAGGTCCCAGACCCCTTTTATCCCTCTACATTGGAGGTTCTTTCCGGCAGAGCTGTATTTTATAGTTAGCAACGGGTCTTCGTAATTGACTCTTGAAAAGAAGGGATGATAGTTAAGCATAACAGTAAGAGCTCCACAGAACTTCCTCAAAGTTTTAGGGATGTAGCAGAAAGAAATTCCCTTTGAGTGACGCCCATTTTTGAAATCCAAATGGGCCTCCCCAATTATCTATTCTAGGCCAGGCACCTGTCCTGGGTATGACATAAAACTGCATCCAGTTGTAGAGTTTCGACGTGGGATAATGAGGTTACCCTTTACTACAGCTACCTCCAGGTCACCCTTGAGCAGGGTGTAGCACCTGTTAGCCTCCCCGAGACCTCGAACGACTGGGTTGGCTTCCAGTAGGGGTTAGTCTGGGTAGAGGGGACTCTTTGGTCTTAGTTGACAGCCTCTCTAGTGATGTTGTCACGATAAAAACAATGGTGGTAGTTCAGCACGAACACTACCAACATGAGAAAGCAATGGAGAACTACTCCTCTTCTCTCCGTATCTCCAACAACTCCTGACAATTACGAACGAATTCATAAAATTAGATGTATTTGCCTCCGGTGAGCCCCTCAGGGCGGTTGGTATCTCACAAGCACCTGGGGAAGAGCCAAGGTTAGCAAAGAGTACTACTGCCTTAATTGATGACGGTTACAAGCCTGAATGTGTAAGGATAAAAAGAAAGAAATAGTAAGAGCAGCAACATGGGACGTACGATTAATGGGATTAGGAAAATTAAATATCATTACATCAGAAACAAAAAGATACTGCTTGAAAGTACTAGGAATGGTAGAACACAGATGGGCAGGAGAGGGCATTCTAGACCACAAGATAGTGGTATGATGATCTACTCAGGAGCGAAGAGCACTGGGGTGTGTGGATTAGGTTTTTACCTCTGTAGTGACATGGAGAAAGCGCTCATGGGATACAATCCAGTAATTGAAAGAATAGTGTTATTACGTATTAGAGGTAGACATAGAAACCTTACTACAAGTGTATGAGCCAGCAACCCAAGCAGATGATGAAGAAATAGAAGCTTTTTATGAAGAATTGCAGGTTACTATTGAACAAATAAGTAAAAGAGATATAATAGTAATTATTGGGGACTTCAACGCTGAATTGGTGAAAACTTGGGCAGGTTATATGCAAATGCAATAGGGTCATATGGCTTGGGAGAAAGACATCCGAGAGGAGACAAACTGGAGAATTTTGCTGTAGAATATGACCTGGTGATTGCGAATACTTCATTACAGCAACCAAAATGAAGACTCTACACTTGGAGATCACCGGATGGAAACACAAGAAACCAAATAGATTTCACATTTATAAAACGAAAGTGGAGAATGTCAGTGTTGAATGTCAAAGCCTTCCTAGGTGCAGATTTTGACACAGACCATGAGCCTCTCGCTATGAGCATGAGACTTGAAGTAATAAAACAAAAAGCAGACCATCGTCCCATTCGCTTTGATTTTGAAGCTGCAGCCAGTGAGTACTCAGTAGAAGGCAGAAACAGATTTGCCAACCTTCTACAAGACCTGATGCAATCGCAAACAGGGCCAGCGAGGTATTAATAACAGCTACAGATAAACATCTTAGGAGGAAAAAAGGGAGAAGACAGCATTGGATATCTGACCAAACATTGGAAAAGATAGAAGAGAGAAGAGGATTGAAGGGTAAATCAGATTTGATAAGTAAATAAAAGTGCAAGTAACTTAATAAAGAAGTAAGGTCACTTTGTAGAACAGATAAGACAAAATACGTAATTACAAAATGCAACAACATACAAAAACACCAAATCAATAACAACTTGCGGCCATGTTGCAAGAAGTAAATAGCATAACCAGAAATTTTCAGCCACAGCAACGTGTTACCAAGGATAAATTGGAAAGTTTTTTGACAGAAAATAATGAGATTCGATCAAAGTGGAAAGAGTACTGCAAAGACATGTATAGATGCAATGACGGAGAAGCAGAAGAAGAGGTACATATTGAGGGTCTTGAGGAAGGTAGAAAACCATTAAGAGAAGAAGTTGAATGGGCTATAAAAGTCTTAAAGGATGGGAATGCACCGGGCTGGGATGGATTGATAGCAGAGATGATAAAGTTGAGTAGATAAGAGGTCTCTGCCAAAAAAAGGAAATCTGAAAGAATATCCTTGATAAGCCATGCAAGCAAAACACTTTTAAAGATCCTACAAAAGAGAATGAAATGGAAGGTAGAGGAAGAAGTAAATAGGTTTAGGAGAAAATCTGCTACACGTAACCAAATCTTCAATTTGAAAGTTATCATTCAGAAATGCAGAGAGTTTAATGTTGATCTATACGTATGCTTTATTGATTACTCCAAAACTTTTGAATTTGTTTCACATACAGCAAGCTTTGGGCGAGACTCAGAGACATGGGTTTCCCAAATAATGAAGTAAAGCTAATAAAAAAGCTCTATAAAAGGCAACAATCTGCGTTGTGCACAATCTGTGTAACAACAGAGTGGTTCTCTGTAAAAAGAGGAGTTAGACTAGGGTACATCCTATCGCCATATCTTTTCAATATTTATACAGAGTCGATAATGAGGATGGTAGAAGACGAGGGCATTAATGATCAATTTAAGGAATTCAATATACATGGGCATAAAGTAATTAATCTTCGATTTGCAGATGATACTGCTCTTTTATCACACAAAAATGAAGGCTTGAAAAATCTTGTTGAATCTCATAGTGAGGGGAAACATCTTATGCTTAATGTCAAAAAGACTAAAGTCATGAAAACAGATAAAACATTGGGATCAGTAAACCTGAAAGTCAATAATGAAATTTTAGAGACAGTGAATAACTTGGCAGCACAGTAACTGATAACGATGATGAGAAAATAGAACTTAGAAGGAGATTGGCAATTGCAACCAACAAACTAATGAGGATAAAATTGTTGTGGAAAGGAGATTCTGCGCAAACAAAATTGAAAATATTAAGGGCTTGCGTTTTTACTGCTGCAGACGTGGACCAGGACCAAAGCTATGTCAAAGCTTATTGACTCCTTTGAAATTAAATGCTACAGGCGGATATTAAGGGTACCATAGACAGAACTTCGGGCAAATGAGTCGATTAGGAATGAACTTGAGGTCAAAGGAAATTGCCTTAGGAGCTATGTACTTAGACAAAAGTTAAAGTACTTTGAGCACTTTGAAAGGCATGGAATGAGTCGGATCATCTTGGACGGCGGGGTTAGTGGGAAAAGAAAACAAGGCCTATGAGACAGTGGGAGAAAGACGTAGGGGATGTGCTGAAGAAAATGTCAATTATTGAGGCTGGAAGACTGGCTAACAACAGGTATGAGTTTCGGACAGCTGTCAGGAGTTCCACGTCCTCTCCAGGATAAGCGGATTGGAAGAAAACCAGTCACTGGATATAGATCATTCTGTTTTGTGCAGTCTCTATGAAGTACAGGTCCGTGTTTTATGAAACCAAATATATGGCCGGCCAAAAGTGGGATCAAGACTTCCCAAGCCCATATCTGTCCAAAGAAACTATAAAATCCTAATTAAGTGTTATAAAACTATTAGGGAAAATAAGGGAATGATTGGTACGACTTTGCTGAAAATATCAGGGAAAATTAGGGAATTCTTTTCTGAAATGCTAGTGGCAACTCTTACATAGCGGCAAAACTTCCATATCTTTGATGTTTAAGGAAATTCATGTAAGAGTACCTATCATCTTTAATCTAATATCTTTTTCAATTGTATAAGAATTTTGGTGCATAGATGACGAAAACATATTCAGCATTTGTTTTATGATATTTGGAAGAATGCAATAGATTCTAAATATCATAATTTAATGATGTCTTTTCTGTCTTCGTTCTTGCGTTGAAACGTTTTCAAAAGCTACATTTTCTGTCTTCATTATAGAAATTTGTCCTAAGCGTATTGATCTTCAACCTACTGCAAGATTTTTGTATCTGAACATTTACTGTGCAAGCAGTAGCTTTACGGTAAAGTTATCATGGCTCTTTTAGAGATAATTTGAGTCAAAGAAAGTGTTGCTAGCAGCTGGCTCTTCATTTTTTTTGCTTCTTTGCGTAGAGCTGGCCCTCTGCTCGCTTTGCTTGTGACTGCAATCGCTTGCGGAAACATTAAACCTTGTTTGGCTGCTTTTGGTGGTGACCAATTTGATCAAAAGGAGGTAAGTATAATCTTATTCATACTTTTGATCTTCGGCTATCATGATTGCAACGAACATTCAGGATAGACTGAATTTTTGAATTCTTGAACTTATAGAGGGGAGGTTGGTTGTAGGTGGAAAAACTTACTGTGTAGCGACTGGCAAAAGGAAAACAATCCGCCTCTTCATTTACCATTGTTTATCATGTTCGGTGTATTACCCAAAGGTTGAAACCCGTCCGCATTTTGTAGTTTCTATCCCAAGCAGTTTGTTTGCTACACCACTGTGGCTAAATCCCTTTCCGGTGGACGTTAGTAGCTTTTCTTTCTAAAGCCCAGTTTAAGCCCTGCTCACAGTACAAAAACTAGCCCGCGGCGAACCTGGGTTAGTTTAATTTGGGTGAGATTTTTTGTAGCAACTGACTCGGGTTCGCTCCGGGCTCGACCCACTTTAAACTGACCCTGCAGCAGAGGTGGGTTTGTCCCGAGTTCGCTCCGGGTTGGTTGCTTTAAACATAGTGTAAATGGAAGTCAGGGTCAAACCTGGGGCAGTTTTACTATTCGCCCGTGTGTGCTTCTAATTTGTAGCAAAGCGCTCCACTTTGATTCAATAGTTTGTCACTGATTGTGCTTGTAGACTAATGTAGCAGGGTTAATTAACTGAAGGCTCAACTAGAAAATTTCTATCATAGAATGTTGTGCACCAAATAATTTTAAGTAATCTTGAGCAGGACAGCCACGACAGGAAACATTATCTGAAGGTCAAAAACCAGAAAGAATTACCAAGATTTCCAATATAGCGAAAGTTTGTCACCAGATTTCTGAGAGTAATTTTAATAACATGGCAGGTCCTCTCAACAAATGATCTTGTATTTTATGCCATTGTTCAGACTTGGAATTTTCATTAGCTATATTGTTGGAGCTATTTACTCCTTTTCATGATGTCTTCTTTCTTAAACTCACTATTTTCACTTAAGCCTAAATGTTTATTTATATAGCCGCAATATTGTGGTCAATTTTAATGTGTTCATTTTCTGAGCATTTGACTACCATAATGAAAGCGACTTAGTGCATTCGCGTGTAGTATTGCTTCCTTTTACAACTTACCCTACAAATTCAAATTGATTGTGTCGGCAGATCTGACCACGCTTTGTAATGATTTAACAATGTTGTATGCAGAGAATTTTCCCAATATAGTTTGAAATTGTTACTTTTTTAGAAATCTGCATCTTAGCTTAATTTTATATTTCAGACGTCTTTAATCAGCAAATTCTTCTCGATGTTTTACATGTCTGTTAACGTTGGTGCTACCTTCACCATGATTTTTGTTCCAATGATAAGAAGTAAGCAGCCTTTGCCGTTATCCACTAGTTGTATATTTTTGCAGTTTAGTAAATTAGGGCACATAGAAGATTTTGCTAAGCCTGTAAATTTAGTGAATGCATGAATGGTTAGAACAAAAGGGGAATGAATTAATATTGTCATAGTGACTATGTATTTAGAATCTGAGTGTGCATAAACGAAAGGGTAACTTAGTTTCAAAATAGCAAAAAAATTTGTTATCTTATTTTCGTACATTCAAGATGGCGGATGACATATGGTCATGGTGCTTGTTCATATTTTATGTCTTCATCGCAGTCATGGCTTACTTACATAGAAATATTATAGCAGATGTTCTTAACATGAATCACAGTTCAATTTGTTAGTGAAGATCTGTTACGTCCGAGGCGGGATTACAGGGATTCCGCTGGATTCTGTTATACGCAAGAGCAATGTAGTTATGGCCTAGACAGGTATCATTGCATGCCTTTGGCAAATCAATTTATTAGAAGTTCATTTTTAAAGTCCAGAACCAAACGGAATAGTAGCAATTACATTTACATAACGTATCAGCAGTCAAGTGATGCTTCATTTTCGAGAATTCTGCTTTGCAGCGATGTACAAAGTCATCTAGGGCCAAGCAATTCACCAGGCTTTGGTCACAATACGTTGGAGGTCAGAGGTTATTCGATGAAAGTTTAAATTTAGGCCATTGTATTGGATCAAATATACCAATAAGAGTAACAGCTAGGCCCAATATCTGGGGATGTAAATGTGCATATAGTAAACAGTTTCGAAATTCGTATAACCTCGTCAAGCTTTTATTTGTCAAGCATTAAGACCGACATCCCATTTCTTTACATCTATCAATGCACGGTCTTTAAGGAATAAAGTTGCTGATTTAAGACACTACAATATAGATAATGATGCTGATATTTTGGTGATAACAGAATCGTGGCCCTCTTCAAAAGACGCAGTTATAATATAATAAACAGACTTACACTGGATGGATACAGGTTCAGACAACAAACTCAGAAAAGTAGAAAAGGAGGTGGTCTGGCGATCATTTGTAAAGAATATATAGAAATATCTGTGGAACATTGAGGATCAACAGAGTGCATGGAATACATTGACGCGTTTGTGACATGTGGAAATAAATCATTTGAACTAATATATCGCCCAGGAAAAAAATCCTACAAATGGGAAACTGGTGGCCACATCTACCTTTTTTGATGAATTCACTTCCATGTTAGATCGGCATGATACTGCATCATATAATGTAGTAATTACTGGTGACTTCAACTTCCACGTGAAAGGTGATGATGATGCAGATGAATCAAAGTTTTTGCGTGTTTTCACTACGTATTATCTGATTCAATGCGTCAATAAAGGGACTCATAAGAATGAGCAAACACTTGATTTAATCATCACCAGGTCGTCGTCGAATTTTGAAAAATATTTTTACAGTTAGACGAAATTTTTCAGATTATTTTGCAATCAAATGCCACTTACCAATTCATAAACCTCGTCCAATAAAGAAAGTAGTTGACTTTAGAAGGCTAAATGAGATTGATTTTGATGGATTTGAATCACACTTGTATGGAAAGTTAGATGTTATGGGCTCTATATATGATGTCGATAGCTTTGTCACTACGTACAATACAATTTTAGCGGATATTATTGACAAGGATGCACCCGAGGAAAAGAAATCAATTTCCGCATACAGGAAACATCAAGGATACACAGGGAAATCAGAGATGAAAAGAGACAAGGGAGACGGCTAGAGAGGCGATGGAGAAGAACTAAGCTGACTATTGATAGAGTCAATTTTGCAAGACAAATGGAAAAGTTAAAGAAAATGCTAGAAGACGCAGACACCGAATCCTTTTCAACCCTTGTGAAGGAAAACTCAATAGATTAGAAAAGTTGTTTAATACATTGAACAAAATCTTTAGAAAACAATAGGTTAGCTTGCCACAGCATCATTCCGTATTAGAACTAGAAGATGAGTTGATTGATTTCTTTACAGAGAAGGGTGCAAAGATCAAAAATGAAATAAACAGCAGTTTATCTGTTAATGTTGTGATGTTTTTCATTTCCAAGCAGAAACTAAAAATACGAGTATTAAATCACTGTATTTTGCGAGCTTGAGGAGGCTGAGGTAGTTAACCCAATAAAAAAGTCAATAACTGAATGATGCGATTTACATCCTATTCCAACCTGGATTATAAAGCGTTGTAATAAAGCTATACCAAATGTGACTAAAATTGTTAATTTATCGCTTCAGTCTTCTACTATGCCTCTGCCATTCAATTGAGCTATGTTTATTCTTTTGCTTAAGGAACCTGGCCTTGAGTTGATGAAATCAAATTTTAGACCTGTGTCAAATCTGGCTTATGCTTCTAAGCTATTTGAGAGTGCATTTGCCAGTCAATTGGTGGAACACTTGACCAGAAATAGGCTTTTGGATCCTCTAAAATCAGCATACAGCAAGGGCATAGCACAGAAACAGCACTGCTTAAGGTAGAGTGCGACATGCTGGAAGCGAAGGAAAATCACAGTTTCCATTCTTGTTTTACTTGATTTATCTGCTGCTTTTGATACTGTAGATCACAAAGCTCTTCTGAAGCGGTTGAAAGAAAGGTGTGGTTTACAAAAAGATGCACTGCAATGGTTTGATTTGTACCTCTCTAATGACTCTCAAACGGTAAAGTTGAATGACTTGCCATCTTAATTATGGACAGCCACAAGGTTCTGTTTTAGGGCTTTTGTTGTTTCTTATTTGCACCTTGCCACTTTGTGACATTGTTCAAAGTATGAGGCTCCAGTATCAACTTTATTCGGACGATAAGCTTGTATTACATGTCTTGCGTATGCATGTCTTGCGTACCAAACAAAACTGATGTACATGTCATGTCCTGTCTCGATATACGTGTCTTGCGTATCAAACAACACTGATGTAGTTTACTCACTAAAGAGGATTGAGATGTGCATTCAAGAAGTCAACTCGTGGATGTCAGCTAATAGTCTCAAGCTAAACGGTAATAAAACCAAACTACTGTTAATTGAAACTCCCCGGCAATGTTTAAAAGTCTCTAATGCAATTCTTAATGTGGCTTATAGTAGCATTGGACTATGCGAGAGGGAGAAAAAACTTGGCGGTCCTTTTTGACAGACATCTCAATTTGAAATCACATGTTAATATGGTATGCCAATCAGCCAGGTACCACTTGCATAACATTAATCTGGCTAGGAGGTTTCTAACACAAAATGCGGTGGCAAAGGCAATACAAGCTTTTGTCATTTCAAAACTAGATAGCAATAATGCCTTATTGCATGGATTACCTTCTTGTGAGCTGAAAAAGATGCAGATGGTTCAAAATGCTGCTGCAAGACTTCTAGTGCGAGTGAAAGAAGCTGTCATATAACACCGATATTGAAAGATCTTCACTGGTTACTGGTAGTATGCAGAATTAAATATAAGATATTGTTATTGACATTTAAGTATATGAAAATGTTGGCTCCAGATTATCTGGCTAATCTACTAAAGAAACGCATAACCTCAAGGGCAACAAGATCAGCAACAGATGAAAATTTACTTGAAACCAAGATAACTAGTTTAGTGATAGCAGGAGACAGTTCATGTGCGCATGTTGCTCCAACATTATGGAATGAATTGCCATATTCATTGAGGGCATCGAACTCGCTCGTTTCATTTAAAGAACTGTTAAAAACCTACCTATTTCTAAGACATTTTTGTAATTATTGATAGATCATAAGAATATTCTCTTTTTAATGTATTTAGTGCGCCTATGAGCCCTGTGGATATATGACGCACTATAAGTTTCTTTGTTATTATTATTGTCATTATTATTATTTTCATTGAAACTATGCTTATGTTCGATCAATGAGTTATAATGAACTTTTCAATCAATAAATACCATTAAAGATTGTTGAAAGTTGAACTATTAGTTCTTTGATAAATATGTTTCCTTGAGCTTATATGTTTCTTTCTATCAATTAAACTTTGAATTATTACTCTCCTAGCTGATATTACTTGTTTTGGTGGTGATTGTTATCCTGCAGCATTTGGTGTGCCAATGGTTTTCATTGTTGTCGCAACAGGTATAGCTTGTAGAAACTGAAGAATGCCGATTGGTTTTCTTCAAACGTTGTAACTACTTATTACTGATGCAACAGGTATAGCTTGTAGAATCTGAGGTATACTGATTGGTTTTCTCCAAATGTTGTAACTACTTATTGCGGACGAAGGAAACAGAAATGCATTTCTGATGATCTGCTTTCATGATTTCATAGTCTGCAGTTTTCGTTTATCTTCTCCAGTACAGATAAGTTATATGAAAGGCCTAGATATTGATAATGACAGCTTGGGGCTGTGTTGATGCGATATTCTTAAGCTAATTGTTCCTATGTGATTAGTGAACAAAAATGCTCCTGTTGACCTGAATTCCCCATTCATCAGAAAAATGCCAATGACTCTTCCTCTACACGAACTGTTTTCATTGACCTCAAATTATTCTAATCATGTATTAATGGGCATTAAGCATTTATCAAAAATTCTTGTATGGTGCAACAATTATTTTTCTTCTCTTGTTTTCATATTATTTCAGTCTCATTTATTTTGGCTTCCAAGTGGTATGTGAAAAAAGCCCCTGAAGGAAATATGATGATCAGAGTCTTTAAAATTATTTGGGTAATTTTCATCGTATTTTGTTCCTAATCCCATCAAAATCACAACATTATTTCATTTTCTTCAAACAATTTCTATTTATTTTTGTTATGGTACTCCTATGTTTAACCTCTCAGTCATGTTTGGTTAGATGGGTATATAGATCACGTAATGAAACACCTATTGCTTTTGTACCCATTGAAGATTCCGCTTTTCAATTATGAAGCCATTATCTTACCAGCACACCTTTTTTGTAACGTTTTGCACGTTGTTGTGCATAAAAACTGTTGTATGGGATGCTCTGAAAGTAAACCATTCGAATCTGCCGCATTGTAAAGTAAAGTTTTTAAGAAATATTGCTTGTAGCAATAACATATTTGTAATGAAGAATAGTTCTTCCTTGACAGCATGCACTTACTCAAGGATGGGAAAACCGGCGCAAAGGCATTAAGTACAGTCATTGGCTGGAGCATGCGCAAGACCAATACTCGGTTAGTATGAAGCTGGTATCAATATTCTTTAGCGATACCTAGATCAAGCAAGATTTTTTGTTAAATATTTGGGTTAATATTTCCAACTCGGTCGTTCATTACATAGGACTGCTTTTTTTATATGAGAAAAAATTATAAGGACATTAGGCTCAAAATCTTAAGAAAATCTTAAGAAAATTACAAAGCTCAAGTTACAGATCTCAATTTCTTTGCTTCCCAAAGATCAATATGTATGAAAATTGAGACAAGCACCTTTTTGCGTGGGCCTCAATTTTCTTACATTTCGGGAAACGTTAAGAATGTTGAGGCTTATGCAAAAATGTAGTTGTATTTTGTATAAAAGGCGTCATTAAGTCATCCCAAAAAAGAATTCAATATGTTCTCTTGATCTATTTCAGCGTTCTCGGTGCTGGGGATTCAATAGTCGCTCGGAAGGATCCTATTAACGCATATTCCCTCATTTTTATTGGGGCTGCACTTTCCACGATGCATTGCATGCAAGCATTTTTATCAACAGGTCTCTGCTATCAAGTGGATATGTGCTGTGGAAAACCTTGCATGATAGAATATTTGCATAAGCTGCTCATGGGGATGGAGTTGCGTTGTACATAAGGGAGCCAATTCAATACACACGTTGCACTGATCTGCCCTCTCAGGATCTAGAGCTCATTTGTGTAGAAATGCAACCCCCTAAAAGCATATCATACATTGTTATTGCTTGGCACCGTCCTCCAAGTGACTCTGTCGACTCTTTTAACAAGCTTGAAACAATCCTTTCATACTTAGATCAAGAAGGCAAGGAGATTATTTTACTTGGCAACATATACTAATTTATTGCTAAGAAAGCCGCTAACCGATCCAATGATATTAATGCAATGCATCTCAGCAGAAATTATAACATTCCGGGTTTTATTCAGCGTATAGAGGAGCCAACTAGGTTTACTTGTAAACCGTAACGCTAATATACCATATTGCCACGACTTGCCCCATTAATGCCTCTAAATCGGGAATCCTAAAGCTTGCACTGAGTGACCATTACATGGTGCATTGTAGTAGGAAGTTAAATGGAACCATTAGCAAGAACCATAAGTCCATAAAACCACGAAACATGAAAAGTCTTTCTGAAGAGACATTTTTAAGAGATTTACTTTTATTGATTGGGAGCAGGCTTTAGGGTTATCAGGCGATGCAAATCTGCTTGTTCAGCGATTTTCAAATGTATTTTCCCAGGTGATTAAAAAACACGCACCACTTCCCCAAATTAGTCTTTCAGAAAAATACTGTCCTTGGATAAACTCTGATTTAAAGAATCTGATTAGGACTAAGGATCTAATGGCAAGGTCTGCTGTAGAACATAAATCATAATATCTGATGAATTCCTTTAAGCAATATAGAAATCGAAGAAAGGCCTTGAATAAAGCGTTAAAAAGCAATACTTCTCAGATAACATCAGTAGCAGTAAGGAAAATATGAAGGACTCTTGGCAGACCATTAATCAGTTGCTGAAAAGACGATCCCAATCTACGAATATTGTCAGCATGAAAGAATCTAACCAAGCCATTTTTGACAAACAAAGTATTTCGAATAAAATAAATGAGTACTTTTATTCCATTGGAGAAAAGTTAGCTGCAGATATTGTTCATACTTCAAATCCCCTTCTCTCTAGAGAGATAAGTATTAATGGCAGTGGGAGATATCCATGGAGCAATGTTTAGGATGAAAGTAAAGAACATCTTTGGCAGTGATAACAACTCTTGCTATTTTCTGAAGATTGCTTTGCCATATATTCCTAGCATACTAATGCTAATATTCAATACTTCCATTGAAACAAGTGCCGTTCCTGTTAGCTGGAAGATTGCTCGAGTCACTCCGATTTACAAAGAAGGTGAAATGTCAGAAAAATCAAGTTATAGACCAATTTCGGTGTTACCTGTTTTATCTAGGCTCTTCGAAAAACTTACGTATGACCAGTTGTACCAATACCTAGAACGGGGGGGGGGGATTCCTGACATCAGAAAAGTCTGGATTCAGGGCTTCACATTCATCAGCCACTTGTTTACTGAAATGCACAGATGAATGGTTCAGTGGCATGGATGAAGGACTTTTAACTGTTTTAATTTCTATAGATCTCAAAACAGCTTTTGATACTGTTGATTATTAAATAACTCTTTGTCAAAAATTCGAGCATTATAGAGTTGTCGGTAAGGAACTATCATGGTTTACGTCTTACCTTAGCAACTGAAAGCAATATTGTCGAATTAATGGTGTGGATTCAAACATAAATGACATCAATGTAGGAGTTCCACAAGGGTCTTGTCTAGGTCCACTCCTATTTCTTGTCTATATAAATGACCTTTCTTACATTGTAAAAACTCTGAAGTTTCTATGTAAGCTGAAGATACAAGCATTTGTCATTCTTCCAAGGACATTACGCAATTAAATGGGGCTTTAAATGAAGAATTTCGGAGGCTCGATAGGTGGTTGCAGGGGAATAAGCTATCTCTTAATGTAGTTAAAACTCACTTTATGTTAATAACCATGAAGCAAACGAAGAGGTATCTCACGGCTTCAAAACAAGCCTTGCAACCTTGTATTCGTGAGGAACATATAGAAGTTGTATGCAATACTAAGTATCTACGTGTTAAAATAGACGAAAATTTGACATGGATAAAATCAGATAAATCAGTTAATGAGAAAGCTTCTCGTGACATTGGCTTTCTAAAGTGTGCCAAGCATTTTCTCCCTGAGGCAATTGTAAAAACTCTTTATACTAGCATCGTTGAGCCTCAATTCCAATACTGCTGCTCTATTTGAGGCTGTTGCAATTCCACTGGCATCTTACAATAGCAGTGACTTCAAAGTACAGCTGCACGCATCGTGACCAACAGTCATTTTGATGCTCCAAGCAAACCTCTGATCCAAAGTTTAGGTTGGAAACCAATTGAAGAGTTGATTAATAGACAAGTAAATCTAACAGTCTGTAAAAGCTTAAGCAGCATTGCTCCCAAATACCTCTGCAATATTTTGAAGAAAAGCATCGTTAATGCCACACACAGTTTTCGAAATAGAAATACTGATTTAAGGCTGCCTTTATAAAGCTCTGGTAACGGACAGAAATGCGTTTCATTCAGAGGTGCAATATATTGGATTGGCCTTTCAACTGAGGCCAAACAAACTACTTCAATTCAAACCGTTAAGTGCCTAATTTAGCCTGTGTCAGTGTATTTACAGATTATCACAACCGCCTTAAGTTGTATATTATGTTATTTTAAGATTCGCAATTAGACTTTTTAAACATTGTTATTAGGCTCCATATTTTGTAATTATTACTTTTTGTTAGACATGTAAGTATAATGTAGATGGAGGGCCCCCTTGCAAATCAGTTATTACTGAAGAGCTACCCTCCTGAAAAGTGTGAAATGAATGAAATGAAATGAAATAAAACTGAATTCAGAATCTGTTTTTAAAGCACTTGAAAATAATATTTGTCCATTCGTCAGCAAAGGTCTTTGGCCCGATTCATACTGAGTAACTTAGTCTGCAATTTCAGTTTTCTTCCTCCTTAAGCCGGATTCTGCTTCAAGATTCATCTTTTCTCAAGCCAAATTGTAACACGTGATACCAGCATTCATATTTTGTAGCTAAGTATAAATCAGAGCAGCCATTGTCGAGTTTGCAGTAAATATTTTCTATGCAATCCTAGTTCCACGTTGCACTTCTCGCAGGCTTTTTACCAGTGATTATCAGGCATTATGATTCCGTATTGATGTGTCAAGTCATGTAACAGAGTCCGCATTCTAGTCGTACTATTTCTATGGATATTGCTTATTAAGTAGACCAGTTGTATGTCTCTTTTACTTTTAATGTCCTACTTCTGAATTAGACAATTTTCAATGAAAGTTGCTCTTTAATTTAATTATCTTATATTTTTAGATTTTATAGACACCGCTCTGATTATTTTTTTGATATGTATTTTTGACTCCTTTGAACTGAATGAATTTTAGATAGAGGAAATTGGTGAAGTACGTGCATTGCTCAAAGTTCTTGTTATGTACATTCCCCTTCCAGTCTTTTGGGCTCTCTTTCATCAGCAAGTATGTATATTTCACTTACCTTTCAGTTTTTTAAGTAGCTGCCGCAACTTCCCTTCATGCCTTTTCTGCTTTTACTGCTCATTACTTATTCATTAGTTCTGCCGTAAGTCTGCGATTGCTTGTGTTTTTGAAACTATTGTTTTTGTGACTGTTCTTTGTGCTTTTATTGCTATTGTTTTGTGATTGTTCGATGCCCTGTGATGCTCCTTCGTAGTTCTCTGAATTTTTAGTGATTCTATGATTGTTCGTGTTTTCTGATTGTGCTTGATCCTTTAATTATTTCTTTTGAAATTAAATTTAAAAACCATTCATTTTTTACTACCGCTTGGAATGGATTGCTTGCTGTTAAGTTGAATTTGTGCAGTAGCTGTTTGCTGAAACGAGTTAGATCTTGTTGTAACTTTTCAATATTCTAAGTTTTTAATAGTTGTTGAATTAAAACAGCAATCAGCCGTTAAATATTTGAGAAAATGTACCAAATTCTCTATGATCTCCTTCAAGTAAGAGAGATTTCTTACTCTGTGTTAAATATGACTACTTGTTTACCAACCCTAGGGTTCCAGCTGGACGCTCCAAGCAGAACAAATGGATGGTGACTTGGTATACTTTACTTTCTTATCCTGTATATGTTAAAGAATGTGACGTCTTCTTTGAGAATTCAATGGGTATTATGCCATTTATATTATTCTTGTTCAGTTTTAAAGCTTATTCTTCTTCCATAGGGCAAACTTGGTACACTCAGATCAGATCAAATTCAGGTATATTTGTCTTCATTCAAAGCGTTGACTCATTGTTTTCATTATACTTATTTCTTATTTATTCTACCATGCTATTATTGTTTACCCTTGTCCGCTAAGCTTGAATTTGTGAATTTCCTCATTTACCTCTAGTAATAATGAAGTATTTTTCATCGAAGTGTCCTGTTTGCATAGCTGGCTGCAATATGTGTCAACGTAGTATTTTTTTCAGGTTAATAATAGTTTTGTGCTAAATAATAATTGTATTGCAATATTTTCCAGTCATTATCCCCATGACCTTCAAAAGTTTTCCGTCTTCAATGCTCTTCTGTCGATGTTGTACCCTTTTAGGCAGTACATAATTGTAAAACTAAGTTGCTTAATTCTCTCTGTTTCAGTTTTTCAACCCAGTCCTTGTGCTTATCCTCATCCCATTCTTTGATTCAATTGTCTATCCTATCTTTGAAAGATGTCGCTGTGGCCTAAGGTAAGCAGTCTAGTATATATCATTTCTCTCGCTGTCTTTATCATCATAATGATTCATGAAGCTTAATTTGATGTTCTAATGAAGATGAAAGTTTTATGGAAGCTCAATGATTCCATCGTTTAGTCATTATAGCAAAGTAAATCTCAACTACCTATGCTAGTATACTACACACGTATCAGTTGAAATATTTAGAAAATGAGCCTATAACATATGCAACTGTCACTTTAGCTATTGTTCTCAATAGTAGATGCACCTATTCATGAACTTAATTGCGATGCTACTGCAAAGTTTGCTCTATATTTTTCGTTGTATTTCATTTTAAGTTTTTGAATTGTAGTTTGGACATTATATTCCAAGGACTCCTATAAGGAAGGCGATAATACAAATTAACGATAATGAAATTTAATAGTTTCACTATACAATTTGTAAATGGGCAAACCAACAATTTTTAAGAAGCAGATAAAGCTTGATACTATCTACAATGCGTAATGCCACAAGATTCAATTTTCACACTTAACGCTTTTCCTTTTGGCATTCAAAGCTAGTTTTTGACTGTTATACTTTTTGAAACATGTCATTGCTACAAGCGTCAATATTTTAACATATCTTGTATGAAGTTCTCCTTTGATAATTCTTACTCAAAGTAAGTTGTGAGTAAGTATTTATCAAAGAAAATTGCCAAGTCTTTTCAAAGAGTGGTTTTTCGAGAATTGTGAAATATCTCTTTATTTCTTTAAGCCCACTGAAAAAGATGACAGGAGGAATGATTCTGGCTGCGTTGGCTTTTGTCATTTGTGGTTTTGTGCAAATTAAAATTCAGGTAGACTTGTTTTTAATCCCTCCCTGTTTCCGCTGTCCTCTCTTCCTCCAAGTTTCCATTTTCCTCCCTACCGGTTTCTGTTTTCCTGCTCCTTGTTTAGTGGTATTTCTAATCAATTTTATTCATTGGAAGGCATAGCTTTTACTATGAATCTTACTTTGTATTTAGCTCTTCAATTGTGGCTGCTGCTTACACTTCACTTTATCCCCCAGTAGTTCTTATTCAAATGAACATGTAACAGATTCGGAAGCAGTAGCACTTATAACTACCATCCGGGCTCCTTGCTATACTCAACTATTAGAGAAATCGGGTCATTGCTTGCCTAGCGAAGATTGCATACGGTTGTTTAAATTGCCTAGCTTACTGCAGCCCACTGACAATTACTTCTTCCCTCTTGACTCAGCGCGCATTAGAGATATTTGTGCCCAGTAACTGCGATCATTTTTCTGGTAAATGACTTTGATTTTTGACACTTGTAAGTTTTTTGTTGAAAGTGTCATTGACACTATGCTTTAGTTTAAAGTATACCTTAACGGAATTGGTCCTTCGTTAAGGTACCATTCCTTATTTAAAGTGGGGTTGGTACCGATGAGAAATGTTTTTTTGCTAAAAAAACCATCTTACCCAACTCTGAGGTTGTATTGCCATTTATCAGCAAAGCCTTAATTTATCAGAAAATTTCTTTCACCCAAGCGATTTCTCTTCGGTACCAACCCCTTTGTAAATAATTAATGGTCCCTAAAAGTGACCCGGTTGCATTTGGCATAGAAAAACAGGCAAACAGATCAAGTTTGATTTAGCATTAAGCCTTGAGCAGGGACTTTTCCTATATTCGGTAGGGAAAATTCATGAGGAATGCAGGAAAGAGTACCATTAGATTTTCAGAAGCTTGCCCTAAGTGCTTTTACATAGAACCACTCCAGACTTCCAACATCTTTTTGTCCTATTCATCGTTCCTTGGAAAGTCAATACAATACTCCTTTATTTGTTGATGTCATGGAATAGTTATAGCATCGCGTGAATGGGAAATGGTCAGTGATTGGGCTGTCGATCAGACTTGTTTCTAGTCACCGCAGAATTGCAATTTTTTCTATTTTGTCTTCGGTGACTGAAGCCACCATTATTTTGATTGAAATTCATTTGCCCTTTACGTTAACGCCAATTTTTTATCGATTTCTGACTATTTCTCCCCCGTGCACGGTGTTCCGTGGGCGTGCCCCCACTTGGGTTTTACAATGCCTATAACGGAGTTAGATTCCCTCCCTCCCCCTTTGAGGCACTGCGTAGAGGGTGAATGTTCCGTTATATGTGTGGGACGTAGGGTTGATATGACAGGGCGAGCATACTCCTTGCGTTACCGTTTTTGTACTTTGTGTTTTCTTTCATGTATTGTGTAAGAGTTGGACGTATGTAT
This sequence comes from Cassiopea xamachana, assembly GCA_900291935.2. Lineage (NCBI taxonomy): Eukaryota > Metazoa > Cnidaria > Scyphozoa > Rhizostomeae > Cassiopeidae > Cassiopea > Cassiopea xamachana. The sequence continues at coordinate 13,378,450 of OLMO02000294.1, forward strand.
AAAAGAGCACTATAACGCATGCTAGATGTTTGTATATGTCCCTAGCTATGTAATTGTTTTGAGTTTTCCAAGCAGATCTACGATTTGTATGTGAATGCATTGTGTTTTTCAGATTATGTTTCTTCATTATAATTCAAGCATAATATTTTGATGCTTCATTTTCTTAACTAATCTTATTGAGATTAGTTTTTTAGGAATTAAGCTATATTAGTCTGATGAGAGCTGGGTATAAAAAGACGTTCCCCAAGCCAGCTTCCATTAATGCTAGTAATATAAGAGTTTGTCGGCTTCTGTTTATGATTGTTTCCCGGCTGCTTTTACACATACTACTCTCCAGTCCGGAAGAGACGTTCCTCCCAGAATAACTTATTTTGCAAAATTTTATGCCAAGAAATTTTATTGCAACCCGCAACTTATTTATTTTGAAACAAGATGGGGTTGGCCAGCCTGAAACCAGAACTTGCATTGAGAGAAGATAATGGACACTTTTCGTATTTTGAACATATTCATTACTAGGACATTTTGCCAGCCCCCCTTTGTTTGTAGCAGCCCCCCAGCTACTTAGTTTTTGGCTTTTATCCAACTCCCCCAACTATTGCCACCTTCTGTCATTACGGACTGGAGAGTATTCTGTCAGCTATGTCTAGTGTGCTTTTATTACTGAGCTTTTAAATTTATAGACCATCAACTCACCTCCACCTGCACCAAGTGGATCACAAACAAGTGTTGAATTCATCAATGTCTCACCATGTACAAAAGTTTCCATTGATCCAAGTTCCTTCTTTGGACTAGAAATCGGTTATGCTCAGGTAGGTATTAGTTAACTAGTTACGATAGTTCATATTCTAACAATTCTGTTATTTAACTACTCCTAGCCTTTCTCATTGTTTTTATCGCTTTTTAGGCTTACCAAAAGCAGTAAGTTATGACCATAAGAAACCGTGGACGTCTGTATAGGGAGGCCAAGCAAGTGATTTCCAGTCTCCACCTGGATAGGACTAGATTAGCATGAATATCTTTGAACAGCCAATCCTGTCCAATTCATAGATACTTGGTGATTTTTCACGCAAATATCTACCCGGATGAGCTCTGGAATTTCTGAACTTAAATTGGTCTATTTTCATTTCTTCGGGCTAATGAAAGATTAATTAGTCATAGGAAACTGTTAAATAAAATCATTCTTGTATAGGCATTTTTAGAATTCATGCTAATCGCATTTGTAATTGTTCTGGCCAGGAGGGGAAGCGATTTGGGGTTTATCTTCAACTTAAGTTGTTTACCAGCTAGAAAGTTGCCAATGGGTACCCATGGGTCTTAATTGAATATTGGGCAACCTTTCCAACCGGGCGCTACTCAAAAGGCCTCATCAAACCATATGGCGGAATATTCAAAATTTTGAATTACTTTAGAACATAGGCCTGCGGGTACTCATTTTTAAGATAATGTAATGCTGGTTCAAATTTCATATGGTAAGTCGCTCAGAAATTTAGCAGGAAGCTTATTTGCTTAGCTTGAGACAGCCTAAAATTGACCGAAATGAAAATGAAAGAAAACAGGAGAGTAGTGCTGGTATATTCAGCAATCCTAAAGTACTTCAAAAGAAAGTTTAGTATGAATAGCTCTTCCCTTTATGCATTCAATTGCTCTTTCTACTTTGAATTATGTACAGAACAGAGAACAAATAAGCATTTGCGATTTCTCCCGCCATCAAATCCGCACTGTTGCACACTTACCCTGTAAAAGCATGTTGAGAAGCACAAAATCTTGATTAACCCAGAAACTGAGAGAGATATTGATATGTATAAGCACATAAGCTATACTAACAAAGACTAGAAACATTCAGTTATAAGTACACGTTCTTTCTAAGCAAAACACTTTCTGCCTTCATGTTGGATGTTCCTAACTGTTTCTTCAAATCCAGCCTTAAGTGTTTCATAACTTTCTTAAAACTTCCAATAGCAATAACAACCCAGACAGGGCAACTGTGATGAAAAATAGGATGCTTAGGTTTTTTAAGGTATGTAATCGATATTCCTATTTTGTTTCTAGATTCACCATAAATTATCTTTCAAAGACAGATTTTTTAAGCTAAAATTTGAAGCTCAGTCTGACTATGTTTGCTAAATCTTTTGTAACTTTTACCAAACTTCAGCTTCATGTTTCTTATAGACTTGTTTCCTATACGACAAAAATGCGTATGTGTCTTGAAAATAAGTGTGCACGTCATGTTAGTACATACCCTTAAAACTGAACATTGCAAGAGTTTGTGAGGATAGTTTATGTTGCTTATGCAAATAGGATTATTATAAGGATCTCAACATTTAAGACCTTACGAATAATAGAAATTTCTGGAGATCAGCAAACCCTTTTCAATGACAAGGTCAAGACTTTCTCAACTATTGTTTTAATGGAAAATTAGGAGATTGTCTCGCTAGAACGAGTAGTTTCGGACATACTGGAAGAATATTTTAGTACTATCACAGAATCCTTGAGTATTGCAGGAAGCAATGAAAATCAATTGTCTGTGGTTGGAATCTTAGATCCAGTGACAGCTGCCATCGAAAAGTACCGCTATCACCCAAGTGTGCTTTTGATTACTTTTGATAAAAGGCCGCTACGGAAATGCCGAAGCTTATCGTTTCAAGCGGGTTACAATTTCGGAAATTATTGAGCAAGTTGAGATACTAAGAAGGTCTCGCCTATAGACAGTATCCCCGACAAGGTTATTAAAGATAATGCAGACATAGTTGCTTCATATATACTAAATCTTTTTAATAAAAGTGTGGATGAACACTTTTTCCCAAATGAAACGAAAGACGGTGATGTTAGCGCGCTTTTCAAAAACAGTAATTCATTTCACAAGAAGAACTATAGACCAATAACAGTATTACTGTCAATCTCCAAAATCATTAAGAGGCTTTTGGCTACAGAAATGTTGCCTTTTGTGAACAAGTTTCTCTTCTAAAATTTGTGGCTATCGACAGGGATATAGTACCCAGCATGCTTTGATAAAATTGGTGGAGACTTGTATGAAGACTTTAGATAACAAAGGTTAGTTGGAGCTGTCTTAATGGACTTATCCTAAGCTTCTGATTTTTCTCAACCATGAGCTTCTGCTTGCAAAACTCAATACGTATCTCTTTAGTACAAATGCTATACAACTGGTGTGCAGCTATCTAACAGGTTGAAGGCAGAGAGTCAAAGTAAATGGCTTTTGCAGCTCATGGAAAGAAATTGTGTTGGGTGTCCCCCAAGGATCAGTCTTGGGGCCTCTCTTATTGAATATATTTATTAATAATATTTTATTTTTGCTGAATAAGACTAAAATATGTAATTACGCAGACGATACAACAATTTACTGTTCACATCAAGAACTGCAGGAAGTTACCATAAAGCTAGAAAATGATACGGCTAAATTAAACAATTAGTTTGCTGGAAGATTTATGGAAGTGAATGAAGAAAAGCACCATCTTTTAGTATTTTGGTAAAAAAGACTCGAAAATTTCTATGAATGTTTGTTACTCTGTAATTAAAGAGAGCAATGAAGGAAAATTATCTGGCCTTTGATCGCGTCTGGCACAAAAGTCTTGCTGCTCAACTGCCAATGTTTGGTCTTCACCACACCCTCATTAAATAGATTTCTAGCTTTCTATCTGATAGGTCAATTGCAATTAGGGTCGATGGCTAGCTCTCTAATCCTCAGTCTATCAACTCAGGTTTACCTCAGGGCTCTGTTATCTCGCCTGTTCTGTTCACCCTCTTCATAGATGACCTGCTTTCCTCTACATCTTCCAGTATTTTCTCCTTTGCTGATGACACTTATTTAAGTTCATCTTTTTCGTCCAATCCTCAACACCTTGCCTATTCTAATATTTCACCATATCGTAACACTTCAGCCTCACTTCTCACCAATGACTTGACAAATGTAGAGAAGTGGGGTAGTGACAACCTTGTTAAGTTCAATGAAGAAAGGACAAAACAGGTTGTCATAACACGTAAACATCAAGATTTCCTCCCTGTTTTCATGAAGGGCCATAAACTGGACATTTCATCTTCAATCACTGAACTTGCTCTTTCTATTTCATCTAATCTCACTTGGAAACCCCATATCAATTCCACAGCAGAGCATGCATCTCAGAAACTTGGCTTTCTTTCTAGAGCCCGTGGCTATTTCTCACCTTCTCAACTACTAACTATATACAAATCCCGGATTCGTCCTTCTCTGGAGTACTGCTCTCATGTCAGGGGTTGTGCTCCTAAATCTTCTCTCCATCTTCTTGACAGAGTCCAGTCTAAAGCTATCCGTCTCATCAACAATCCAAACCTCACTAATTCTCTACAGTCTCCCATCGTCGTCTTGTTGCAGAGCTTTCCATTTTCTACCGCAATTTTCACGGACATTGCTCTCAGGAAACTAAGAATATTATTCCTGATCCAGTGAGGCGTGTTCGAACCACCAGAAGCTCTACCTATACACACCCTTTCCAAGTTACACTTCTTAATCCAAGAATTCTAGCTCACAAATCATCTTTCTTTCCTAGAACTTCTCAACTGTGGAACTCATTGCCACCCACTACTTTCCCTGAATCCTACAATTTGTCATCTTTTAAATCTAACATCAACAAACTTGATCTTGTCTCCCTTTCTACTTAAACTGTCCCTCATTTCCTCAGTTCTTCCTTTGTCGGGGCTTTGTTATAGGCCCTGCGGCCTTTCCCCGACATTACTTACTAAAAACAAACGAAAAAGGCGTTATAATTGATCGAAAGCTAAATTTCAAACAGCATCTGTTTATAGTGTGCGAAAAGGCAAGTCAGAAACTACATGCTCCTGCAAGGGCTTTGGCGTGTATGCCCGAGGAAAAAGCTAGAATAGTCATGAGAGCTTTCGTAATATCCCAAGTTAGTTATTGTCCTTTAATATGGATGTTTCACGATAAGGGTGTCAGCTCAAAAACTCCCCACATTCATGAAAGTGCGTTAAGAATTGTGCATCAAGATTGTGCGTCTAGTTTTGCAGAAGTATTAATTGGCAATTAATTCTCTATTCATCAACGACATCTACAGTTGTTGGCAATGGAAATTTAACGGACAAAGTGAATCAAAATATCGTGTGCAATGGAGTGTTATGGTGTTGTGTGATATGACATGGTGTGCAATGGAGTGTTGTTCTAGTGAGGAGATTGCAGATCCTTTTGCTTCAATGAGGGCTTTCTGTACAATTCTGTTTTATGCATGCATCAGTAATTGTTGCCCAGCTCTTTAGCTCTATTCTAGCCAATCTATCAGTGACCTTAACAATTTTAAAAACTGAATTAGATGGAGTAAGACGGTCACCATATGTTTTACATTTGGTTAGTGATGAAGAACCATAACTGATGGAATTGCTATCAACTGCCTGATAGAGTGATGCAACACATTCTGGACATTCAACTTTCTTTTTTAGTGATTGTGAGATAAAACCACTTATGTAAAATAGAACATAATCCTTCCAGATGGCACTGGAATCCAACATAGCTTTCAAGCTATCATCAACACAGAATGAAGAATTCTGAGAAGGGATATCCTCTATAATGCAGTTTGCATTCTTTGATGCCTCTATGTTATTCTTCATCAACAATGCTCTAAGAGCCCATTTCAGCTGCAAAGGAATTGGATTGTTATTCCAACCATTTCTGCTTCGAATCTTACTAAAAAACATTTCCAAGGCTGTAACAGGGCATCAAATGCGGAAGGCGCTGCCCCTTGCAGGGAATAAAATCATGTGTACTTTTTTATGTCATTCTAATTTAAAGTAGACGGCAGTTTAGGCAGAGGTATCCGGCGATAACTCGCCGGTAGCCACTTTCTACTGAATACTCTTCTTGCTCTTAATTGAGTACAAACGTTCTTTCATTGCAGCGAACAAGTTCCCTTTACGGCAATTCTGGCAATCATAGCTTTGAAATTGAAATGTCTGGCTGTTTCTCAGCAAACAAGTCATCAAAAGTTAAAGGACGTGTGACAGTGAACTTGAGAAAGACATATGAAACCGTTTTGATAAACCTTGACGACTCCGACAGCCCAATGGTCACACCAGTGAGTATTTTTAACAAAATTATGTTGTTATTGTATGATACACATTCACTTCGTCCAAGATTCTCATATTTACTCGTTGAAGTTCCTACTCTACTGACTGTACATGTAGTTATATATTGTATATGTTATAGACTTAAGAATGTTGGAGTTTCACAGAAATGTAAATATTTATATATTTATGTATCTATTTAGTTTTTTCCAACGAGATATAAAAAACACTAGAGGGATAACATCCGACATATGCTGAAGTTACGCAGGGTTTCTTATAGTTGTGGTTGTACGGCAGAAGATTTCGAATATGAGGTATTTTGTACTGTTGCCATTGCAGCTCTTACATATGAATTTGGAAACGCACAACTTTTGCGCTGTGTTAGATTGTCAAAATCGACAAAAATGAGGCAGAGAACGGTGGTGTTGATTGATACAGTTATTTTGCTAATCAGTAATGTGTGAATTTAAAGGACATAGGCCATTGAGACGAGCACAGTCTTGGTCTTTACTGGTTACATTTTACTTGGTAGCTCTTGATTCCTACTGGATATTAATTGAGATTTGTTTTTAAATATTCAATTCATCGATTTCTTTAATATCCTTGCTATTTTTGTTTGAAAGATTGCCCTGCAAAGTCCGCATTCATGACCTGTATGTTTCATTGAAATTCATAGGCCATATTTTCTAGTAGATTCTGTTCATAAGGCAATTTAAAGCCTTGAGAAAAGTAGAAAGATTAAAGAATCACTCCCAAAACTCGGTGTTCAGAGAGGGATGGAGCTCGCAAAGAGCTCCTATACTTTAGCCAGGGGTGTTTTGCCCGCAGAGCCCTCAGGACTATAACACTGATTACCCTTTAATTAAGTGAAATTTAATTTCTCATTATGGTATTGACATCTTTTAAAATATTGGCACTATATTGCCTAAGAGACCTTTCCAAAAACTTCACAGTTCTCCAACTATAGCCTTCACAACACAGTAAGAGATCGAATGGTACCTATTAAGAAAGCAAAAAGTGACAAAGATTCACTCTCTTTTATGGAGCGAAGTTGTAAGTAAACCAACTAGCTGAGTCTGAGCGAGCATCCTCTCTGTGCTGCTTCAAACAAGCAAGAATTCTTTTGGTCTCTTTTTAATTCTTTCAAATTGCAAGCATGCTTTTATAATAAGCTGTAGCATTTAAGTAGTACAATTTAGGTACAAGATTGTAAAATGAGCTAAACAATACCTTAGTTATATGGTAGAAGACCTTGAAACCCAGCACTCATGCTAAAGAGTAACCTTTCCCGTGGATAGATATTTGAAATATGGGACTAAAGTAATAGGCTGCCTATAACAAGACAAGTTCAAACTACTCTGAATTTATTACCTATGGTAATCTTTTCCCTGAATAGTGATAAGTGTTGTCCCTGAATACTCAAAGTCTTGTATCTAAAGTACTACCCCATTTGAGTGTAAAGGTAACTAGTTTTTTCACACTCACATTAGATGCTAGACCATAGATCTCATTTGTAAAGTCATACTGCTAAAACCACAGAAAGGATGACTATGGTTCTATGCAGCCTGGGGTTTCGAAGCTTGAAATCATTTGTTGACATTACATGACAATACTGTTATATCATTATTGTCATGTAATATCAACCAGAGATATTTAAGTTGGGCAAACAGAAAAATTTAAGGAATCTTATGAAGGAAAAGCATTTCATGGTAATTCAACATTTCTCTATTTCAAAGCAACAAATTTGGGAATACATTACATTTGTAATAAATTCAAAGCAAGCATACTGAAGAAGACACCAAATCAATGTCCAATGAAAAGTTCAAACATTCAACTCTTCTATAGCACATGCTTTTCAATGTATACAAACAGATGCAACCCTGAGAATCAACACTTGAGAGTTCATCTGGCACTATAGTCCTGCCAATAAATCACACACGTTTGAGTCTCCTTGTGATATCATGATTGCTAAAAAATAACAACGCTTTTCTTTGTTTACATGACAAAAGCCTAAGCTTGTGCAAAACATGGCCTAATTAATACATTTATGTCTCATATTGGCTGGCAATTCATATCGGGACCACAGGAATTAAAATTATTTAGGAACTTTTAGAAATCAATCATTATAGACTACAGGGGAAAGATATACCATGGTATATACTATAAATTCTTAGCATTTCAACTGGAGAATACAAATTAGTATAGCAAGATTTGCAGCTCAATTATTCAAATCATCTGCAGCAGGTAGATTTGATTCACAAAAACAGATGTAAAACTGACAAACTTTAAAGCTATGGTGTAGCAGTAGACCTCACAAGAAATATTGACAGGTTATTTAACTTTCATAAATTCAACAACCTAATGATGAAAGGAACTGAGTCAGTCAAAGTGCTTGCAAGCTCTAATAGTTAAATGAAAAGTCAGAAAGACCCCAGAGTAGCCACCAAATCCTAAGGTTGATACTGAATACCATTGTGTTGGCTCCTTGATGAATTCATCTAGGGTTTTAAATCATCACTATGTCAAATCCCTTGTATGGCTGGTGAGGAATAGTGTCATAACTTCTTGACAATTTAGAAGGTCTCACAACCAAGAGGATTTTCTATTTCTACGTTTTTTAGAACAGTATGAGTAGAAGAAGACTTGCAAAACGAAGGCTATCATATTAGGTAGAAATAAAATTATATCACAGCAGATTGTTTCTAGACACTATTGAATCACTCTCTAGAGTTCAGTATGGCCGTCTTAACTAGCTTGTGAAAGTTTTCATCAAATGCCAAATCATGCATTCGCAAACTGATTGCACGCGATGCACATGGGAAATTACCAGCAAGAATACTCCCCAAATATGCTGGGACAAAACCTTCGTTTTGCAAACAGAAGTATGTCCTTTCAGGCGAATATCTGACTGGAATATGGCTGTAGCGATCTTGAATAATCCATTCAACTGTTATACTGTAAATCCTTAGCTTAAGTTTGTCAAAATGCACATGAAATGCAGCGAAATAAAACATCGTTTTCCTTTGTTTACCACTGAGACTACTGTCTTGCTGCCGTACAACCAGGAAATTCGACTTTGTCTCAGCGGCATCACTGTTTTGTATTATACCAGCCTCGTGTTAGCTATCTAGTGTTTCTTATATCTCATTAGTTTTTTAATATACCTATCACGCATACAGGCAGAGTAAAGGACAATTTTGTTGTTATGATAATAGCGAAGTGCAATCAGGATGTGAGATGTTGAGCAAATGGTTTAAGATATGAAAATAGTGAACGGCAAATCCTAGAAAAAGTATCTGGGTTAATTTATTCTGCTAGATAATGCACGATTACGGCAAAGCAAGCATAGAGACAGCGAACAGCCGATTGAGGTAACAACTGTATAGCATTATCTGTGTTCTTTTTGGCCTGCGAAGAGATAGAGAGATTGATGTGGAATTTAAAAGCATTGCTATGATAGTCATTACTTCGCTTCTCCTAGTATACTATTTGCACCATGAGCAGATTACCAGCTAATTGTATTGAATACACGAAATCATATTTAAATGATTGTGTTGTTGATGATGATGATGATGATGATGATGATGATGATGATGATGATGATGATGATGATGATGATGATGATGATGATGATGATGATGATGATGATGATGATGATGATGATGATGATGATGATGATGATGATGATGATGATGATGATGATGATGATGATGATGATGACGATAATGATGGTGATGATCATGATGATCATGATTACGATGATGTAGATGAAGATGACTAAGATGATGAAGATGACTCGTAAAACGTTTTCTCTATTGAAATTGGTTGATATGAATGTACTTAAAGTTTCTGAACTCCGTTATTAAAAGTTTTGACTGAGCTCTTTAGAACTTTTGTGTTTATTTTCCAGACTCCTGTACGGCTCCAGTAATCTGTCAAGTAGATTGAATGTTACAATCAAGCATGCATTAGAAAGCAAAAAAGATAAATCATATTCTCTAAAGGCAAATGTGCCAACGAAAGATTTTGAAGTTCCCAGTGATGAGTAAGCATTTCTGCTGTGATTTTATCTATTTTCCTTCTTTTACATTTAATGAGTTTGGTTACTGGCTCCCTAGTTCCATGATATTATCTTTTATAAGTTCCAAACCGATTTCCAATACATCAGAGAGTTTTGGCGTTTTCGCGGTTTTCCTTTTTTTCTACTTGGCATTTATTTTTAATCGTCTATGATGGACCAGTTGAGTCAGTCGAATATGATATTTTTGGCAGAAGGAACCTACCGATTGAATACTGTTTAGAGCAGAGTGGCTGCTTTGCTGAATTTCATTGTGTACACAAAATCATATGGGAAAGTAGTTGAATGAATGAAGTGTCTTTTGTTATTTTAGGTACAGTTTGATTGCAACCAGGTACAAAAAGGGTATTCCAATCGAGGTTAGTTTTCTTATTTGGCACGATTTCGTAGTTTGAAATAGTTCTTTTTCACAATTTTCGTGGCTAATTTGCTGAATTACAGCAAATCGGTAATTCCTAAAGCCCCGTTTGTAAAGACTTCGCGGTGTTTCGAGAATTAATATTCGAATTGGTGGCAACATACTCATTTCATGTTTTAAGTAAATCTTTGTACAAAATTGCCCGTTTGATGAGATGGGCATCTTTTGGATTAGTAAACTAATATCTAGCAATTCTTTGCTCTTTCGGAGTATTTCATATTAATCATTTTTAGTTCGGCAGCCAGACCGGTATACTTTGCAAGTCCTACTATACAATGTTTTTGTTGATTCTCACTGAGATCATACAATTGAACAATAATCCGAGTGATGCCGCTTCACAAGTGGTGAGCATCACACTTTTTAGGGGGAGAGGGTAGGGAAAATAGCTTTACATTTTTTTGATACTTTTTTCTTCCTGATTCTCACTGAGATTACCCCCATTGAACAATAATCCAAGTGGTGCCGCTTGACAAATTTTGGGCATCACTAGTCCCAAGGGAGGGAGGTTGGTGCAGATTTTTTCAATTAGACAAAAGAATGAAATTACACTATACAACTTTTCATTTTTCATCCCAATGCACATACCGGTGTTCATAAGCGTTCTCTGCACAGTTAAATTTCTTATTCTGCATCATCATCTGTGAGGGTTGCTGTCTTATTGAGGTCATTTGCACAACTATCTCCAGCATTGCATTTACAAAACAACATGCAAGGTAAACGAGCTCAGCTACAGCTGCATCGTGATCTATGACACCGGCTCCTTACACCTTCACTGCAATTACATGTGATCAATGCTACAAATTCATCTGGAGCGAGAGGCACGCCATCTGGTACTTTTGTTGGCAGCAATGACATTGAGGGCTTGTGTTTGATGTAGCCATAGGTAAGAGGATCAGCTTGAAGTAGATTATTAGACAATACAGCTGTCCAAATGCTTGTTTGAAGGTGTGCAAGCTTGACATTTTCTGTAAAAGCAGCAGAATCTTTGGTGCTGTAGTAATGCTCTTTCCCTACTTTGAGGCCCAGACTTTGTATCTAATTTCAGACATCTCGACATTTATCTGTTTCTGATTATAGCAGTCACCAATAAAGATTGTAGCTTCTTTCACGACATCAGATAATGGTACGTCCAAGCGATCCATCACCGCAAGAGCATGGGGATTTGCTTTGAGATGTTAAGCACCGTCCTTTCCAACTGCAAGATATGTTGCTACCGTGTCACAGCCATAGTTGGCATGAGCTCCAAGTAGACATGGGTTGATAGCTCGATTTTCTTCCACTGTTGCTTTTATGTCGATTACAGCTCTTTCTTGGGATGGGGAAGACATCAAAAATTTTTTATTTAAGACCCTCGTTGTTATAATGATATAGAAGAAGAACTGATACGTCTGTCATCAGAAAGGGCTACTGTTGTACCAGTTGGCTGCATTGCACACATCGACACTTGTTGCCCAATGATGTTGTCTGCCTCTTCATTTGATGTGGCAATGACTCTCCTCTCAATGACAACAACGAGTTTTATCTCTTTAGGAATGCTTACTCCAGTTACTACAAGCCTATGTGTGTATGTGTTCTGGTTCTGAAATACTTTATCTTCAATCCAGGTGTTGCATATTATTGGCATGAGCTGTTTCTTGCTCTCAGAAACTGTCAGTACAGATTTTTGTGGTAGAAATGAGGTATTTGACGTCAGTTGAAAAACTCTGCTTCCTTCACATTTTCGTGCGTCTCATGTAACACTTTTTTTTGCTATAATCTTCATATCTGTCCAAGATCAAGTAGACATCTGCCGCAACAAGCTTTGGTGCTAAAAATGCCATGAATTCCTTGAAAGCCCATTTAGCTGGCCAGTGTACAACCCACAAGGCAACAGAACCATCAAGTACAATTTCTGAAACGTCATAGGTAGCAATCCTTGCAAATGATTACTGCGAGTCTATTCTTTAAGATGGACTTTACAGTAGAGATTCTCATTGCCCCTGATTTGAGGAACATAGATATTAGTACTGGAGACAGTTCATAGCTTAGAACACTTCAGGTCGATTTTCCTTGAACTGGCTTACAGTTCTATCACTCTGCTATAAATTACTGTGATATCGTACAATTTTTGCGTACCAAGTTTGATGTGTTTCTTTCGGTCTAATATGGTTATTCTTTTACGTCGTACTGTGGAAACCTTGAGGCCATTTGACCTCGAAATCCTTCATCATTGCTGTTCCAATAAGTGCGGCGTCAGACATTTACAGTGGAGTCTGCCACTTTTCCATTCGTACGTTCACTATATTTGATGGATGGAATGAAGAATCAAGAGGATCGATTCACAGTTGATCATTCTTTTAGATGGTGTGTCTTCTCTGTCTGATGCAATACGAGCCACCATTTATTCTTTGTGCCTAATTTGGCAGGCGTCTTGGCTGTCATTCCCGGTGATGTTGAAAATATCTTGTTCTAGACGTGAGCAGATATGGAGACCAACCGCCCATGTTTTAAAGGTGTCAGGCTTAAGTGTAATTCCAACTATTCAATTTGGACCAGGCCCATACCTCATGAAGGTTGTCTCAATGAACATATCGTTCCCAATGCCATTCCAGAGGACTAGATGTAACAAGAGTTAAATTAGCAACGATGATAGATAAGCTTGTCCAATAATGTATTTTAGCTTTAACAGGATAATACATATTGTAGGTTCCACATATACAGTCAAAATTAAGTTATACACAACATGATAAAATGCAATTTACAGATATATGCCAGGCATGTGGTGCATTGCATGCTCTCCTTCATAAACCGTGGTATTTCCTCATGACCCAAGCATTCGATTCACCGCAAGTTGTAGAGCCCATACCGAGAATAACGAACATGTGCCGATGCAAAGAAATATGGAAGCATTTCCCTTACGGTCATTAAATGCAGTGGCCATTCTCCTTTTTGCTCTGCCCTCACATACATCATCATTATGAGCACAGGTTTTATGAGGAAGTTAATCCGTAGCTTAGAAGTATTGCTGGCATCAGATTTTTTCAAGTGTTGCCATTAAAACATTCATGGAAGCAATGTAGGTGTTTTGAAAAGTAGGCCTCAGAAATTCCTGAACCACAATCCTCATTGCTCTCACATTCTGTGGAAATTTTTTCCCTGAAAAATCTTTGTTATACCTGATGCTAGTTGATGCTAGTATTTCTGATATTCCAGTTTCACTCATCAATGTTCCTATTGCGGAGACAAAACTCTTCAACATATGCATCCATCCAAGACTCAAGATTACGTCAGAGAATTCGACTGTGTACGCCTACTGAAAATCAACTGCTACGTTATAAAGCTGCTTATCACTAGAAAGAATAGTCTTTTTCTGGCCTCGCTCTTTCGTTACACACTTTGCCACATGAAGGGTTGTTTTGATTGTATCTGGGTTTGATGGTACCATGTAAATCAAAGGCAAATAGACTGCCTTTGTCTATGGTTGCAAAGATGCACCTCCATCTCAAATGACTCTCGTGTTATAACCAATGTACTTAGGACATGACTCTGTATTAATAACATCAGTCATAAATTCCAGGTCAAACTCTTTTGCTCTTCTCTCTGACATTATAGTGCTGCAAGGGACCTTGAGCGGTAGAACTCCTTTATTAGAAAATTGTTCAGTCATAGAAACTATCTTTGGTCCTTGATAACGACTAACTGGGATGTTGTGCTCTTGTGACTCCTTCAGATCCGGCTTAGAGATTCTCAAGATATTATCGTGTTCAACTGTATCGTTACTTTCCATGTTCAAAGCTTTACCTGGCTGGCTGATAAGTGTGGCTAAAGAATCAGTTGTTATTGTGCCATTTTGGGATGAAATGTTGGAATAAAAATTATCTACAATAGTCTGAATTAGTGCATCGTTTCCTGGTTGAATACCACTTAGTTTGATATCCCTTGTGGCAGCAAGAGCAGCTGACTTCTTGAATCGCAACACTTCATCGTATGAGCAAGTTACCCTAAAGGGGTAAAGTTCGTTGATGATTGACTTGTAATCTCTTTAAAAATTGCCAAGGCCTATTTATATATTAGTTGGTTTTTTAGACAGGGCGCTTGTGACTATATTTGAAACCATTAGGGCTGAGAGAGTGTCATTTAAACCTTCAGAAATTTTTGCTGGAAGATGCATCAATGTCTTGCTAGCAAATTTGGACATGTCATGCTTTGTCGTTCTTATGATATGGTGAGATTGTCCATGTTTTATTAGGCTCACTTCATTAGTAATTGTTTAGCAAGACTGTCAATTGCTGCAGTCTCCCGATCATCGTCATAATCGCTTACTAAACTCAGCACATTTAAGGTATCATCTCGAAAAACTACTAGACTTGACAGTGCACAAGACGAAAGAATGGAAATCTTATCCAGAAAGTGACATTTCAGCTGTGAAATCAGAGACCGTGGGGAAAGATTTGTTCTTCTAAACACTTGATATAGGTGGTGCAGCTCAACAGTATTCCACGGTCTACTTTTGTCTTTGCACATTTCTTTAGTTACACTTATGAACGCAGAGCTTATACTTCCTTGAGCATTCCTATCAATAGCATTTCGAGCTGAAGAAATAGATAACGGACATGCAAAATTGGATAAACAATTAACATGGTAACGAGCATCTGCTGCGTGCAGATCAATAGCAGCACCCTCAACACGCAGCCGTATTCAGTGTGCATTCTAATCATCTCGTTGCTTAGATACATCTAAAATTCGTTCCTTACATGTGCTCTGGCTAGAACTTTTAGCATATGCTGTTCTGCAAAGCATGGCTCGACGCTGTCGATTAGGATGTATTCTATCTTTTTCGAATTTATATTTGTCACAACAAAATTCGCAATTTCCTTTGAAGTTGAGAAGTACGCCTTTGCCTTTGTTTTGATATATAAGAAGAAACGCAGCTTCTGTGGTAAAAGATTGAAAAGTTTCTATCATTCTCTAATTCCTCTTCTATCTTCAAGTGAATATTATCCTTATACTGCTTACTAAAGTTAATTTTGGACTCAATACGTGCATCCGTTTGTTTGTTTACCTTACCACCTTTGCAAGTAAAGTTCCACTTAGAAATGCACTCCATTCATACTAGAAATAGAAAATAGAATTGTGAAATGTACATGAAGCAGATATGTAGCCTAAGTGCAACATAAATCGAAATATGCAACAAATCACTGTTATTTGCCGCCCTTAACCATCACGTAAACTTTTCGATAATTTATGGATTTCAGGTCAAAATATTTACACTAATGAGTCTCGAGCGGCTTTAATGCGGTCAAATGACATCATTATTTTAATTAACACACATACCCAATGAAGGATAACCGAACTGCAAAGTGAAGGAAACTAGCAGGTCTCTGGAAAACCTTTGTCCTTTTCAAGTAACGTTCATACCATTTTGAAAGTCGAGGAAGAAAAATTCTTTATTGATGTTTTGGGACGCGTAAAGCAAAACTATCAACCGAATAATCACGTGGCAATGGCAGGCAGCTGCTTCTAGAAATGGCCTAAGGAATTTAAGCCGTTATGTCATAGGTGAAAACTGTTAAATTGAAAACACGCAACATCTATTTATCTTTGAAAGGGATTTTTTGTTAATAAATCGAATGTTGAATGGTAAAAGTGTTCGATGCCATTCTTGGAGGTATATTACCTCATTCTGAATTCAGTGTAAAAGTAGAAAAAACAAATGGTTTTTGGGTATTGCTTTTATCCGCTGTGGGTTCCATATGACTATTGTTATCTTTGGAATAAATTATCAACTTAAAGTAATCTATGAAGAACCTTGCAAAGTTTTAGACGAGAAGTAAAGCATATGAATAGCAATTACTTACTGTCATTTAGAGGACAAATTGCGCTATCTTGAATTCATGTTGTACTACACTGGGCACTAGTACATCTGGATAAGCATTCAAAAGGTCAAGCTTCGTTTTTTTGAAACATAGTATCTTAAAACATAGAATTAAAACGTAGAATTTCTAAGTTTTGCCATCTTTTACGCAGTTAATACTAAAAAGGATTATAACTCATTGATGCTTGAATATTATGAAGAATCGCAAGCAATAAACTGTAGTATATGGTTTGGCTGAGTATTGGCTCAGGGAGCCCAAGCCTTTACTTGCTATTAATGAAATGGGCTCCCTGTGCCAATACTCAGCCAAACCATATACTACTGTATATTGGTTGCGATTCTTCATAATATTCATCAATTGATTAGCAGTGAGAATAAAAAGCTGAACATCTTGTGATGCCATTAGGGAGGTGGCATCAATTGGATTATGAAAGACCTAGCTTTGAACTATAGTTTAATAGAAAAAAACATTGTATATAAGGATTTGAAAGGTTCAGCTAAAAGTCCAAACTTGGCTGCAGGACTATTTTGAGGAAATTTACTTAGAATTTGATAATCTTGTCCACGGAGTACGAGATGGCCTTGGCTACCATATTCCACAGAACAAAGAATGAACTTGGCCATATTTGTCCCAAAGCATAATCCTGACTGAATAAATAAAGGAGCCCGCTTTTATGGTATGTAGATTAGCTTTGTGAAAGAAATTCTGAGGAATTATTTGATTGTACAACTCAGCCTTAGGAACTTCTCGGTCCAGTAAAAGAAAAAGTAGAACTTCTTCTGGAGACACTGCGCGTTTGTGAATAAATTGCTTACATTTTGTGGAGCAGTTTAAAAACATCGCTTTAATGACATGTTAGGCCACTTTATTTGGTCTCAGCGATGTTTGAGAAGGATGATGGATATTTGATGCTTACCGTAAATCCTCGAATTAGTCCCCTGGGGGCTTATTTATTTTTTGGACTTTTGCATGAGGGCTTATTGGAGTGGGGGCTTAAAAACTTTTTTGGTAGTTTGTTATATTCTATTTGAAATGTTTCTATTAATATGATATTTCTTCTATGCCACAGTGGCTGATTTTTCTTTCCTTGCTCTATACACTCTTTTTTTTTATAAGAATACCTAATTTTTTTCTGAGCCTCAATATTCTTAAAAATTTTCGGGTTTGAGCCTCAGATTATTCTTAAATTATTCTTAAATTTTTCTTGCTCAACACAAGGTGTAAATTCGCCTTAAGATCAAAGAAATATATTAAATCATTTTTGATGTGTTGATTCACCATAAATTTCAACGAGAACAAACAGAACAAGTCAAAATACGGTTTTAGTCCAAAAGCATTATTTCAACTCCATCAATATCATCAATGCCAATGTAGTCCTCGCTATCATCTGAATACGTAACTCTATATTTGGCAAGAGTTTTATTGAAGTACTCGATTTATATATATATATATATATATATATATATATATATATATATATATATATATATATATATATATATATATATATATATATATATAGATCAAAGTGACAAATGTTTTGTTTTGGGAGGAAACTCTTAATTAAATTTGATTCAATTAACAAAATATTTTAGTTTCGATGAAGGTTGAGCCTGGCAATATTCTTAAATTATTTTTAAATTTTAGCAATTTTGAGCCTCAATATTCTTATAGACTTTATTCTTATAAAAAAAAAGAGTGTAAGGCACTAACAGACTTTCAAAGAGGTACAGTCATCTGCCTGGATAGGGGATTATAGGAGGGGGTTTATTAGTAATTTGTAGCTCTAGAGTGGGGGCTATTTTGAGGGGGGCAATTCGAGGATTTACGTTAACCAACCAGGAGTGCAACTTGGAATTTTCGAAGGCAGGGGTCCAACCCATGAAAAGGGCACATCAAAACTTCGTAAAAGCAGATGCAGTCTGTGAATATTGTTTTTCAAATCCATTAGTGAAGGACATACTGTGGGAAGAGTTACTGATATCGTTGCTTTGAAGACCAATTAACTCTTATCATGGTAGAGGAGGAAGAAGGGTGTAGGGGACAAAGCCTTCGTAAAATGTTCAGAATCATGCCCTTTTCATCATAAGAAAATACCTTTTGTGATATAGAGAGGGCACTACAAAAAGGGCACTTTATTCATTTTCTAGAAAGAGTAAGGGTCCAGACCCCCAGGGCCACCCTAGTTGGCTCCTGCCATCCAAACAAACATTTGGCAAAACATTTGGCTTTCACTTTGTTTCTTGTGCACGCTCCTCAACGTCTTCGCCATTGTGCTTCGAGCCACTGGTTGCATTAGACTCAATGATTGACTGCTAGGTGAAATTTTCGCTCTGTTCCTCATAACATAGAAAAGTAATTTAAAAGTCTCGATAAACATTTAATGAAGTTTTCATTTGATTTGACCAGAATTTTAGCTTTAAAGAGTCGAAGGATTCGATTATGTTTTGTGAATGTTGAATAGGGTGTTATATACTTTTGTGGGTTTCTAATCTTGTATTTTTCCTCAATGTACGGATTATCTGTAACTATAGATTGTTAACCTTTGGTAAAATGTTTATCTAGAAGATTTTGACCAAACTGCCGTTTTCAGTTTGCGGAATGACTTGAGTTGTTGCATTAAAAACTTCTCTTTCATTTGCAGACGAACAAAATGCCCTTTAAGCTTGGAACTTTCGGTGCGTACACGATTGCTATCATGAGAAAGGCAGGAACTGCTAATGAGGACGAGGCAAGCATATGTTAATGTCCTATTGATTACAACTATTTGATTACCTTTGATTGCGTGTTATTTGCTTTCATCAAAAAGATAGGCTTTGTTCGGCTTCCAATATTTAATGGTGCATCTCCCCAGCCCTCATTGAACACCTCACTGAAATTGAATTGAATTGAAATAAATCCCTCAATGAAAATTTTCGAACCTCTTTAATTTTTAATTGACATTACGCTTCTTCTTTATCTGTTAGGCAACTATCGATACAAGCATTTTGATACGCGTTTTACCTCACCATTTAAATATAGGAGACTTTCTATTTTGAAAAAGGTGCTCATAAATTCAAGTTGGTAGGCGCATTTATACACAATACAATACAGTACAACGCAAGGCACTTTAATCAGCTTTTTTGTACTTAATTTCTAATTTAATGTTAAGGTTATTTCAATATCTTTTTTATCAATGTGTGAGTGAAATTATAATAAAAATCCGAAATGATGCAGAATGTTTTCAAGACATATTTTACTAACTTCGTGTTGATGAGAATGGTTATTTTTGAATATATGTAGGAGTTTCTTAACATCCTAATTGGGAGAGGGGAGAGAATTATTGATTTGTATCGAGGTCACCTTGATTGCCCACCATTCCCTGAGGACACCTGAAGGGAGTTGATGCTAATTGCTACACGATGGGTTTAATTTAATTTCAATAACGAGATGTGTAAGCAGTTGGACGGTGTGGCAATGGGCAGCCCTTTGGAGCCATCATTAGCAAACATCTTTGTTGGCTTTCATGAAAGTAGACTTTTCGACAACACCGCAAAGCCATGTATCTACTTTCGATATGTGGACGATAGTTTTGTCATCTTCGGTTCCTAGATGGATTGTGACCACTTTCAAGAAAAACTTAACTTGCTGCATCCAGCTCCAAAATTCACAGTGGAGAAGGAGGAAAACGATTCCATGAATTTCCTAGATGTTTTAGTAGAGAAAGAGGGTACTGGATTTCTTACCAGCGGTAACAGGAAACCAACAATCACAGGGCAATAGATCCGTTGGAATTCCTTTAGCCCAAAGACAAGAAAGATTAGCCTTATTAGAACCTTAGTTCACTTGGAATTTGCTCTAAGTCTAAGTTGGGCTCAGAGCTCGACAAAATAAAACAACTGCTCATTGAGAACGGATATCCAGCAGATGCTCTACTCTCTTGTGTCAACCAAAAACTAGCCAACTTTACAGAAAAACCATTTGGTCCAGAGAAGTGCCCGGTATACCCAAAATTACCTTGGATTGGTAATGTTTCATCAAAGTTTGAAAATCAAATTTTTAAAGCCATTACAGTTTGTTTCTATGCTGTGAAACCCCGTGTGGTCTACAAAACTAGAGTTATGCTACCATCTGCTAAAAAAGAAAGCTTTCCTACCTCTCAACGTAGTTGTTTAGTTTATATATTTTTGTACCGATGTGAAGCTCGGTACGTAGGACGCACTGCGCAGAGACTAGCGGGCAGAATAAAACAACATGTTCCATGAGAATCAGGAAGAAAGGTAATGCCGTAATAGAACGGCTACCTCGTTTGTGCAAAAGCAAAAATTCTAAAAGTAATGGTGAGTGGGCAATAGGAAAACACCTACCTACGAATCCAGAATGCGCCAAAACAAATACAGACGAAAGTTCTCGGATCATTAGGCAAGCAAGATCGTCTTTTCATTTAGGTTTTTTGGAATCTGGTTACATCAAGACTCAAAACCCAGTCTTGTGTAGACAAAAAGAGTTTGTTTTCTCAGTGGGACTCTTCAAGTAAACAATGGTAATAGGTCCTAATTGGTCACACTTGGGGCCAATTAGAAGTAACCTATCATATGTAGACGCATCTGACTATATATGTCGGTTAACCTTTCGGTCACTATCCGACGTTTTCATACTCTGATGAGTGTCGGACGAAAACACTTTTAAGTGTGTCGAAAAATGTTGCCGCTTTTTCGTGCTCTGGTCAAGAATTATTGATTTGGTATATTCTTATCAATTCAGTGCAAATAAAGCCAATTTTGCTAGAAAAAATGTTCAAGGAAGACTAAATCCCTCCTTGTTTCTTTTTTCCGTATTGATTTTCATATTAGGGTTTTGTGAGTTTAGAAATGAGTTGAGAGTCGGCTAAAAGCCATGGATTTGTGGATTTACCGTTGCATGAAGATAGTTTCGTGGATAGATAAGAAAACAAACAAAGAAGTTCTGAAAATGATGGGCGAGGAACGGAAATTTTCAGAGACAACTGAGATTCGTCGGGCACATTATTTGAGAAGAGTCAATTGAAAAGCTGAGTCTAGAAGGCAGAGTGGAAGGTTGTGGGACCAGAGGAAGACAGAGACAAGATTTTCTTCAAGGTCTGGCGACGGCGGCAGGGACGACGACGGAGGAATGCTACGGCTAGCGCAAGACAGATATGGTTTTAGGAACATAGTCGCCAACGTCAATCTCTGATATATCACACAAAGAAGAAGAAAATTTTAGAAAGTCAAAAGCTAACAGAGTCTCTTTCCTGGTATTGAAAACACAAAATGTATCATCAACATATCGTCGATAGAATGGATAGAAAAACCATGCTACTTTTCAATTTCACTTTTTTCCATAGGAAAACCACTTTTTACCTGAACTTCAATTTTACTATCTTTTCACGGAATTGAATTTTGTTAACTTTTACTGAAATAAACTAGCCAAAACTGGTTACCTTTTCTTTGTTCGTCTTGTATGCTCGAATTTAAATTCTATACTTAACGTTTACAATGTAATAGTGAATTTGTATCAACTTTCGACAAGGAAAGACATTGAACTTTTGAAATAGAGTCTTGTGGTATTTTCTTCAGATTTTCTAACATTTGGCCCTTTGAGCTTTAGTTTTTATAGACTTTTTTCTTATCAAAAATGTGTAGATGCCCTAAGAAAATATTGGCTAACACAGATCCTTGCGGTGAATCTATAACAACACCATCGATTTGATCAAACACTTTTCCATTAGATAGGAAGTTATTGTCTGAAGTAGTAGTTAAGAAAAGTGTTATCAAGTTAAGTTTTGGGAAATTTAATGTTAGTATTTCCTCCTGTAGTTTAAGAAACTGCAAGTTCGATGGACTTCTTAAGGGATATGTTAGTAGATACGCTTGTGGTGTTTCAGAAATAGTGCATGTGCTAAGTAGACAAAGTTGAAGAAGATCATGATGACATTTAGCTAACTGATAATTATAAGCATTTATGGAGAACACATTAGGTCAAAGACTTCAGATATGATTTAGGCACCTAATCTTTTGCATTTTACGCAAGCCATAAAATTGTGAACGTGATAGATCAGGGATGGGCAAACCACGGCCCGCAGACCGCATGTGACCCTCGTAGTGATCTTTTACTGCCCACCAATAGCTTGCATGAAGCAAAAAGCATTTTGTGTTATGTTAGTTGTCTGGTCGCTTGATAAAACATAAACTTATGGCATATATGTAGAGTTGTGTTACCTATCGAGAATGAATTATTACTTTAGGATTTGAGTAAGTTTGCAGACCCACTAACACTGTAGGCAAGGACTATTGCCCCCAATACTTTAACAAGGTTGTATTTTTTGTTATTGTTGTTGATTATGTTTGCATTATGTTGAGTAGGCTGTAATACCTAGCTTTTTCAACTAATTTAGGCCTACTATGCATGCCGCATCTAGGCATGGGACCCGTAGTTTAACCTCCCTTCTGAAGGATGGCGGGTGAGCTGTTTTGGTCTTTCATCTGGAAGGTCGCCCATCCAGTTTCTGACCGTACACAGACACGAGTAACTTCAGTTAAGCTAATGAAACTGGCTGGGACGCTTGGACACTCACCCCTCTATTGTATTTTTAAGAGCTGCAAACTTCAGTTTGTAATGATTTCTACATTGCTCCTATCCTATCTAGAATCCAAGAATATCCTTATTTTGTTATGCAGCAAGCTTATATCTTTTTCAGTCTTGGCATGAGTTGTAGGAATTTAATTTTTCGGATTCACTTTCCCATTGCGGAGATAGTGTACAGATGACGGTCCTGCTCAAGGAAATATTACTATTGCTCCCTGAGTGGATTCCATGAAGCCCACATCTGGAGCAGGGTGTCTTTTTCCTCGGCGTACTGACATGAGATTGTTTTGCTTCCGATGGAAGCTTACATGCATGCAGCACCAAAAAGTAAAAATTAGCATAGGCTTTTCTTTTTTGTCCCAAATCTTCGAAATTCGATGAAATCAGATTCAATGATTTGTTTCTTTTCAGCGTGAAGTTTGGTCATGAAAAAAATATATTCATGCTTGCTAATTGACATTTTCCAACGTTCTCAGGCGCGTTACTACAAGCAAATTTTCTGGGAGCAACAATACTTGCCAAAAGTCCCTGAGACATTTTAAAAAATTATGAAAAACTATAACTTTCTCAGCATCTCAACCATCATGCCTTGATGCACCTCCTTCCCCCTAAAACAATGTTGGTCTCTTCCTGAGACACTTGGCAACATTGTTTAGGGGGAGGAGGGGGTGAATGCTCCGTCCAGATTAAAAATATACAAAGTGTCCGGGACTTTTGGTGAGTATGGAAGCCCCCAGACTCACATTTTTGAGCGAACACTAAATATGGAAAGACTATTGTGGCACACAATTTTTTATACAATTGTCATGGATCTGTGACATGCAAGATCCATGACATACGACTTTCAAAGGCATACTACTGTCTGCCGCATGATCAACGTATTGCCAAGCTTGTCGCTTATGGCATTGGCATTGACAGTTTACAACTAATGCACAGTTACCTCACTGGTAGAAAGCAGAGGGTCAAAGTAGGCACTAACTTTAGTACCTGAAAATCATTGTCAAAAGGAGTTCCGAAGGGATCGGTACTTGGCCCCCTACTGTTCAACATATTCATAAATGATTTCTTTTATGCTTTTGAGCATTCTCAGGTTTGCAACTTTGCTGATGAAAACAAGGTTTTTGCATGTGGTGAAGCCTTAAATCTACAGTAGGGTAACCAAATGCATTGAAAATGACATGAGAACAGCAATGAATTGGTTTAAACTGAATGAGATGGTTGCAAACCTGGAAAAATTCCAGCTAATTTTCTTTGTGCTAGAGGAATTGAAGCTAAAAGAACGAATTAAGCATTGAAATTAATAGCGATGTCATAAAAGGGTGTGATACAATAAAACTCTTAGGTGTCACCATTGACTCCAAACTTAAATTTAACGAGCATGTCAAGATTATCTGCCAAAAGACTAATAATAAGTTTAAAGCTCTTTCAAGGGTTGAAAGGTACTTGGAACCACTGAGGCCTATCCTACTATATAACTTATTTATAGTGACAAATTTTAATTACTGCCCACTTTTATGGATGTTCTGTGGAAAAACGACAAATGATAAAGTCAATAGTGTCGACAAGTGTGCCCTGAGAGTGTTGCTAAATGATTATACCTCTAGTTTTGAGGAGCTTCTATACAGAAATGAGGAAGTGGGGTGCGTTTCTGGAACAACCTAGTAGACGAGAATTCTTTTGCAAAGGAATAAAGCATTGAATTTATTTCAAGGTCATTTTCACAATTACTTAAACTAAACTGTCAAGAGCATTTATCTTCGTTCTTTTGTTTTCTTATTTTCATACATCTTCTTCATTTTATGTAAGATTTAACTTTTATTTGTGCATATGTTTTTTTATTGTACTTAGCTTTTATAGATTAACAGGGCAGTTTGTTAATCAGACTTCGGTAAGTTTACCCAGTGTAAAGAATTTGAAATGAAATGAAGAATGAAATGAAGTGAAAATTCAAGAAAAAATCTTCAAGAGCTTATGCTAGTGGTATACAGATGTATAACCTGAAGGAAGCCCCTTCTTTCTGTGAGAGTTTTTCAATAAAAAAGTGCTTCCGTATAGCTTAAGCATAAACAATCTCATCCAACTTCCAAACACGAGGACAGAAAGTATGGACACTAGTTGCTTTCATTTAGGGGAAGTATGATTTGAAGTCAACTTCCAGATGAATATAAACCTGGAAAAACTGATAATTAATTTAAAATGAAAATTAAAAGCTGGAAGGGATTTGAATGTACTTTTCGCATTTGAATATAGTTTTTCATTTTATACTGTTCACTTTAGTTTTCCGTGTAACTAGCGTAAAGTTGGAGTTTATTGGCTTAAACTATTCTCCAAGCCAACTGTAAATCAATTATGTTATATTATTATTATTATTATTATTATTCAGAGTTTTTGACTCTAAAATTGATTTCTACACCTGTGCCCCCAATCCACTTCAGCTGTCTACAGGTCTTTGTTTGACAGTGAAATCAGGCAAAAGTAATGGAATTTTATTAGCAGAAGCAACTATTCACCCTGTGTGCTGTCCTTTAGAGACTTAAAATTTTTAAATTTGGCCCTTGTACTGAAAATTTCTGTAACTTCTGTTAATTGTCTTGATTCTTCTTTTTTCTGTTCTTCAAAAGTTGGAGGTAGTGCAAGGTACCGCAGAATACAGTTCCTTCAGAAACTGAGAGATTCCAGTTACAGGTCCAAATTGCGCCAAGTTGTGGTTACTTGGACCAGCAAGGATTTTGTTAAAATTGCAGGAAACATGGTGCACCCTAAGTTTGCAAATTCATTTGGTCACAAATGCTAAGTCTCTTCCATCTCTCTATCAACCAAAAGCTAGTGAAAAGTAATAGGGAAAAATTTTATAGGCAAGCAAGCCTGAAAACAATCAAGTCCAAGTAACCCCATATTACTGTATTGAATACCTCCCAATTTGCATCAATTTGTTTTGCTTTCAGAAAAATGCAACATTAATTCGTATAAATATTCATTCCTTTATAGCTTTATGCCCAGTTCTTTGAAGACATTAAAAGCAATTCAGTTCACCGAATTTGGCAGTTGCCACAGTATGTTGTACTCACAGCCGGTGAGGTGATGTTCTCGGTGACTGGTTTAGAGTTCGCTTATTCACAGGTTCGTTCATTGTTTTTCGGCAAGTTGCAGCATGATTGCATAATATAGGTTGATTTTACCTTTTCGTTTCTTGAACGTTGCAAGTCATCTCTATGCACAAGACTCATAAATTACGATTGCCATAATCAGCCGGTGATTTTTTTTGCCTCAGGCAGGATAAATCGTGATATCATTAGCCTCAATTTTCAACTTAAGTGTTTGAACCTGAGAAAGGGAGTGGCAAAAATAGGGAACGACTCTTCTTGTAAGTTGCATCTGAGTGTAATTAAGTGAAAGTATAATGCTTGAAATTTTTAATATTTGTTGCATCATTGATAGTTGTTGGTTTCTGTTGTGTAAATTGCTTCTATGTCCCTATTCTAATCCACGCAATCATTTTCTCACTAATATGTACTCTTCGTTTCAATATATGAAGTATTTTTTCAGGCCCCAACAAGTATGAAATCGGTTTTGCAAGCATGCTGGCTTGTGACAGTTGCTTTTGGCGATTTGCTGGTTATTATTTTTTCGGAAGCAAAACCAGTCAAAGGAGTGGTATGTTTTGTGCACTGATTTTTGTGTTCTATCGACAGTGTTTTTTCAAGACTTTTTACTGATTTTTCTTTTGGAAAATGTCGAATTATCCTTCCACTTTCAATAAATCTGTTTTTCATGTGTTGCAGCTAAGAATTATGTAACATTTTACAGGAAAAGGAAATGTTTTTGTATGGCGGCTTCATGGGTATCATTGTCCTTGTGTTTGGATTCATGGCGACGTTCTACAGATACTCAGATTTCAGCGGTAAAAAAGCGGAAGAGCAATTCGATGAAAAGGAGATCTTAGGTGAGATTGGTGCTCCCTCTATAAGCTCCTCAACAACAACATTGTGAAAAGCATATATTCAGCAGCTTTTGTCGATGCATAGAAACCTCATCTAATTTTTTCCAGACCTCTTTTTGTGTATTTTGTAGCCCTGGTGCACATTGCAATTGAAGCAGAAATATTTTTATGAAAAAGTCCAATGATATCACAGCACTGTAACGAAATTCTGACAGGAAAATTTGTTACAGAAAAATAGTAAACTTCAACTTGTTTTTCTCATGCCCTTTTCTTTTACGTTGCACGCGTCTGTTTGCTCGTGTGTTGACAAGCAGAAAAGTGAGAATATTTAGGATTATTTTGCTTTATGGAGACATCTCATCTGCTAATGTTATTTTGGCTATACTTGTTATGGAGGAATTTCGCATTTTAAGCTTTAAAACATACTGACTGTGCTATTCCTTAACCATTACGGCCATTTAACCTTAAGCATGTAGTTACTGGAATTTCTCAATTCACACTCAACTCAATTCAAGTGTACCACACAAGAAGTATTGCATACGGACGTACACACTTAGCACCCTGTTAAAGTATACACTCTGTTAAGTTTGATTGGAAAAGTGAACATTCTACGTTGCAACCCGTTCATTTTTTAAAGGTTGAACAGTCCGCTGTCATAAAAAGGTTGGGATCGCTGGCTTAACCCATTGCTTTTTTAGTGACTAGAAGTGCATCGCTGTTTTAGTATTGTGATACAATTGATTAGAGAATTTTAATGATTGTACGTAAATGAAGTATTTTAGGATCAATAGTTTTATATTGGAAGAAGTTGATAGTATGAATATACGTGTAATTTGCAGTTGCCTGAGGCTTGCTGCTGAGAAATTGAACACTGATCTGCATATGTCGAATTGTGATTTGATGTTAGCTTCTTATATTAATTTATATATATTATATATATACATATATATATATATATATTATATATATACATATATATATATTATATATATATATACATATATATATATTATATATATACATATATATATATATATATATATATATATATATATATATATATATATATATATATATATATATATATATATATATATATATATATATATATATATATGTATATATATACATATAGGATGAAATAAATAAGTAATATATTCTATGGAATTAATGCTTTAATTGAAATTTCTGATAAAATTGTACGAGTAATTCTTCCAAGTGTCTTTCACTTTGTCTTCATTGCTTTTGGAAATAAACATAGTAGGTCATAGAATGGGAACGATGTGAAATGTGACGAAAGCAATGTCACAAACCCGAGAATTGCAACAAGAGAGAAAGCTCTTTGCTCAAGTCTTGTAGACATTTAAAAGAATAGCTACATGAAAACTAACGAAGAGTCACGTTCTACCCTCAACCTCCATGACCCCTGTGCTCACATTTGCTCTACTTTGACACTTGCTTTCTACATCTCTTTAACTTCAACTCTAATCCTCAACTCTCTCTCAACTGTCCTCCCTCTAACTCTAACTTAAGCTGTATATATACTACATGCGAATAAACGTAAAATGATGACAGGTATAACCATAGAGTTAGGAGAACTAGAGAGCCTACTAGGTCACGTGATGCGTGGCAACATAGGAAATCCAAGATGGCCCCTATAGAGTGGCAAAAGTAAACAACGTGTGAATCTTGTTACTAGTGAAACCTTTGAGAAAACGTCGTAGCAATGCTGTTGGCATACATGTTTGTTCGAACTGCACCATAGCGCTATATTTACCCTTCGAAAGACGTAGAAATAATTGACAGAGATGTGCATTGTGTAGTGATTCCAATATTTTAAACGCACATAATAGCATTGTAATAATCCCAAAACCTTGTTCTGCGATCGAAAGTGTGAACCAAAAACTAAACTTTAACAAGTAAGTAAAAGGACACACAAGAATATCTTTGTTTCGCAATTGATTTGATGGTGTAAGCCTACCATACAATGTAAAGCAGAGGGTGTATTGCTTTGTAGGTATGGTCCTAAAGTCTTTCATGCCCTAGAAGTTGGCTCGACAGTACTCTCAGGTGCCAAATAAACTGCCCCTCGCTTATTAATTTTCGATTTTTCCTAGCCCCTTGGACCTTAGTAGGGCCACCCGTTTATTAATTTGAGGAAACTGACTTTTTTACGAACTCCTCTTATCATTTCCTTCATTGTTAGTACAATTCGCCAATAATCAAGGTAAAATAGAATGATTCCGTATATATTCTAGCTCTATGCTTTGTGAAAACCTGTTTTTGTAGGTATGGTCCTAAAGTTTTTCTAACCATCATTTTCTAACCATTTAAAGTCATTGCTCAAATTCCAAACCTCCCCCTTTATTTTGACCCCCCCCCCCCGTTTATTAAAGTTTAGAACTTTTCCAACGCCCCTGTTTACTAGGATACTCTGTTTATTTGCCACTTGAGAGTACATTAACACGATGGCTTTAATCATAATTTGGTGAATACTTACAAATTAATAGGATAGAGCGTTACAAATATATGTTTCTTTTAGGTTTCTAATGAAGCACAATTAATCATTCAGTGAAAAAACTGAATAGGTGCACAATATGTTGAAAAATTGATGGTTGTTTCGAATATGCTTTAGAGAAAAGATAAATGTTTACATAAGATAACATACATAGATAGATGCATAATCTATTTGATAAAACAGCCACTATATGTCACCACATGTCAGCTAGTGCTGATTTGGGCCTACTACTACTCCAAATGCAATTTAGACCTAATTCATATTCATATAGCACATCAAGGGTACTGTTGAGATTATGGAATAATAGGGGAGGATTTGTTTATTAACCATCTTCAGCTTTTTTTAGTATTTAAGCACTCCTTCAAGAAAATATTCCACCTGATAAAACTGGCAGATTAGATACATGAAATTTGATTTAACTAGTAGGAAATGCATTAGATTCATAATAATGACACAATCAAGCAGGGTTTCATTGTAAAATTGCACCAGGTGCAAGCAAAAGATATTTAAATTTTTGAATCAAGTTATAAGGATACCACCTAAAGTGGCAAAATTACAGTATGAAGGTGAAAATTGCTGGTCAAATTTAAGCACTTCAGTTGCAGCAACAATTAATTTCTTCTGATATGACAAAAAATTAGTTGCTGCTGTAACTGTGAAAACTCCACATTTTGATAATAGTGCTTCAAAAATCATTTTTTTACAAAGAATGAGCATGCTTGACATTTTTACTAGCAAAAATAAACTTGGAAATGCAGCAAAATTAGTCAAAAGGAAACTACTGTATATGCAAAGATTGTACATGTAGGAAATTATACCAAGTCTTGTGCATGTAAATGGTCAAGATAATTATTTATTATTTAAAAGGAGAAGGAAAACATTGGCTGTTGGCTTTATTACTTCAGCAAAGTTTATTATAGCCATAACTAAAGATCTGTTGTACAAAGAGAATGATCCATCTCAATATATTTTGACATATGGATTCATGTAATAATCAGTAGAAATATTTTCAGTAAAATATGGGGTCACTGGATGACATAATAATTCATTGTCTCAGAATTCAAATATGTACTTTTACCACAGAACAATATAGATGCTCTAGGAATGGCTGTTTGTACTGATATAGATGAAGATTCTTTTAAACCTTACAATAATGTATTTTAAGAGTCTGCTGATAATAGTTCAGCAGTTGATCCTGATATTCATCACCACCTTACAGTCATTCACTTATTGGAAAAATAATGCCTTTTTCTACATTGG
Organism: Cassiopea xamachana; assembly: GCA_900291935.2. Lineage (NCBI taxonomy): Eukaryota > Metazoa > Cnidaria > Scyphozoa > Rhizostomeae > Cassiopeidae > Cassiopea > Cassiopea xamachana. Next base: position 13,409,170 of record OLMO02000294.1, read on the forward strand.
AAGCTTCATTGCAAAGAAAATGGCTTCAAACATGAAAAGCATTGAATGAACAGATGAACTTTATCATTCCTTTGGTCAGGAACATGCTATAAAAAGCAAAGCAAATCTCCACTCCTGCAATCCCATAAACGACAACGTGTTTGTTCCATCTTCATGACTAATTAAGATAGTGCAAGCCACTGACAAGCTATTCAGAGAGACACTGATTGAATGGCAGGATACATCTAAGTTAAGGAAAAAGAAGACTCATTAGTGTCGTAGAAGGGCTAAAAATATAGTTTTTCTAACTTAGAATCTGGGGCTAGAAGAGCACTCAATGAAGAACAATATGCTCAGTAATGACAAAAGCCATATAACAACAGTAATCAAGTGTATTTGTTCATTTCTATATTAAATTATTTGTCAATCAATTTAGCAGAGTACATACAGAGGATTGTTAAGTCAAACGGAGTATCAAAGAGATGGAAGTTAACGAAGACGGTACTTTTCTATTATGAGTAATATTTACAGAATTTCACAGATCTTTCAAGATTCCTGCATCTCTGAAGTATTTTGACGACATTGTTATTGTTAAGAATTGAATAAGTAGGTATGTTTTGTTTACACTCTTAGACAGGGCCTATTTTGTTCGGCTTTTTACATGCATCTCTACAACTCTAATTGTTGTTCAGAGTATCCGACCATCATGCTGAACATGATTTTACAACTATATTGAATAATTGCCAACAATTTTCACTTACCTGAGTGGCAGGCAGTTAATTAAACCAGATTTTGTAAATATTCGACTTATCCAGAAGACAGGAATCTCCCCGTAAGATCCCTTGGTTGACTTAATCTTGTCATCATCACTGTGAAAAACTTTGCTAGAATTACCAGTCCTGTGAAATTCTTCCACTCTCAGTTGTACAAATGTTCCTCACTCAGCATACAGCCAGTAAGAATTTGTAAACTCTGATACTTTCATTTTTTGTTGCTTCCCAGTTCAAACCTAGAAAATATCTAAATCTCTTTTTGCCACTCTATATCCGCCATTATGGAAACGCATCGTTTCCACACTGAAAGCCAGTACAAAGGGGTCTAGTACGCACTCTAGTTTTCCTAACTCTATGGGTATAACTCATAATTACAAACTTTACGAAACCAAGCTATGAATGCGTTGGAAAGGAAGGGAAGGGCATGTATAAATAATACGACTAATGATGTAAGACTAATATAACATCAACTACGGTAAATCATATATGAATAAAACAACGATGACCATGGTGGTCTATGTGGCCTAGCAATGCTGGGAAAATCCCGCACCTATAACCAAAACAAAGGAAAGGGGATTACACTACAGTATGATGCACTATCCGTTACGCAGCCTATGACGTGTCAAGGGGTATGCCTATGCTATCTACGGAAAGGATAAACAAAAAAGAAAGTCCTAGCTATGAATGAACCCTTGGGATATGCGACAGCAAGTAAAGGCCCGTTTCTACTTAAACGAATGCAACGATTCGACCAAGACAGCCTGAGATTGGTGCATGCGTAGTAGGTTCAGATGTGGATCCCCCTCGGCTACCCTCAACCGAGTCGGCTAATTGAGAAGTTCAAATCGTTTGCACTTTTCAATCGGTCGATAGTCACCTAAGCATGCATCAACCTCCAGCCGCCTCGGCCGAATCGGGGCATTCGTTTAAGTGGCAACCGGCCTTAAGGCCTAAACGAATGCAATGATTCGACCGAGGCGGCCAGTAGTGTTGGTGCATACGCAGTAGGTTCAAATGTGAATTCCCTTTCGGCTGCCCTCGGCCGAATCGGCTGAATGAGAAGTTCAAATGGTTTGAACATTTTCAACGCTTCCATCGTCCGATAATCCCCTGACCAATCAAATGCCAGATGGCACTGTCGTCACAATAGCATGCAGGCAATATTTACATTACAACAGCAGGCGATGTATCAACTCGAAAAGAAAGGCTTCGGAAATGGCGAGTAGCCGCGAGGAAGTACTAACTTGTAAATCCTAATTTAAACTACATCGTGCAGCATACGAAGAGGCTTTTGTGGAAGATGTACGAAGATAACAATGTTTGTGGCATCTCAAGAGAAGAGCCAAGAGGAAAAGCATCTTTTCTTCTTCATTTACTTCGATATTCCATTAATTCGATATACATACCAAAAGTAGGACTTAGTCAATAGACAAACGGTTTAATACAGACTTTGCCGATAGACATAAACAATGTTAAAACGTTTTGAAACATCATGTCTCATCCTCAGTTAATGTAAAAGTGGGAAATCAAGAAAAGTAGACTCACGGGGAGACCCTGAATGGAAATAAACCTAATTGGGAATACCACCAACCAGCGAAAACACTATTATTACCTAAGTAAGGAAAAATAAACTATCAAAACAAGGGAGCTATGGTAAACAGGCTTATAAGTAAATTTTACGTGACTAACAGGCTTATAAGTAAATTTTACGTGAGTAACCCTTAGGGAACTACAATAAACAAAACGGAATTGAGGAACTCAGAAAATTAAGTGTAGGGCGATCTCTAAGAATAGGAAGACTTCCATGTATTAGTAAATCAAGTTCGTTGTTAGGCCTAGTTCATACAGCGCATTAATAGCGCAGCGAATTAAATTCAATTCAGAGCGCTGCTAATGCGCTCTTAGAGCGCTCTGAATTCA
>OLMO02000294.1:13419999-13430438 GCA_900291935.2 Cassiopea xamachana
TGAACATGACTAATGTAAAGCTATACTTGAATTAAACATAATAAACAACGATATTAGTACATATCACAACCACTACTCATACATGACGTGCGTCAGCTGTGTGTGAATGGTTAGTGAATGAATGAAAGAAGAAAAAGAGTGCTGCGAAGGCGTCCGCAAATCACGCAACGTATATGGAAAACCCCGACAGTTAGAAAGAAAATTTTGTTCAAGAGCACACATAAATATGTTGGCAAAATTGTGCCCCAGCGGAGAACTCATAGCCACTCCATCAGCTTGTTCATAGAGTTGATTATGAAAAATGAAATGATTATTTTTTATGGTAAATTCAAGCAGTTTCTTAAACTGAGGTTTAGTGGCATCCTTCATGCAGGGGTTTAAATGACAATCGAGTGAAGAACAACGCTTTTAAAGTCATTGGTTTGGCACAAATTTATCTACATCATCCCCCGCTACAAGATATGATAGAGTGTGAAAGTCTCTGGAAAGTAATGACAAAGCGTTCTGCAGGTGAAATTGCTTCTCTTTTCACATGATTTTGTAATTCTAGGGCCTCTAAGTTCTAATAGACTTTCACACTTCCCTGGGCCAGTTATTTATAACTCTGGATACAGGGGCAATTTTCAAAAATATATAGAAAATTTCATAAGGAAATTGCTATCTAAAGAAGTAAGTTTACATGTAAATTTACCGCAAGCATTTTAATGTTGCTTTCTTCATTGCTATTTTACTTTAATCTACATGAAACATTTGCTCTAGAACTTTCCTTTAGGGCAATCCATACCCCTCAACATTCTCCAGGAAGCCTCGTACTCCCAATTGTCCTTTGAAAAGTGTTCATGTCCTCCCCAAATGTATCCTGCCTCGGTATCCAGGGTTGTAAATGATTGGCCCCTAAATTTTTGGGAAAAAATAGTTCAGTAAATGTGCTTCATTTCTTGGACTAATGAAATGTTCTCCTTTTCTGTCCTTCTTCTGTACAAGTGCCTCAACCACACTCAGCTTTCCCATGGCAGAATTATTTTTTAGCAATATTCATGCGGCTCTTCCTATTATTGTGATGCAGAATTCACCAAGCACCGATTTTGTCCACCCGCTAGGGAACATGAGCTTGGTTTAGACCGTCGTGAGACGGGTTAGTTTTAACCTAATGATGAAGTGCTATTGCACTAGTAATTATGCTTAGTACTAGAGGAACTGCAGATGCTTTAAAAGGCAACGGCTCGATGCTACCATCTGTTAGATTTTGACTGAACACCACGGCCTTAATTAGCAGTAATTTTGCTATTTTAATTTCTTTTGCCTACTATAAATAAATTGTTGATATGATATGATATGATATAATATGATATGATATGACATGATATGATATGATATGATATGATATGATATGATATGATATGATATGATATGATATGATATGATATGATATGATATGATTTTGCATGGAACTTATTCCATTTAAAAGTTTAAGATTTAATTTTGTAGGTGGCCATAATCCAGCTGAAATTCTTTTACCAATAAACTTAGCAATAAACTTAGCAAAGGAAAAAGAATATTTAAAAATACACAAGCCTATGCTATTATTTGTGTTTCGTTTATTAGTAGAAGAGTTTCAACTGGAATGTGATAAACTACAAAGCATTTTCTTTCATTTTTCTACAATCAAATAGCTTAAGTCATATGAATGAATGGGGATCTACCCAGGATGCAACTTATTCACTAATTTTTAGCTCTAAAAATAGGGAGAAACCCCCTGTAGATTTTGTTTTCCATTGCATATGAGAAGAGAAAACCAGCGCAGTTTAACTTTACAGCTAAACAAAGACAAACCAAGCACTCATTGTGAAAATTACAAAACTGTGCTTAAGTAGCTGTTCATCACCCGCAAGCTTAGGATAATTAGCGATATATGAAGTCAATAGATAAAGCCAGCTAGATATAAAGCAGCTTCAGCTGAAGAGTATCCATAGATCATTGCAAAAAATAGGCCTATGTCTGACCTCTTAAAAACGTCTGTAAAGATCTATCTATCGATTCGATACGTCCCCGTTCAGGAATAATGTGAAATAGAAAATACGATTATCATGGTAGATTCAAATTATTTTATTTTCTATTATGGTATTTCTGAACAGAATGTTGAAGTGAAATGGAGATACATCGATCAAACAATTTGCCAATATGAAAACAGTCTGTAGTCTGTTCGAGTTATAAACTTCTTTTGGATTTTTCAGAACAGTGATCTGCATTTTTACTTCTCATTGTATTACGTCTACCTGTACCCCCGTCCTCTTTTTCCAAGTTTTTCGATAGTTTTTCCAACAACTACTTGCATTCATCTGGCATTCATCAAATTGAAGATAAAAATGGACATAGGAATTAGATTTGGCGTTCTTGTTACAGCAATGCTTCTTTCCTTTTGGCTACTGGGATTGAAAGGTACACAAAAATCTTATTCTTTTTAGTACTTCATCGTCCAATACAGCTTTATGTTGAAAGTAAATCTACCTCCAGTGAAGACAATTTACCATTTTTTGCAATTTGCTAATTTTACCTGACGGGCCAGCTCCCGTTGCCAAACGTGAGCGCCTGTGTCTTGAAAATCTTTGAAAAGGGGAAAATTGCATCCCAAACCTAGGGCATAGATACTGGAAAATCTCTGATATACGTTTGTGTTTGAACAGCCTTAGTGAGATGCTCCTTTTTTGCATCAGCTTAAGTAATATGGAGACTGCAACACACCAGCAAAAGATATGAGACATTAATGCCTTACATGGCTGAATAAACTAGCTATTATGAAACTTACAATAAAATTGCTGCTTGCATTTCATTTTTGTGATACAAATCATTATCCACACACCATTTGGAGACATCATTTCATGGCATGATTCAACATAACTCAATACAGTTGTTCATGTACATGTTCTCATGTTGTGTATACTAGGCAATAATATGATTGTCCACCATAATGAGGTCGCTTCATAATGTTCACATCATGTGAACATAGAGATTACTCTCAGATTAGAGACAATGAAATATAATTGTGTCAGAGTTTTTGTCCCGAAACGTAAAAATAATGAAATCTCTTTCCTTTTCCTGGTACTAGAAGCGGCGATACTGTGAGATCGCTAGTGACTAATTTGAAGTCTCACAAATTTACATTTTTTAATTTTTGAATGATTAGGCCTATCTATAGAGCCTTTTCCGTATTTCGTGCTACTTAAGCACAGAGCAACTGAAACTTACAATTAAAACGTTCATTTTATCGAAATTTAACTACTGCCTTCTCTTGTGGATGTTTTGTGACCGAACCCTGGACAATAAAATAAATCAAATACATGAACAGGCTTTGCGTATCGCATCCCATAGTAAATAGCTGACTTTAACACCCTTCTGCTTGAATCAAACTCCTTATCAATACAGAAAAAAACGTAGAGTTGCTAATGATTGAGGTCTACAAAACTGTACAAAATTTCAACCCGAGCTTTATGGAAGAAATATTTGCACAAGAGGACATAACCCACAACCTTAGGAGAAATTTGCCAATGCGTATCCCTAAAGCGCGAATTTCTAGTTACGGAATTGAAAGCTTGTCCTTTTTGGGATGTAGACTACCCGATGAATTTAAAAGCATTAAAACTCTTGCATCACATAAGGCAAATTAAAGCATGGAATGATAACTGCAAGTGCAAGTTATGTAGAAATTCGTTAGTCATGTCGGATACCTTAATTAACTCTATTGACATTCATTTTATTTTACATTTGCATACTAGCTTTACTTTTCTTCTATGCAAATATATCATTATTGCATTATGGTTTTTTGTAAGTAGTAGGCCTTAATTAGCTGACATACTAGCTACGTATTTATTTATCTACGCCTACTTTAAATAGTTGAACTATTATTATTACTATTTTTCGAGCTCTATGTTGCTAGTTTTCCATTGAATACAATCTCTTGCCGAGTTTTATCCCGTAACCTAGGGCAAGGGAAGGTGAAGTTTTATGTACTTTATAACTGTAGCACTTTGCTAATGTTAGTCGTTTAATTGTGAAATAACAGCATTTTTGATTCCACATCTTCTGTAGTTCAATTTCCAGGTCTTCGTATTTGCTAACTTTTTCATACTCCTTAAGTGAAACGTTTCTGTCAGAAGGCACTGTCATATCAATCAACAAACATGTCTGTTCTTTGTGGTTTATCACAGTAATATCTGGCCTATTTGCTCTAACTGATCTGTCAGTGTGTATTTTGAAGTCCCAAAGAATAGTTGCATCATTCCCCTCCGTAACTGGTTCTGGGTGATGTTCATACCAGTGTTAAGCATGTTGAGAATTATAGTGTTGGCATATTCTTCAATGTAGATACTGTCCCATTTTATCATGCCTTTCATTGTTTTCCTTTGGTGCAAGTATTGGGCATCCTGCAAGTAGGTGGTAAATTTTTTCAATTTTATCCTCACATAATCTGCATTTAGGGTCAGTTCCATTATTACCTATATTTGCTTGATAGTTCCTTGTGTTTAGACTCTGGTCTTGTGCTGCCATTACGAAACCTTGAACCTCTGCTTTGAGTTCAGCCCATCTCAACCATTGGTGGGTATTAGCTTGGTCTATATCAGGGTCTTTGCTTCATAGTGTATATTGGCCATGTACAGGCTTCTGTTCCCATGTACTTTCGAATGCATCTATTCCTTTCCTTTTTGCCTCATGCTTTACAATATTTGCTCGTTTCGTTGTTTGTGTTTCACTCATTTCAATCGGTGCTAGTTCTAGCTCAGTAATAAAATTTTTACTTTGTCAGCTAACACAGTGGACTTTTTTGGTTTTCTCGTGCCTGTTTATAAGTTGTAACATCCAATCTTGGGTTGAATCTAAGTATGTTTGAAGCCCAATGGTTATGGTCTTATACAATACTTCTAGTTGCAGCAGACCTTTTCCACCCTTAGATCATCGGATATAAAGCCTATCAACATCAGCTTTGGGGTGATGCATTTTGTTCATGGTTAAAAGTTTCCTGACCTTGATATCTAGTCGCTTTATTTCTGATATTGTCCAATTTAGGATGTTAAAACCGTAAGTAACTATAGGTATTGCCAATGAGTTAATTGCCATGATCTTATTTCTGACATTGAGCTCAGTTTGAAGCTCTAACTCTATGATGGAATTCTTTCCTGACGTGTTCTTTATTAACTGCATTTGATACCCCCTTCATCTTCTTGGATACCTAGGTATTTATATATCCTTTCTTGCTCCAGTTCTTTAATAAGGGTGCTTACATCAAGAGTAATATAATGTTCTAAGTTTTGACAATTTTTCCTATTATGAATGTATCTTTGGCACATTTATCTAGTCCACACTGCATCTCGATGTCATCACTGAACCTTTTTACAGTATCCAATAACCCAATAAATTCATTGTCATTCCTCGCAAAAAGCTTTAAATCATCCATATAAAATAGGTGATTTATTGACCTACCCATAATCTGATAACCGTAGCCAGCATTATTAAGTGGAATTGATAAAGGGATCAATGAAATACAAAATAGAAGTGGTGAAAGCGAATCTCCTTGGTTAGCCTAAGGCTGGTATTCCATAATCCCATATTATGTTGTAAAAAGTTAATAATAGTTGGTGAAAGCTTAAACATATCAAGAGCCTTCAGGATCCAGCCATGTGGTACACTATCGAACGCCTTTCTATAGTCTATCCAAGCCATGCTTAGACTCTGATGGTTCCTTTGACAATTTTCCTTTAACATATGATTTATCAGTAGCTGATCTTTGCATCCATAGGATCCTTTTTTGCAACCCTTTTGTTCTAATGGGAAAAGTTTGTTAGCTTCCATGAATTCGTACATTCTATCTGTTAGTATCGATGTAAGAATTTTATAAGTAGTTGATAGACATGTGATTGGTCTATAATTTTTGGCATTTGTTGTCTCTGTTGTTTTATCAAGCAGATAGGTGGTCCCTTCAGCAAGCCAATATGACATTTTATCTGGTTCACTAATTACCTCAGGCAAGTATTTTGCCAAGAGCTAATGCATTGCAAACATGTGATATAGCCAGTAATTTGGGATTTTATCTATACCAGGAGACTTCCACTTTGTGACTTTTTTAACGCATACTCCAATTCCTCAATGTTGATATCATCCCATGATTGTATCTCAAGATCTTTGTACTTCTCAGCCACTCTGTCAATCCATTCGGCATCTGCTTTAAAACCTTTATCATTGCTCCAAATATTGCTCCAAAATTCCTTTTTTCATTTTCACTTGGGATATCCTTCACCTCAATAGTTTTCTTACTAATTTCACGATAAAGCCTTTTTGGATCGTCTTTAAAAATTTTATGTATCGAAAGAATTTTGTTCTTTTTTCATACCTACGAATTCTTTGGGCTTTCAATTGGATTTTCTGCTTTAATTTTTCTTTTATTTCAGGGATTCTAGTTTGTTCAGAAGATATATTGTGCTTGTGAATTACTTTTCTTGCTTTACGAGCTTTGACAGATACTCCCTTTGATAGTTTCTCCAGGATAGATATTTCTCCTCTAAAATATCCAATCTCTCTTTCGATCTTTTCTCTCCATTTTGGCTTCTTACAAATATTTAGTTTGGGTTTCTTGTCCTTAAAATTCTTGGTTTGGAACTGACTACGTAAGCGGTAGCATATATTAGTTGGTTCATTTCAGTAAGATCTGGTTCGAATTCTTCTAATATTTTTTTCATAGTTTGCATAGTTTGCAATCTTTATCTGCTTCAAAGCTTGTGTATTATTTCTTACCTTAACTAGCGACAGTCTTTCATTTCTATATTCTTTATTTTGGCATATTCTCTTATTATCTCATGTTTCACTTGACTTAACAAAGGTTTGTTTTGTTCTACAAAAGTTAGATCATAAACTCCATTTCTGTTTGCAATCTCTTTTTCTTAGCGTTCAATATTAATAACTTCTCTGGCATTTTCTCTGACTTCTCCTCCTCCATAAAAATCCATATTCTTCTCTTTCTGCCAGTCATTAACCTCATTCACAGTTTCGGTTTGAGACTTGTCTATCCCTTTCTCGCTGCCTAGGGTTTCAACCCAAGCTTTTGTTCTTGATCACTTCTATTTCAGCGTCACTAAGACGGTTATTCTTAAGGATATCTTTACGGACATTAGCTTGCTTATTGCAGTCAAGATAATCTCCTCATGGTTGTTTGGAATGTTTTTTTCCAGATATTAAAATTTGTTTCTGTGACATTTCTTCCTGTTGGTTTATTAAGTGCGCTACTCTGTCAAGGAATTAAGGTCGCAATTGAAGTCACTAAAACTCTCTAACGTTGCAGTATCTGAAATAAAGTTTGTCTCTCACCTTCTAAGAACACGTATTAAGAAAGCTGAGAAGGAGCTACAAAGACGCTCTAATGATGATAACTATGTTTGTAATAATTTTTGGGGCTATGCAAAGACCACTTTTCAATGTAACAACTCTCCTTCTCTTCAATTTTCCAAGCAACAATGCACAGACTTCTTCACAAAGTTCTCTGCTATCTCACTCGGGATAACCTTTAGTTTACCTGACTGGATACCTACTTTCAACAAACCCGCATCGGCTGTCAATCTTACCCCACCTTCATACCAGCAAGTCACACACCATCCGTCGCATGAAGGCGTCTGGTTCCCCATCTCCCCTTGACAAAATCTCCATAATTTACTTCAAAAGATGCCCATACCTACATTCAAAACTAAGTGAAATTATTCGCTACATTTGGATAAACAAAAAAGTTCTTGCTGTCTGGAAAAGGGCATGAACTATTCTTGTATACAAGAAAGGATCTCCTGATGATCCCTCAAAGGTTAGACCCATAAGCGTTTAATCAGTGCCATTAAAGATCTTTACCTCATGCGTTAGAGATAACATATACGATTTTCTTTAACGAAATAATTACATTGAACATGTCATACAAAAGGGCTTTACAAGCAAATTATCTGGCACTCTTGAGCACACTTCACAAATGGCTTGTATGGTAAACAAAGCTGGCGTCAAACAAAGATCACTTATAATTACACTTCTTGACCTTAAGAACGCTTTTGGTGAGGTACATCATAAGTTGATTCAAAGAATTTTGGGATATCACTACATTCCAGACGAAATCCAGCAATTGATAGTTAGCCTTTACCAAGACGTTCATACTTCTGTCATACTTGCGGGGTGAGTGGCCAAGCGGCCCAGCGAGTTCCATTAGCTTAACTGAAGTTAAGCTTGGCTGTGTACGGTCAAAAGCTGGATGGGCGACCTCTAGATGAACGACCAAAATAGTTCACTCCGCCGTCCTTCGGAAGGGAGGTTAAACTAGGGGTCTCATGCGTGGGTGCGGCATGCATAGGCCTATATTAGCTGAATAATCTAGGTATAAAAGCGTATTCAATATATAGTAAACAACAACAACAAAAACAAATCTAAAGGTTTACAACTCCTTTTATTCCAGTTATAACGGGTGTTCTCCTAGGTGATTGTTTAAGTCCTCCACTGTTCAATATGTGTTTCAACTCTTTTATCCAACTTGTTAAATCAGATAATTACAAGCAACTAGGCTTCTCTCCAGTTAGTGAGTGCGGTGCAATGTTTACTCCAGTTCATTGATGCCAATTCGCCGATGACGCTGCTGTCATCACAACTAATAAAATGGAAAATCAGCTACTTATAAACTGTTTCACAAGATGGTGCCAATGGGCGAATATGATTGTCCGAGTTCATAAATGCTCCACCTTTGGAGTAAAGAAGTTCTTTACCAAATCTTTGCAGTTTATTCCTAATCTGTTGATTAATAATCAACATATTCCTGCTGTTAAAATTGGTGAATCATTCAGATACCTTGGTCGATGCTCTGATTATGAAATGACCAACAAGCAACACCAATGGGATGCTAAGGCAGCTCTTACAGATCTTCTACAGCGAATTCATTCCTTGAACATACATCCAAGAAGTGAACTTATGCTTTACCAAAAATATACTCTGTTTAAATTGTCTTGGCACTTCACAGTCGCAGATATCTCAAAAACATGGGTGATTCAAAATCTTGACAAAACCCTTATTTTATATGTACGCCTTTGGCTAGACCTTCCTATCAGTGCTACAATTGGTGATCTCACTCTCTCTAAATCTAAATTCGGTCTTAAACTCCAACTTCCTTCTACAAAATTTCTCCAATGTCAAACAGTCCTATGCAACACCTTGAAGTCGCCTCCAAATGATAGCATTAACTCTCTAAGGGATAACACCAGTAGTGGATCAAATATTCAGTACGAAATTTACCAAAACACCAAGCAGGTTTTGAAAGCTGTCCTTAGCGACAATATCCAGAGGATCCAGCACGAGCTTTCTTCTCAAGATGCTATTCTTTCTGATGTATTTAAAACTTCTCTTCCACGACTAACATCAACCTGGTCATCAGTCCAAGGTAATTATTATAGACACACTTGCAACTCATAAAAACCTTCTCTTCTGGAAACTTTCACAAAAATCAGATTGCTCTTTCTGCTTGTTCCCAGAATCATTACTACATGTCGTTGCTGGAGGCAAGGTATATCTTGAGGAGGATCGGTATACTTGGCGCCACAATTCTGTTTTGAGCTTTTTAGCAGCTTCATTGCAATCTGTCTAGGGTACTACTCTGTTCGTAGACCTTCCATCATTTACATCTCCAAGCGTAATCACTGGAGATAATTTTACGCCCGGACATTCTCTTAGATACTGCTGACAAAACTTGGCACATTCTAGAGCTAACTATTGGTTTTGAAACCAATGTTAAATGCAACGCTGAGTGCAAATAAGCGAAATACTCGACTCTTGTGAAAAATCTCAGAAAGTATTACCAGGACGTTAAATTCATAAACTTATCTTTAAGCTGTTTAGGCATATATGATCAATCTTGTACAAAGTTCATGGACATGTGCAATGAATTGAAGCTTGAAAGCCGTCACGAAAAGTACATCATTTTTAAAATCGCAAACATCATCATTCGCACAACCTACTAGATCTTCTGCTGCTGCAATAAGCCATGGACCTCATCTGACCTAATCTCTTTCTAACCCTTCATCTGACACTCTGTCCACAACGAGTATGACATTTAATGACATTTTGTACCAAATTATCCATTTGTAGACTACCTTATTAGAGAGAGGTTTACATTTGTAGTATATAATATGTTATTCAAGACAATAATGTTTGAAAAACAATTATTATTATTATTATTATTATTATTATTATTATTATTATGTATGCATTTGCATTTGTCAACTCTAATTATCATTTGTGCCCACTTACACCAAATGGTAAAACGGTTAAGGAGATGTTGATTTTCGTTTTCTCATAAGTGGTCAAGAAAACGAAAATCAACATCTCCTTAACCGTTTTACCATTTGGTGTAAGTGGGCACAAATGATAATTAGAGTTGA
>OLMO02000294.1:13430538-13464465 GCA_900291935.2 Cassiopea xamachana
ACTGTGGGATACGAATCTAATCTAAGAAGCAATGCCGAAAGAAAGAAACAAAAATATAGGGAACTGGTACAACAACTAAAAAACGAATATGAGAAGGTTAATTTCGTAAATCTCTCAATAAGCGCTTTGGGCATATATGACAAGAGCACTACTGAATTTATTGATATGATGAAAATGTTGAAATTTGACAAAAGAACGACAAATTACACCATTAAGAAAATTACCAACATTGCTATCCGAACGTCATATTATATCTTCTGTAGACGGAACAAAGAATGGACAGATCCTGAACTTATGACACTGTAATACTCCTGTGTTGATGTATTAATTTTTTTTTTCCTTCACCAAGTAGCCATTGTAAGCTGCCTATTATCTAGCGAGGTTTACAATTGTAGTAGTTAAATGGTGTATTAATTATATGAAGTTTCCATAGATGAATGAAGGCTGTTCTACACACCACACTCGCCCAAATTTCTGTCATCTTTCAGACAGCAAAGTTCATTTGGTCATCTACAATAATCTATAAATATACGAACGATTTCCAAATCGTCTTTAAACAAATTTTTCAATCAAACGAAGGTTATTTAATGCTTTATTTACACCATTTTCAGCAATAGACCTTATTCCTTATGACGTCAACTGTTGTGTGGCACGCAATGCATCACAGTAATTGTAGTCAGGGCTTCGGTCAGTTTATTGTGATTTGCATGGGATTGTGTTGATGTATCAGGCCCGTAGCCATGAGATGGCAAGGGGTGGCAAATGCCACCCCTTGGCAACAGAATACCAGCTTTTTGCCAAGGCTGGGAGTTTTTTTGCGATCGCTTATTGTTGCTTTATTTTTGTAGCTAAGGAGAGACCTTCTGATATTTTGATTGGGCTCGACCTTGGTCTTTGCGAAATACTAGAAGCTTCAATTTCTTCCTGTACACACATTGTTCATTTGATTGTTTAAGCATAAAGTATGAAAGAACTTCTCAGATTTTGCACGACATGATTGCTCCAGGACAACTTTGCCACTCCTGAAACACGGGCCGTGCCTGAAATACGGGCTCTGTGGTGTATGATCGAAAAAAGGCTTATTGTGACCATTTCATAGCACAAACATGTATAATTCGCCTGAATTTATTTACGAGCACGTTCCTAGTATCCTTCAAAACTCTAGCCCGGGGATCCATACTTCTTGGGCAGTTGCAAGTGTTGACATAGTGGAGAAAGCTGCCCCAGTATCGATGAGGCCTACTCCTATCGCTATTGGAAACGTGAGTGAGCAAATACGAAGTAAGTCTGCTGTCGGTGAGATTTCATTTTGTGCTCCTTTATCTTTCAGCAACACTTATTTGAATCATGAACTATAATTTTGCAATTTGCCCTATAGACAGAGTAATGTTAAACGATTTTTAGGTAAGACATTCTTTCTTTTATGCAACTTTTCGAAAGAATATCAAAGATCCAACGTTGGAGCACAGAGATTGTTGGAAGTGTTTGTCAGCGGTAGAAAAACTTACATTAAATTAATTCAGAGACCTATTCAATCTCTTATTGTGCACACCACTGAATCCAACATTTTGGGAAAATATGATTGCATTTAAGCAAGAATCAAAAAGATAAACAACTGTGTGTCCTATGTGCCTTGTGCCAGCCATTCACTCAATCTTGTGGGAAAATAGTCGCTGCCGAATGTTGTCACGAGGCAGTCTCATTTTTCTCCATCGGAAGAGATGTTTATAATTTTGTCTCGGTTGCAAGCTACCGGGGTGAGTGGCCAAGCGGCCCAGTAAAGTAAACACCAACAATAACAACCGATGGGAATCTATGAAAGAAAACTTTGCAAAGCACCAACTGGTCCATAAGAAGTTATCTGACACAAGGTGGTCTGCTCGGCATGATGCCATCAGGGCACTTGCAAAAGGCCCTGTTCCTACTAACGAGTCTTTAGATGAGTTAGCTGAAGATGAAAATCAAACAGTGCAGACAAGACACGATGCAGACAAGACACGATGCAGAGACAACATCTGAAAAACTAGATACTCTCGCATATGCGTTCGTGTGTTTGTTTTGGTATGACTTGCTTGGGAGCATTCATGCTACGAATCTGTCCTTGCAAACAATTGATCTCAGTCTTCCACGTGCTGTTGATTGGTTTATCAGCTTAAAGTATTACATTTCAGAACTAAAAAATAAAAGAAATTTTAAAGAGTATCTCGAAAAAGCAAGATCATTCAGCGAAGCAACGTAGCATAAATTCAAAGATGAGAGGAAAACTAAAAGAAAAAAGCCAGGGGATGAGAGTGTAATCTGTGGAATAGAGCTATTTGGGGAAAGAGTTTTTACTGGAATACATATCTATCAGTCATAAAATTTGCTTCGCTTTGTCTTTGGTCAGCCTAAGGATTGCAAGTTACAAACGTTGTTCAACATTTGCGGTCATGATTATTATTAATCATTTATTATTAACAATGCATAATAAGCTATTATATTCCTAATTTTTTTGCAGTTGTAGTCAGCAATATCTTCGACTGTTGATTAATTGTGAAAGCAATATACTAATATACCTAAGCGTGTCATCCCATCACTCGCTTGATAACATGAAGTTTTATTTTTTCAGTTATGAATTCAAAAGAGTCAACGGAGAAGGAAAAATCCATGGAAACAGTAGATGAGAAGTGCAGCATGGGATGCCCTTTTGTTTATCGGGTTGTATGTGGAAGTGATGGTGTGTCATATGACAACGAATGTCTAATGGAAATAGCGGCTTGTAAAAGCAAGAAAAACATCCAGAAAGTTCATGACGGCCAATGCTGAGATAGTTCTGCTTCCTTTCTTCGAAGCTGAGTGAAACAATAAAAAGATGAGATTGAGTTATGCTTGCTTCTAAATCCAAAGCAACCTAGCTGAGATACGACTGCTTGAGACCATTTATTTGATTGTTAACTGTTGTAATAAGCAAGAAATATATTGATAATAGTAAATGCTTATTTGTTTAAGGGTCGATTGTTCTAGCTGTGGTAAATGGTCATTCACCAGCAACGGGACACCTAGTCACAACATTTTCTAACCTTTCGCACCATAAATTTGGCAGATGTTTCTGTCATTCAGTTTGTTGTAACTGAACTATTCCTAGTCTATATCTCTCCGCCTTCCTCCATCTACACGATAAATCCACTTTTTCAGATCTTGCGTGGTTTCATAAGCATCAGTGCTCCCATCCGGAGGTTTAAGTACAGGAAGAATTAAGAAATGTACAAAATCTATTGAAAAAAAGTTGAAACTGGGCGATCTTCGCCTGTTTGCCTGTCTAATCCTAAAAATTGGTGCATTTCCAGCAAATGTCTGCGAGTTTAGACCTTCACACGACTCACATGACATATTGCAAACTTACCGTTCCCGTTTGTATTAAACTATAGTTGTTCATAGGTACTTCAATTATCCTATATTTCTATTTTTATTGATATAACATAAAATCTTCATTAAGTGCTCTAATAAAAATAAAACATTAGAATGTAAAACTACACAAAATCTAAGAAAAGGCAAGTG
Source organism: Cassiopea xamachana (assembly GCA_900291935.2). NCBI lineage: Eukaryota > Metazoa > Cnidaria > Scyphozoa > Rhizostomeae > Cassiopeidae > Cassiopea > Cassiopea xamachana. The sequence goes on from OLMO02000294.1 coordinate 13,434,076, forward strand.
ATTTTTGTTTCTTGTGCTATAAAGCGAAGATCTCTAGATTCTCTACATTCCATTCAGATTTGGGCAAGTTTCAATGTTTCAAAATATATTCTTGTTCTAATTTAACTAAATATTGCTACACAGCTCTATCAGTAATCTTTGAAGCTCAATTCATCGAATATCAAAGTCCTTCCCTGTCCTACAGTGGTACTAACGAAGAGACTGACGTTTGAGTAACTCTTTGCAACCTTTCTCTATTTGTGCCCTGTTTGTGCATTGGTGATCTGAATCGAACTAGCAGTCACATAGACGTAGGAAGCACCTGAAAAGTAGGGGGCTAGATCAAAAAAGAGACATAACAACAGCCATAAAATATTTTGTCACGCCCATAAGCTACATTGTGTATAGTATGTGTAAATTCACACCTGTTGAGCGGCGGAAGATACCTTTATATGGGGGGGAGGGGGGCGTGATCTTCGTTGGAAGGAGGCAAAGTAGGAGAGAATACCCGTAAATGGGGAAGGAGAAAACTAGGGGTCTAGGGGCTTGCTCTCAGAAAAAATACTGGATGTCATACCTTCTGCAAAATAAGATTAAAATTGCTTTATTTTGTTATCTTTATGCTTGAAAGGAAAAACTAAACCTTTAATATGTTTTCGTCGTATTTTGAAGACGTTTTCGACCTTGTCTGATACACCAAAATAGAGGTATGCAAATCCGATCCGAAACCAATCCGAATCCGATCGGATTCGTTCCGATGTCGGAACAAAAATCTCTATGTCGGATCGCATCGGATGTTGTGTCGAAGTCGGACCGGTTCGGATTGGATGTCGATTATCAAATTCAAAATAATGTAAATTAGTTGTTCATGACACTACTAAACATTATTAAAAGGCAACCTGCTACTCTTATAGCATTTTGCGTGATGGGATTTAAATAAGTAAAGGTAGGAAAGTCTTCAAGTGTTAGCAAGTCACCTAACAGTATGGATTAAAGAGATTTTGATGACCTAAAAATACTTGGACTTTTCGTTATGCCAATAACTCTCTACCATTTAGAGGGAAAATGCTCTTAAACTGGCCACAAAAAGTTATGAAGACAATAGAAAGCGGGAAAGACTCTCTATCCTACAGGGTTTGTTGAGGATTTTCATATGCAAATCCAAGGAATTTTCAAGGGCTTTCAAGGATTAAAATAAAGATTTTCAAGGAGCTCTAAATTGACATTCACTGCGCATGTGTGAATAACAGGAAGCCTAAACTACCGAAAACGAGACATTTCTTGACATATCAAAAATTTTCTTGCACGATTTTTTAAAACTATTTTTTTATTTTGTTGCTGTGCACGAAGAAAATAGCAAAAATTCACAGATTTCAAGGACTTCGATCAATTTTAAAGGAAATCCTGCCACTTTCAAGGAGTTTCAAGTTTCCTTGAAATGACAATTCGAATTCAAGCACTTTTCAAAGAGTTGAAGGACCTGCGCGAGCCATGATCCCATTCAATTCCGATCGCAAACACAGGACTATATAATTGTATCTCTCCTGTCATGCTAGATATTCCGGCATATGAATGAGCACTTTAAGGGAGAATGTTACACAAATCAATATATATGAGCTACTATCAATATTGTTGGAGTACATTAGTTATAAAGATATATTTGCTAACTCTAAATAAACCATTATTATTTTCGGATGAGATCGGATTCGTACCAAGAAAAAGCCAACTTTTGGATAATATACTCTCAAGTGCCAAATAAACGGGGGGTTTTAGTAGACAAGGGGGTCGGAAAAATTCCGAAATTCAATAAACAGGTGGTCAAAATAAACGGGGATTGGAATTTGAGAAAAGGCTTTAAATGATTATACAAGGACGGAAAGAACAAAAACAGGTCATAGAGAATTAAAGCTATAATGTATTCAGCAATATATGTGCTGCCACGAAAATCGGGCGGAAATAGTAATAACAAAGAGAGAAAATTAAATGAGGGGTTTCTAAAGAAAGTCAATTTCCTTAAAATTAATGAACGGGGGGGTCCTTATAAGGTCCATGGGGGTTGGGAAAAAATTGAAAAATTAATAAGAGGGGGGACATTTATTTGGCACCTGAGAGTATACCCAATCCGATCCGATGCACACATCTACACCAAGGCTATGCCTGCAACCCACTGGAAAATGTGGCCTCGCCTCATAGCTATGGAATGAATGGACGTTAAATCTTAAGAAAAGCAACTTCACGCCAAGATGCTGGTTAGTATGTGGTCGAGTTTTGCTTCCAGTGATCTATCACTAATGAATCTTTGTTACATTTTGCTCATCTGACGTTAAGAAGTCAGGCACAAAAATTATGCGAAAAGAGCACTTTTGGATTTGATAGGGGCGCTTTTGGGTCTGGAAGGGGCGCTTTTGCATAGTTTGCAAAAAAGTGGGAGACTATGGCCCCTCTGGCTCCTGAGCAGTAGAGTCTATATGTGTGACACACAAATCAAGGGGACAAAATTAGCTATGTCTCTAGCACTTCAATATCCGACGTTAAAGTGCTTACGCATCGAAAATTTCGAATATACTTTTTTTTAGCTAAAATCGAAACTTTGGTCTTTCAAATGCATGAATATCATATTATTTTTGTTCTTACTGGCGAAAAAGGTGTAGAAATTAGCGCTTGTTTTGAGGCACTAGGTTTGAATTTTGATAGCCATTGCGTGATGTCATAACGAGGATCAATCCGAGTGCATTCATTAGGCCTATATCAGTTGATTAACAACGCGTAAGAAAGCTTCTCGTTTTGGCGTGCTACGACTCATTAAAATGGCAAACAGTGGCAGTGAATCGTCATTTTATGATGAATCTACTGATTATCAATTAGAAGATGATGGCAATGATGACCGTGTGCTTGCACAGCCAAGCCTACTACTACTTGTACAATGTGTAGGGTAATAGGTGCATGCCACGGAGTGCCACTAGCTTACGATTCGGATGCCCAAAATAAAGAAAATGTCGAGGCCAATGGCCCCGATGGACTGCTACCAAAAACTCTTGCGGCTTGATTTGAGAGGCAAATCCAAGTTCAGGAATGGTGAGTACCAGTATCTATTACGTATTGCAGCTCATACCTTGTCAAATTTTGTAAACAGTCACTTAGGACCTATAAGCAAAGCGTTAAAGCTATACAACGTGTAAGGTAATGGCTTCTGCGCTAGATGAAGTAGAGTTTGCATTGATTAGAATCTTCTAATTTACGCTTTGATCTTCTAAGCCAACTGGTCTTTTTCTGATAGAATACATTTTTCTTTTCCAAAACTGGACATCCGGTACAAACAGTATTAGGGCTTGCGAACATTTCTTCCTCCTCCATTGTCATCCATTTTTGAACACATATCACGGATAGTCCATGAAAGGAATTGAAATACATTGCCATGGCATTATAATTTTCCTTTACTAGTAGGCCATTTCCAATCTACCAGCTCAAGATACCTCCCTGCCCTATTTTCCTCAACCTTGTTAATTGTTACTACTTGACCGGGGCCCAAAAAGCAAATACATAGACAAGTCTCACCTGTCTTTTAGTTCTACCTGTCAGTGACTGATCAATGGTATCTCCTGTGTCTGCCAACGATAAATCAATGGTAAGAACAGCATCTGGCTTTAGCTTCCTTTTCATTCCAAGTTTGGCAGCGATTTCCTGATTCTTCGTAAAGCAGTTCTCATCGAAATAGTCAGAGCAAAGAAAAGACGAGTTGGTGCTGCTACACTTTGGCCTATGTCTTCACACAAACCTGACCCAAGCTTGGTGTCTATTCCAGTCTTCTTCCTTGAATGGAAACGTATGAACGGATTTCCCCTCTGTATGCTGACCATTTGTGCAGCTTATTCCGTTCGGGAGACCAGCCTCACAGTACCGTCCTCCACGACGTTTGCAGGACTTGCTAGTGGAATCCATGCTAACAAGCGATCAAAATTATTTTGCGTACTCGTTATGACGTCATGCGCAGTGGCTAGAATTCGCACTTGAAATGCCAAAATAGCGAAGTTTGAGGGCTCATAACTTTTTTTCGATATGAGTTATGATACTTTAGTTTGTAGCATGATGATCATTACGAAGTTGCAGTAGAAAATGCAAAAAGTCAAATTTCGAAATTTTGGATGCATAAGCACTTTAAGTTATGGCTCTTGCTGGGAGAACTTAGCTTACATTCAATTGAAGTTCACACTGTTTGGAGCATTTTCTGGTATTTGGAGCATTTGGAAGATAATGCCAAGCAATGTAAGAGATCCTTATCCTTGCATCCACTCTTAACACATATCATGAAAGCTTGGCAAATGAGTCATGCACCTCCTCTGAAACCTTTATATATGTGACCAATCTATAATTGCACTTATGTTGGTAGCATGTGATCTATGAGCTGATCACCTGACCTGGTAAAGTCATATGCAACAAGATGAAATGGCCAATCTCAACTAAAAGAAGCAAGAGGCTACCATTTAAATTTTTCAAGCTAAATATTTGCTGGTAAAGTGATTCAATGCACCAAATAAAATCAGATATAGATTTAATGCTTTATCCCCAACAATACTCTTTATTAATATATACCTCATTTTGCTAATCCTCTGGTTGTACGGCATTGCGTCTACATATCTCACTTTCCAACATAGGCCTTTGCTCAGTCGAGCTCAGGTGACTCTTTTATTTTTAGTTGAAATACTGAGCTTTATATCATTTTTAAGCTTTTCACCTATATTAAACGTAACCGGTTTGTGCTCCTGTACCATGACTCTTAGGTTTACTATCTGCAATAACAAACTAGATTTTTCAGAATAACTAATGCTATATAATAAAGAAGCTACTTCTGCATACAGTAGAAAGAAATGCAAGCGAGCTTCTCCAGTATGTTGATACTAAATGTTATAGTAACTACTGATATTAGTTTGCACAACCATTCTTGGATCAAATTGACAATTGAAGGGCAGTTGCTTAAAAAGCCATTAAATCATGAAGACGGGTAGGAAAGTGGATGAAGCTGAACTAAAGTTCTATAAAACATTGAAAGGACGAATACTATCAATTAAGAAATCTAAAGATAGATAAAATATAAAAGTAGGTTGTATTTATATCTGATCTAAACATCAAGTTTAGAAACGAAAATCTATTACCACAGCTACTGTATTTATTTACCGCAAATATTTTATAGCTTGAATGGTATGGCAGAAAACCACACGTTCATAAGCATGTCGGCATCAAATAAATAGCAGTTATTTCTATGAAAAAGATATCATGGGAATTGACAAAGCAAAACATCAACTGTATGTTTTGAGCAGTAAACAATAAAATGGGCAACAAGTAAAATGGTTGTATTTCAAAATTAAGCCACTTAGTTACAATAAATATCAAACTAAAAGCTATTGATAACCAAATATTGTAAATCAAACTTACTTACTACATCTTGCAATAAAAGTTGAGTTTTATGCGAAATTCAAAAGAAATACATCAGATAAACAACTAAAACTATTAAAAATTTCGCATGCATACACAATAAATAAATCAAAATTTCAATTTACTACCAAAAGTCCTACGCCATAACGAACTACTACTTTTAGCTACTAAAAATTGTCAAAGTCTTTGCGGTTCTTGAATTCGCATATAACCAGGTTTCCCAAAGGTGAAAATCAAATAGCAGGTTGCGATCATTCCAATTACCTGAAAACAATCATTTTCATCAACTCGTTATGACTGTAAAATTCAGAACATAATAAAAAGTCATAAGCTGCAACAATATAGAAACCATGCGTGAACTTCTAGATCATGTTTACAGAAGCTGAGCTCACAAATACCTCTCAAGTACCTAAACAGCTTCTAACTATCCTATCTTTCACTTCAATAACAGAAATCATTAACAAGTTTTACTCTTTGGTGCCTAATAGATGGGGGCGGGTTGGAATAGTAGGGGGCTGGAAAAATCTCCAAAACCTAATTAGCAGGGGGTCTGAAATAAACAGGAGGGTTGGAAAATGACCAAAAATGCTATGGAAGAGGAAATGATAGTTCCTTGCCACAAATGTATATCAAAATAGCACAGCCAAGTCAATAGAATAAAACAACGCTGAACCATACAACTAGGGCGGTCGAAAAATCTAAAGTCAAATGTGGTCATAATAAAGTCAAAAATTTCAATTTTCTGGAATAAGGTCAAAAATTGAAAGTACGGTTAATTCTAGCCTTTCAGTCATGTGACCTTCAAGTTTGCACCGCAATCTTGACAGTCAACCGCCTGGAAGTAACATGGAAGAAAGAAGTTGTTCTGCTGAAAAAACAGGTGTTTGTTTTAAAGGTTATGCCCTCTCAGATGTTGTTTCACATCTTAAAAATAAAGAGAAAGATAGAAATATATCTACGCTACGGACATTGGGTATCCATGATCCTTACAGTGTCCCTGCTGCTGAATACATTCACATCAAATCATCGGAATCTCTTCCACTGCTAGAGCATCCGGACATATTCTTCTATCTAATTTTGAGTCCTTCACCTTATTCCTAAGACCCTATCAAAGCTTACAAAAGCACTGATGCCTATAAATTTTTGCTTTCTGGTTGGGTGCATGATTGCAAGGTCTGAAGGATAGTTGCAAAGGACCTTTTCATAATTTCCACAAAGGTAAGATAATCTACGGTACCTGCTACGAGAGAATGTAATTAATCTTATTGTTGAATACATGCACGTTGCATGAAATTTTAAATGGCGAATAGGAGAAAATAATCCTTACAATGTCCCTGGCTCTTTCTATAAACCTTTCACAACCCCTTGACCTACCCATATTTACGTATGATATTAATTGTATGAAATTCAAGTATCAGATTCTCTAAGTCCATCTTGATATGGATGATCATGAATTGTAGACAATGAAAATGTAACAGTCTTGTAGATGTGGTCAAATGCAAACTAGACTAGTACCAGGTGATTAAAATTACCCAAGTTAATTTTTGTTTTATTGTAGGTACAACATTCCAAGAGCTTGAACCAGACTGCACTGAAGGTATGGACTGCAATATCAGGCTCAGAAACTATACAATCAGCTCATTGTAACTGCATGGCAGGTCTGAATGAGGCATGCAGTCACATAGCAGCAACCCTTTATGTAATTGCATCCATTATTTTAAGAAGAATCTAAGAAAACATAACTTGCACGTCAATGACATGTCAATGGACCGAGCTAAAGAAAGTGGAATATAACAGGGCGTGTGATATTTACTGAAGCAAAAAGGAAAAAGAGAGCAGAATAGCAACAAAATAACATCCCTTCGTTATCAACCCCAGCAGTTAACACAGAACGCTTTCAGATGCACAGAAAAATGAACTCTAAAAAGCGCTGTATGAGTCTCAGAAACTTGAAAACGAAAAAAGGAAATCCAAATCTGCCATCTTGTCAATAGTCCCAGCATATTCAGATGGCCACATTCCAAAACACGTGAGTTGTAATTTGCCACCATCTATGCTCAACCTATACAAACCTGACCACTCTAGCAAAAGACTGAACGACGTTGTTGCATTAGCTGAAGAAACTCTGCAATTCTTGGCAATATCAGATGGCCAAATCGAAGCAGTCGAAGAGAAGACAAGGGATCAAGCAAGCAATCAATTATGGTTTTCAGTTAGAGCTGGCAGAATAACTGCTTCAGTTTCTAGAGTAGCAACAAAAAAAGATATTAACAGACCTTCAGAATCCTTGATTAAAAGAATTTGCTATCATGAGTCACATTTTCATGACCAAAGCTACAAAATATGGATGTGAACATGAGGATACAGCAAGGAAAGCTTATACATGTAGCCACAAAGATAGCCATGCAGACTTTTCTGTAGCTGATGCTGGTCTGTTTTTGAACTCAAAATACCTTTATTTGGGGGCACCTCCAGATGGCAAAGTATCGTGTGCATGTTGTGGGGAAGGAATTCTGGAAATTACATGCCCTTACCATTGCATAAAAACAGAGTCTCTTCCAGAAGCTGCAGATGATGATTCTTTTTGTCTCAAATTGGATGAAAAATCAAGTTACTTGCTGCTGAAAAAAGATTACCCATATTGCTATCAAGTGCAGGTACCACTTGCTACGACAGAAAAGCAATATTGTGATTTTGTGCTTTTCAAATCTGAATCTGAATTGCACATTGAAATGATTTTCCCTGATGGATTATTCTTTACAAATGCAGTGGCTGTTGTAAGAAAATTCTATATTAATTGTATTCTCCCAGGATTATTAGGGAAATGGTATACTCTTACAAGATATCAGCCTAGTAAAGAGTGTCATGGATGCTGTTACTGTGGAGTTCACATAGTTAAAGGAGATATGGTTGAGTGCAGTTCTGGAATATGCAAAATCACGTTATTCCACAAAAAATGCTCAAACTTAACAAATGCTATAAGTCTTGGAAATGCCCTGCTTTTTCAAAAATTATAAATCATGAGAAGAGAGAAAACAGAAAGAAGCTCAGAGTAAAATAATAACTTTGATCACAATGAAAGAGTCTCAAGATTCAAAGTTGTTAATGGTTTTCTGAAATCAAACCATGTAAAAAATGAGAAAGACTGTTTTCCCTCACTTTCTTGACAAGAAGTTACTCTTCGCAAGACAATTCTTTTGACCTAGGCCCACTTCTCTACTAGCGGTTTGAAAAGCAAAAGAGATGAAAGCATCAACTCAGTGTGCTTGGAAACTCACACCAGCACCTTTATCTGTATTTGGCCGCTAAAATCATGGTCATAGGTAATATGATAATGAAGTTTAACACACAGTTACGGACAACCTGTGAAAAAATCTTGATTCAGTAGCAGCCATTTCGAACAACCTGTGCAATACTTATGAACCCAAAGTGTATATTCTATAGTTTATTCTTTCATTATATAGCTGAATTTCAGATATGGTGGAGAAAATTTTATCTTTTGTATAGCATATTATTGGAAACACCAACCACAGTCAGACATCGCCCTATCATTCTACGCCTGTTTCCACTGACCCATGGCATGTTCACAAGCAGTGGGTTAGCCCTGTAAGCAGGGCTAGCCCACCCAAGTGAGATCTAAGTTGCATTGAGATAAATACTGAAAAAAGTACTTGTCTTCACATGTGAAGTGGGCTAGCTCGCTTGACCGAGATCTCACCTGAAACTGCCAAAATCTCGGCTAGCCAAGACGTAAATTTCCCATATGAAACTCTTCAGGTAAGCTAGCCAGGTCAACTAGGGTAAAATTGTAAGCAATGCGCATGTGCAATAGACCACGGGTTTGTGAACAATGGCTTACACAGACATTCCAATAGAATATGCTAGGATAAAGAATTCCCATGTGAAGGTGGGATAAAAATAGTTCAGCTGGATGACCTCACCCGGTTTACCGGGTTAGCCCGCTGCTAGTGAACAGGTCCCCGGTTAAGCAAAAGATCTCCGGATATTTCACATTGAAATGAGATATGTTACGTCAATCAAATATGAACGAAGGTGTTCCCGCGAGTCTACACATGAGCTCATGATGGAATCGGCCAGTGTTGCACCCAAAAATGAGATATCATTGCTGTATATGCTTAACTTCGCAAAATGGCGATTAACCTTCTTTTGTCTTGACTGATGACGAGGTCGAGCTGCTTCTCAAAATCACAATCAAGTGCAATGCACACAATCGATATTAAATGGCATGGAATGGGTACATAGTCCAACAAAGTACATACATATTGCTGCCAGGTTGACTGAAGCATTGGTCAAATGCAAATCAAAGGACAAAGAACAGGTCAATACACTTCAAGTATTTTGGCTCAAAACCAATCAAAAATCATTGTTGGTGTTGCAGTATATTCCAAAATATCCAGGCAAGAGTGTTTCCACTAATAAGCTGCGTGTTCGAATTTCTTGGAGCCAGATAAATACGCTCGAGACAGCGTATTCCAAAATCTCCGTATTTCATCGCACCAGTGCATGGAAATGCAAGGCCAAATTCAACAAATTTTCCGTATTCTCAAATATCTGAGACGGCACAAGCTAGTGTTCCGAAGATTCGAAAACATGTTCATGCCAATCCTAGGGAATTAGTAGTGGCTGCGAACTGTCACAATATATTTTGCATCCTTTGAATGAAGTTTTTCGCTTCTAAACAAAATGCTTCGAAAAGACCACAATTGTCTGCCAGACTATATTGGGGAAACATTTTATGTTGTCTTGCAACAAAATATCAACGGAATAAAAACAACGCACATAGAAACAGCATAAATTGGCCTATTTATTTAGCTATACTCTGCTTGTCTACTATAAATAAATCACTAATAATCATAATAGAAGTGTCAGTAAAACTATAGAAAGTATGTTGCATTTCTGTACATTGAAATCAGTAAGAGATTGGCTCAAGGATGTGTAAAAGTCCAAATTAGGTAAAAAGTTTAAGTTTTTAGGTCAAAACTTTCGAAAATTAGAGTCAAAACATGACCACCCTATATACAACACATCTTTTCAGAATGGTTTCTTATGAAATTTTTTACTTGCAGGGCAAAGTATCCCATGTAAAGATTGCCTCAGGTGCGATCTTACTTACAAAAATTAATAGCAGGAGGGTTGGAATAAAACGTCCTGAGCGGAAAATTTTTTGAAAAATTAATTAGAGGGGAACGTCCATCAAGTACCAAGGAGTAACCATTTCACTTCCATATTGCATTTCTGGTAATTCAAAAACAAATTTAAAACATCTTTCAGCTTTGAACCAGTCTTTGACATAAGGAAAATACCATGTGTTTCGTAAACTACGCGCATAATATCTTTCATGCGTGCGATTCACACTCATAGGGGATGGTCAAGAAATACGTCACGCTAAAATTTCCATTTTTGAACTACCCACCATCCATCATCACGCTCTCTCAAGCTTCTTCACCAGACCCCTTAAGGTTGCGTCGTGCTTAGAACAAACATCACCTCCTCCGATGCACAACAGTCTCAATGCAAAATGACTTTTAACATAGTGAAAGGATAAGGGAAGAAGAAATGAAATCTCATCGCTCATTACACAAAAGTTAAAAATTTGAATTTAGTACTAAACCACAAAAACGTCCTATACATTACATGTCCCACCAAAATTTTTCCAAATAAGATTGCACAGTAAGATGGAACAGGGGAAGAAGAAAGGAAGCATGGAAGAAGAAGGATAGATAAAGACTAGAAAGCATAGTTTCTCTGGAAATCCTTATTCATTTGGACTGTGCGCTGAGTTTCGGCGTTCCTTCATGACACAAAACTTCTCAATACAAATGTTTTTACGTGAAACCACCGACTTGACTCAAGTACCACCCATCCCCTGATTTACAATCACGGAGTCTCACGAAAAACATATTGAATTACCCACCCTCAAGGTGTGACGTAATTATTGAACAGCCCCTTACCTACTTGGTATCTTTTAGTCTGCTAATAAGGAACTTACAAAACCACGATGGCAACTGCAATACCAACATATTTTTGCTTTTACTTTAGAACATAGTATCAGTAAGCTCTTTGTTTCCCATACAACTTAGTTCACATGGAATAAAAATGCAATAGATTGCTATATAAATGTGACAAGAAAGCAGTAAAGCTATTTTCTTGGGAATTGAAACTCGAGAATTTCTGTCACTTTTAATGTTATGATGCATTTATAAAGAATCAAAGTAGTCTGATTGCATTTTGAAATTATTACTTACTAAAACATGCAATCAAAATGAGTTATTAACTGCTTATATGTGAGACCATGGAACTCTACTTTTAAATGCACAACTAGGAAATCTGATTACCATCATTCTCACACATTAAATCAAAGGAGGTTTTAATTGCCTTTCATAATGCAAAGCAGGCGACAAATAGGGAAGATCACTTGCTTCTATTTGCAGGAAAGTCGATCAGGCTCTGATTGGTGTTTGCTCGTAAACTAAAGGTATAAATCAGCGATCAAATATCCGACTCATGTGTGCGATCAATCGATCGCATTATCGGCTCTATGCGTGTTCTGATGCGTGCCTGAGCAATCGCACGCACTCAATGATGAAGACTGCTTGAACGTCTTATGACATGACATGGCACCAAAGCAATTATTCACTATACAGTTTGCACAGTTCTAAAGCTTTGTTAAATATACATACATAACAAGGTGATAAAGATCTGTTTTAAATATAGTCTCCAAAATTTTTGGCTATAGCTATTCGAAACAAACACACTTGGGAGGTATTCTACATGACCAACAATTCTAACATAGCTAAAGACAACTTCAGTTCAATGAACATTGGTAATTAAAATTCTACGGCAAATGTCTGTTTTTTCACGCTACTAGGCGACAGCCTTTACCTTTAGTAACACAAAAAAAATTGTTTTCCTACCTGGAAAATAGCAAATCCTATGCCCAAACCAAGTACAACATTCAAATTATTTTTGAAAACATCAGATAGTTTTGTGTAGCAACCCTGAAAAGGAAGTAATGAATAGAATAACATGTCAGGAAGAAAATGGCATTTCTGGGGAAAATACATCAGGAAAGAGATGGTACATAGAAATCTAGATATAATTAGCATTGATTCAATAAATTGAAGGTACACCTTGGTATGCACACTCTTTGGTACTGAATTGTAGGGGGGCATGATAAGGAAGGGGGCTAAAAGCTTTGCTAAAAAGTAAAAATTGGAGGAGGGGTTGTCAATAGATGGGTGTTTTGATTCAATAGGCAGTATGGGAACAAAAACATTTCAAAATTATTGCAATTAGTTGTTAAAATTCTATAAGAATCAGGTATATAGTTTTTGACTTCCATACTTGTTAATATTGATTTGTAGTAACAAAGCCAATATATCGCATTTACAGTACTTCCCCTTTTTACAATGTTTAGGTTAGTAAAATGGTGGGGGGGGGGCTATATTTTCTACAAAACTGCATAGTTTGGGGGTGTAATAAATTGAAATGGGTGGTGAAATTTAAAAAAATCTGCAATCTGGGCCCTCCTACAATTCAGTACCAAAGAGTAATACTGAATGCATGCATGAAAGTATGCAGTTCAAAACTGGGGCCAGTTGCATTACACAGGCAAATTACTTCACGAAAATACAGGAAAAATCTAAAGTAATCCAAATGACAAGAAAGAAGGCATTTATTTCTAAAGAAAAATATAGATATCCAAGCAACCACATAACAGAAAAATTTATAGCATTATTTTGTAGTGCATGTGATGCATACCATTACATAAATATACACATAGATCCATAGACATATACACACAGACACAAAGACACTGGTGGATATTGTGTGTCTTTCTCAAAGGAAAAATGAAAATTGCAAAAGCTTTTTATCTGAAACTCAACAATAGTGAAAAAAGTACATATACATTATTATTGAGTTTCAGGTATAAAATTTGAAAAATTTAATTAATCATCATTCTAAGGGTGTAAAGAGTATACTGATTGCAGTTTCAGCAAATAGTAAGTTACTATAAAAATTTGATCAAAATAAAATTGCAGCAGGAGCAAAGGTAGAAAACTGCAGTAGGGGAAAAATTCAGAGAGTTTGAGCATTTGTACCAAAATTAGCAAAAGCAATACTAATAGCATGTTGGCATTTACTTGATGGAATATAAGGCCTAAAGATTGGAAAATAGGCATAACAAGATCATAGCAATTACACGGCACAGTTGTTACAGGTGGAAAAGGTCACAATAACTGAACAAGCACGCATATGCAACCCTTACATTAAGGTGCTTCAAGAACTACATCTGAAGATCAATGTCTCTTTAAAAAGTGATAGCAGTTAGTGAGCAGGCAAAATATTAAAAAATATCAAATAAGTAATATCAACATACTGTTTGATAAACATTAGCACTAAACAAGTAGCTGCATTCTGTTCCTGGGTGACGACAGCATGACTTTGGTACTTCCCCAGTTGGTGTCACATTTCTCCAATCATTTGGTCCAATCACGCCACAGCATTTAAGCTATGAAGAAAGAGGTACAGTGAAATTATCCAGCAACAATAGGACCCAAAAGAAAAAAGTTCCAAAATCAAGCACGCATTCTATGTGCAAACAAACAATTTTCTGGCTCTCCTTAACTTAACTGTATTCCTACCTTTGATTGCATTTGGTCATAAGCTTTCCTTACAAATGTTTCATCTTTGTTAGGATACTTGTGCAATGCTTGGAAGAGATCTTGCTTAACATCTCTGGAAATCTAGTTAGAAGTAAAGGATGACATTACAACAACAGTATATGCATGTGAATATGACAATAAAAAACAGAATCAAACATAATACTTAAGATGATATGGTTCAGAAACAATTCCGTAACAATGAGCAAACTCAGCTGCTAGTTAGTAATTTGATAATCATCTTCAAATTACAAAGGTCAGGCATTGAAAAAAGCTATATCTTATATCTTGCATACTTAGGTATGCAAACTTCAGTATGCATCCTCAAACTTTTACCTATATTATGTGTAATTATTCAGTTGTATCTAACAAATTTCAGCCATCAAAGAAAAAAGGTTTAGAGCTTTACCTTAGCTTTATAAATATAGCCAAGACTTGCAGCCACAATTTCAACAACAATGATGACAAACAGGAAGGTGAAGAACTGAAGCAAAAAACCATGTCTTTGAGCAAATCATAGCCATTTATTCCATACTTTGCAATTCAAAAGTATTTATAATTACAAAACTACAGCAAAATGGAATATTTTCCAGATTCTAGTTCAATAGTTAAATACATGCAAAATGCATCATACATGTTAGTAGAATTCTTTTGTAAAAAAATTTAGTAAGATCACTATGCATTGGACTATTTAACTAGAATCTGGAAAATATTCCATTTTGCTGTAGTTATCTTCATTTGACAGATATTTTCCAAGTGCACTTCTGCTACTTTTGGTAGGCAAAAAACAAAACAAAATATTTTCATGAATATGCCAAGCCTAGTTCTCATTATAATATAGAGCACAATCTTAAAATGAAGTAGCAGATTGATGACAAAAAGAATCCATATATTCCTTTATCAATACTGATGACTGATCCAGTGTAATTCCATGAAGACTATTCCATTTATTTATGAAGACTGTTCTATTTACTAATGAAGACTAATCCATCAAATACATATTCCAATTTAACTGACTTAAACAATATGACTTAGACAGTGTGATTCAACTTGTAAGCTTTGACTCATGCTTGAGTCATCTTCAGTATGAGGACCATATAAATAGGTACAAATAAATAACATAAGATGGATCAACAAGCATGTGAAAAAAACCAATGTGGAAGGAAGCATAAATGAGTACGTAAGACCATGTCTTATAATATAACAGCTTTTACCACTCCAAGACAGCAACGGTTTGTCCTACATGTTCCATAAAACCCAGTAACTGCAGCAACAAGGAAAATTATAGACAAACCAATGATGATTACTGCTGGGACAATTGCATACAAGTCAAATGTAAGTCTTGTATAACTGCTCCAATTTTGCACAAAATATACAGCTAGGTATATCAGCACAGCAGAGAAACCCTTGGAAAAATAAAAATAAAGCAACATGAGGTCTTCTAGTTACTCCACATTCACATAATATATTGATGTAAAAATTCTAAAATGCTGAACCTGATATTCACACTTAGGGACATCATCAGTCATCATTAATGCTGGGTAGGATGAAGGAAGATATTTTCATTGGTACCAACTCTTTCTAATCAGCCCTCAATCCCCCCTTCATAATGTTAATGAACCCCAAATTCTGCAGTTACATCTTTCCATGGTACCCTGTCCTAGTATGTGAAAACTAAATACCATCTTCCTGAGGGTGTTGAAAATTTGTGTAATAAAATGAATAAATATGCCCAACCTAGAGACAAAGTAATTAGTCTTTTCTCACAATTTAGCAGTATTGTATGTGGTCCATCTTCAATTACCTACATTCAGCTGTATATAAACAGTGATAACAATGAAAAAAAGTCCAAGTCCTTCCCACGCCAATGGCACATAGGGCAGTGCCTATCTCCATTTCCATGGCCCTAGGCCATGCGTCTGCCAATGCAGTGACAGCTACTACAGGGGGCTGGTCCACTGATAGCTCCGTGTGTTTAACTTTCCTCCTCCATTTTCATATGTTGAGCACCAGACAAGCAGGCAGTGAGTACAATTTCTAAAGTCTTTGGTATGACTTGGCCGGGACTCGAACCCACAACCTACCGGTTGTGAGGCAGATGCTCTTCCACTGGGCCATCAATAATGATAGTGACAACTAATATCTTATACATAACTGAAGAATGCTATGTAAACAATAGTTTGACTGATGTGTTATATTTTCTTAGAAAAATTCAGGTTATTTTTAATGGCAACCCTTGTTTTGACTTTTTTTTGTATCCCCATTGAGGCCCAAAAATTTTTGATAACCCCTCTGAATATCTTCCAGTGCCCTACTCTGTATTAACAATGACTGATCCCTTATATCTGAAAAAGATTAAATAACCACTTCAACACATTTGTTGAAGATATTGAGGACTAAATTGCTAAAACTATTTGTGGGCTGGTGAAGTGTTAAGCCAATCATTAGTCTGCCCACAATGAAACAAAATGAATATACGCTTTTATAGAAAGTGCAAGTCTTGTAAACTTTCTTTTGGGTTTCTTGCCTGCTAGCTCTTGAACTTTGAAAAACTTTTATCCTCAAAATACATGCCTCTAATCTTATGGAGAATTCACAAAATAAAATTTGTCTTTCCATCTTTGAAAGCTTTCTCATTTTCTTTTCCACTAGGGAGTCTAATTCTGAAGCTAGATAGTTACTCAGTTAGTTAGTATCTATTTGCTAACAGATGGTGAAGTTTTAGGCAGCTATACATTGGTCCTCAGATTGTATGATAGCACACACTTACTGCTCTGTGAGAAGATGGACAGCTGAGTGGGCTGCTGGCTTGTGGTTAGTGATTCCAACCAGTGCGAGGGCACCAAACCATGGATTTTTCAATTAATCAAATTGACAGTACTGAGCCAGAACCACTTGGCCACACCACAAAGCTTGAAAATGTGTTTTTGAAAATGTGCTCTTCAAGCAACGTTCACTAGTACACTACAAATTCTTTATGAGACTAAATTGGCTAGTGTGATTCTCTATAACATGCAGTAGCAGTTGCACAGGTTGAACAAGAGGGAATTTTTCCTATAGATGATGAAAATCACAGCTATTCTACTGCCAAACAAACACATAACCATTTCTCAAAATGAGTGCTGAAAGTGAATCCTAAACAAGACTATTTGGGACATCAAATAACAGCACTACCAAAAAGAACAGTTTACTTGTAGGAATTCACTTTCAATAGTTATTGTGACAAAGAGCCTATTCACTTCCCCCACTAATTGCCCTTCTAAGTTTTGCATAGAAGGCTTCTATAATTTGTTTCTAGCATTTCCTTACATTGGTAAGAATACACAATTTAACAGGAACTTAAAAAGTAATGGGCTGGTGTATAAAAAAATTTCCTTGTAAATGTCTTCTTGGAAAACTCTGTTGATACTATAGAGTAGGAAGGGCTACCTGCTCTTAACAATTTCCTCCACAATAATAAGTGCAAATCCATTACCCTACCATTCAAAAAGTGTTGGTACGATCTGATAACAGAATGATGGTATTGATTTGCTTTTGTGTGTTAACGAAAAGTAGTTGTAATATGTATAGCCTTATCTTCAACTAATGCATACCTAAATGATATACAAAAATGCTAAGGAGTTCAAGAAATACTTAAACTTTCCCCTTTTGACTGCATCAAAGTTTCTGAGAACAAACACTAATTTGCTGACACCATTTCTGGTAATGCATACCCAGACTAAAATAAACTGGCTTGAAAAATGCAGGATTATTGTTTTTCTCTACTTTCCTCTAAGCTCATGACTGTCTTGCATCATTTTGCAGTCTAAACCTACACGCATCAGAAAAAACAAAATTGGCTCAGTCAGCATGATAATATCTTTGGACAGCCTTTGCCCACTGTACACATCAATAACAATTAATTGTTGCTATCAATGAAGATGTTTTTCTTATGCAGCTTGAAAAGCTATATTTTAAAATTATTTTTCTTGCCAATGTTTCAAAATTTAGACTTTTTTGCACACCAACACTATGTATTGTAAAGGCTCAAATCTATTGCATCATGGTACTCTAAATAATGACCTTCCCTGTCTTGGCATCTTGAATTTCTTTGGTCTACCAGCCCTTGAAAGAGTTTTGACAGTCCTTAATTTGTAGAACTTTTTGCATACAGTGAAAGCTGCATTCTTTGAGCAGCGTACAATTTTTGTAATTTCTCCATAGCTTTTACCACTATGTTTGAAAAATTTCCAAATGCTTCTTGACATTTGTAAACTCCCATGTTCATGTTTGTGGAATTTACACAGGAAAGGTTTATCTAAATACAATGTCCTTTAAATTGACCTGCTCAGAACTTCCTGGTATTTGCAAAATTTTGATTATGTGGCAAA
Source organism: Cassiopea xamachana (assembly GCA_900291935.2). NCBI lineage: Eukaryota > Metazoa > Cnidaria > Scyphozoa > Rhizostomeae > Cassiopeidae > Cassiopea > Cassiopea xamachana. The sequence continues at coordinate 13,452,539 of OLMO02000294.1, forward strand.
AAAATTAGCCTGGTTAGCCAAGATCTCATATTCTACCTACTGGTCTAGCCCAGGTAGCTGGGATGGGATTATTCATCTGTAAATCAGCACTATCAGTAAAGGCTCTGCAAACATGAGTCAAACAGTGAACCTAATGTAAAAATTATGAAAACACCCCCAGAATGCTGAAGCAAGCACTCTTACAGCTAACAATCCCAATTTCAAACATCTGAAAGCCAGGGTTAGTCCACTTTATATATTTGATTACAAAGTCAATCCTGGCTAGCTGAGCCAACCCAGTTAACCAAGCTAGCCCACTATATGTAATCAGCCCCTAAGAACAATGCAGGTCATGAAGTGTGGCACCAACCATTTCAGAGTTCCTTAATTTGAGTTTGCTAAGCCTAGTCAAATCTAGGTACTTTGTGGATATGAAAGCTATTGTTTGTTTGAACATTATTGTTGCACTTTGAAATACACTGGTTTCATCATGTAATCAAAACAGAAGTTTTGCTTTCAAGTATGCCTACATGAACTTGAATCTGAGTTTGTTTACAATGTTTGTTCTTCATTTGTTTTTTCCTTCAATTCAAAGAATAATCTAATCAGGGACAGCACTAATAGGGATTTAGGGACATGATAAACCCAAGAATCATAAATCACCATTTTGCTCAGCAGATTAGGGATGAAGGAGGGGGCGGATAATCAACCCCACCTTTTCAGCATGTGGCAATGCAGGTTCCTTGAAAAATATCAATAGAAGGAGCAGGTTTGTCTTCTATGTCTGACCTCAAGTTTTTGTTTCTCTAGCACTTAACATGATTTAATTGTTCTGCCAACAGAGCATATCTCTATGCTCAGGAAAGTATTTCCCTAACACCAAGCAGTCAGAAACCTAACTTTTTTGGAGCTCTGCCCCCACAGCTCCCTCATTGACTATCACTGCTGCTCGGTAGCCAGGATACACCCCATTACAAACTGTGTGCTAAAGGTAAACTAAGAAATATATATATTTCACCAAAACTGGTGCTTGCACAGCAAAAGAGATCCTATTCTTTTCAGTGTTGCAAACTAATTACTCAAGAATTTGCACACAGCAATTTTCCCATCAGTGTCCATGCCAAATGCCAAAGCCTATAAGAATTTGCAAACAGCAATTTTCCCATCAGTTTCCATGCCAAAGCCTATAAGAATAGTTTACTGCACACTGAGTGTCAAAAAAGAGCTGAATGCACACTAAACATTTTTGGAACTTAGCACTTGGCAAAGCTGATTTAAATTACTTACTTTTGTGTCCATTTCCCAATTTACCTACACACCCTGCCATGACCTCATAGAGTAAGACAAGCTACCATATGAATGTACACATGAGGATCTATCTAATGGGTCAATTCATAGGGCTGCCCTTCCTTGTTATGAAGAGGGTTGTATCTGCATTAGCACACTTCTCTCACTCAATTCCTCTCCACAAGATTTTTTTCTAGCACTGCTCCTGGAAATATTATGAAATAATTATTTAAAAAGTAAGTCATGTATTTGATAGGCCACCCCAGATATTATACTGGAGTAGTTATATGGGATCAATAATTTCCTGAAATTCGACATAATATCTTGGATAAATCAAGGGCGACTGGGCATAAGTGAAATTATTCAAATCAAAAATTTGAGTAAAGTGATTCATTTCATCGTTCATTTTTCAAAATGCACAAGTAAAACGCATATAAAAACAGCAAAACAATAACACAGAATGTTGTTTGACGGTTAATACAGTTAGTGTTTTTCCGAAATTTCTCAATATAATGAAATTACATATGATACGTAAAAAGACAACTATTTGTTTAGTTAGTGTTTTACAATTAGCGCTAATCTACTACTCTTTGCAGAAAATTCAAAACAGTTGATTCGATGAAGATGGGTGTGCATGGGTTGTATGTTGTTCTCCATCAGCGTGATGCCCTATCAGGTATAGCTGGCTACCTTGTAGATGTACATATTGCAAATGATTGTAAATGCACTCTAATCGTGCATGATCTGAGTATTGTACGACTGAAGTTTGTCAATATTTCGAACATTAGGACTCGCACATAGCTGATTCTTTGTAGACGAGCTATTGGATTGCTTGGATAAATGATAATCTTAAAGCAAAAATGAGCATACTTACTAAATACACCAAGTTGTAAAGGTACAGAAATGCCTTTCCACATTGTGACGACATGTTTACATGCACCTTGCAAGCAAGGAAGACTCCCTTATGCCGTTTGACGTAACTGACAGATACCAACCAGCGAAATGACACATCATTCTCGGCTTAAGAACTCATTACATGCAAATCATAAAGCCGTCGGTTTTCGCCCGACATGGGTATCACATGATAAGCTGAGGACATGTCAGCAATGCGTCAAAACGTCCCCAGTCTATCAGATTTGACAAATAAAGGCTCTTCCAGTACAGTGATTTTGAAGAGTGCCGTGAGAATATATCCAATACTACTTTTTCAAAATTAATATTTATAATCATTTTCTGCAAATATTATGTCAATGTTGAGTAATCACGCCCATTTGCACTGAGACGGAGAGGGTGACATTGCCCCTCCCCCAATAAGTCATCTATGTTGTATAAAGAAGTGCTCAAAACTATAATTTTAATTATTTCTGTATTGACCTCTACCAATTCTGGAGGTATCACAACGCACATATATGGCTGATCAAACCAGTTTGAAGAATGAGGCCGGGTTCTCTTTCTTTGCATGAAAATCAATGACGAACTACATTATATTATATCATACATTATATTCTATTATACATTATATTCTATTATACAGTGTATTCTACAAGAAGGTATTTTAAGACGTTTATAGGACTTTACCTCAAAAGAAATTCCTATGTGCAAGCCCCTGGGCCCCCATTTTCCCACACAATAGCTATTAAAAATGACTGCCTATTCATCCTGTTTCATCCATATGTGAAAATTTGCGATATAATGCACTTTAAAAACTCTTTATTGTGCGTCTACATCTGTGCCCCCGCCCCAATGTAGTTCAGCTCTCAACTGGCCTAAATGTAATATTCTGCCATGCACCAACAGGTAGTTGATTGGCCCGTGTCATGTTGTAACATTTTTGGCTGTTGCTTGAAAAAGGTTGAAAAACACTGTTCTAGTAGATGCCCCTTTTACAAATATTGCTTGAGTTTAATGCAAGAAGGGTCAGGCAAAGAAAAGTGCAATGGGCCCTTTTCCTGGCCTAGTAATGAAGCAAAATTTAAGGCTCTTAGCCAAGTAGTTATATTTTCCATTAGTCCATAGATACAATCTTTGGTTGCTGCCTTCTCTTCTAGCTTAGTGAAGTGCTCAGTCATAGAGTCATAAAGACTTTCCATCGTTAGGCCCGAAGGAGGCAAGGTTGCATATTTTGGAGAGTCGGGCTTGTCTTTACGTGGTTTAGTCATATTCCACTTCAGAGTCCCAAATGTTGAGTCAATGTGTCATTGTGGTCAATGTGGTCAATGTTGAGTCAATGTGGTCAAATCTTTAAATAGCAATAAATGATACCCACAAATCAAAAATGAGTAAGTCGATATATGACGTTAACCGGAGCTTCTCATTTACGGGGGGCTCGTAGGGGGGTAGAAAACCGTAAAACCGCCAATTTTTTTGCAAAAACCGTAAAACCGCCAAAACATGTTGCAAAAACTGTCTTTTACATCTTTCAAAACTGTTATGACATGAAAGTCATTATAAGTTATGTATTTTGGATGCAGTGGCAACAAGTTTAACAAACAAAACTACTGTCATCATATGTTCATTAAAATCACAATTTCTTTACTCATCCACTTAATCTTTTCTCAGTTAATACGAAGGGGGATCGTTTATTAGGCACTTGAGCGAAGTGCTATTTCCTTGCAAACCATATTCCTGTAACAAGGAGCATAACTGTTTCCCCATGCTGTACTAAAAACTGGTTTCCCGGTTGCTGTGTGAAAGGAGCATACCGTCGCCAGTTTTCGCGAGCCATTTCCAATAGTACAAAATATAAGCGGAGTGAAGGAAAGCAAATAGGGATCGGAACTTCATGGTATCATTTAATTTAGTGAATGGATGTTGAAGAAAACATTGAATAGTAAATAAACGTAAATAAGTTAGCTTAGAAATCGATGATTCAAGCAAACAGCTCTCCTATATCTAGATGTGCATCCTAGTAAAAATTCTGTATGTTCATCCAACTCAATATCGGTAGGTTCTGTTCCGTAAAACCCTTCCCTTTCGTCATCTGGGCTACTCTTCATCTTCTGCATCTTCATTCAGATCAAATTCTTCGCTAGGGCAAGGTTTTCACAATCTTGTTGATTGGCATTGCCTACTCTTTCCATCCATAATTTTTCAGAAATTATCAAATTTCTCTGATAAATAAATTCTGGCAGTGTACCATGTCTAGCCATAGTTGACTCTGATTGAAACGTATTTATTTTTGATGACATATGGGTTTCCAGGTAGAAAATGAAGTATATTCTTTTTGTACCAGAAAGTGCTTCCAATCCAATACTCTTTCTATGATTTTTACACTAGCATATCCCTTTTCTAAGGTTTGCCCTCCTAGTACATGTATCTTAAAAAAGGCTATGGGGAATTGTAACATTCAATTGGTATAAACTTTTCTGTCTACCAGGAACAACAAATGACCTCTGGAAGCCCTATGCAAACCTTCATAGAAAGTTGGTCAAGGGCTGGTAAAATTTCAGTCAGAGTCAGTAAAACCATATTTGTGAGGTTCTAGGATAGCACTTCCCTGCCTTACCAATTTACCCATTTTAGGCCCTACACCCTGAACGGCAGCAGTAAATAAGTAACATACTAAATATTATTCTGGAGATTCAAAAGACTTCTCATCTTCCTGTACTACACATCTATATGTCTCTTTCTTCCGGTACTCTTCTCGCGTTTTTCCAAGCTCGTAATAGAGTACCACGCAATTGATCACCGTACTCATTCCACTCATCGAAGCTCGTTTGCGGTAGTGTACCCTCTACCTCGATTCCATGGGGGAGACAGGAGCAGTCAGCCCATTAAACCCAAACATTTCGAAAGGTAACGCAGCTGAAAAGAAATCCAACAGTCGAATGGAAGAGGAGCACCATAGGACACTTAATTTTAACCAATCAGCGCACAGTTCCGGTTTAAGCTCGTATTTTCATGGAAATTAATCTCTGAAAATCAAGATTATTGTTCTTGATCCAGTAAAGCGTACTCGAACTACCAGAAGCTCTACCCAATCACATCCTTTCAAAATTATGTTACTTAGTGCATGAACTCTGGCTCACTACTCATCTTTCATTCCAGAAACTTCTCACTATGGAACACATTGCATTCCACTACGTAAATAGTCTGTTGGTACTACAGAACTTTACCACGGCACGAAAAAGCGGCAACATTCGTTTAACATACTTAAAAGCTTTTTTCGTCCGACACTTATCAGAGTATGAAAACGTCGGATAGTGACCTACAGGTTAACTGAAATATATATTCAGATGCGGTTCTCCGATCTGCTTCCTCGAGTACCTCTGCCGAAAGTACGTAAATAGTCTTTTGGTACTACAAAACTTTTCCACAACACGAAAAAGCGGTAACATTCTTTTTTCAATTTTTCATTCATGGACATTCATCAACATTCATCATTCATTCAACATTCATCGACAATTTGCGGCAAGGAGGATTGTCTTTTCATTTAAGTGTTTCGGAATCCGTTTACATCAAGACTCAAAACCCAGTCTTGGATAGACAAAAAGAGTATGTTTTCTCAGTGGGACTATTCAAGTAAACCATGTTAATAGGTCCTAATTGGTCACACCTGGGACCAATTAGACGCATCCTATCATATTAACCATAACACTAACCGCATCTGGAAATATATTTTGGTTAACTTTTAGGTCACTATCCGACGTTTTCATACTCTGTTGAGTGTTGGACGAAAAAAGCTTTTAAGTATGTCAACATATGATAAGTCTCTATTCCAAGAAGACCTGAAACAAATAGATTGGAAAACCATCCTAAATACTTATATTAATGATCCATCGGGTATGGCGAACCCATTTCAGGAAATATTTAGCTCTCTCCAAAATGCACATGCTCCGATTAAAAAACGAAGGGTTAAAACAGAGTTTGCTCCTTGGCTTACCCCAAATATAAGGAAGGCATTGGAGACACGAGATAGGCTCAAAAAGAATAGCTACTCGTATTCCTGAAATGTGGTCCTCATATGCCAAGCAAAGAAATAGAGTAACTAAGCTAATAAGAAATGCTATCCAGGATCAGTATAAAGAAATAGTCGAAAACAGTAAAGGGGATCCTAAAAGGATGTGGAAAACTATTAACAGAGTCCGTAACAAAGATATGCAATCTACGGTGCTTTCCAACATTAATGAAGGTGAGAAGTCCTGACAAAGGATTTGGATATGCCTGAAGCATTAAATCATTATTTTGTTTCTGTTGAAACAAACTTGGCTAAAAAAAATAACCTCAAAGCCAGATGATGATTGTTTGAGGTATGTCGTCTCTGTCAATAATAAAATGACTTTGAATACAATTAATAGAAATACGTTATAGATGCTATTGGGCAGCTAAAGAATAGAAAAGCATCAGGTCCCGATTATGTTACCATACAGCTGGCAAAAGATGCTGCGAAATTCATTGCCTACCCCATTATGTGCATTTTCAACTCCTCAATAAAGAATGGGATTTTTCCTGATGTATAGAAAACAGCAAGTGTTACCCCCAGTCATAAGTCAGGATTTAAGTCAGACCTAGATAATTATAGGCCTATTTCAGTTATATCAGTATTCGCTAGGATGTTAGAACGACTGGTACATGACCAATTATCCGAGTTTCTTACGGTCAACAATATTCTGACTAGCAGTCAAGCTGTTTTTCGTAAACTAAACTCCACAACATCCTTAATAAGCAGCGCTGATCACTGGCATGAAAATATGGAAAACAACAATATGAAACTTACCATATTTCTAGATTTAAGAAAGTCTTGTGTTCCAATGAGAAAAAAAATTGTTTTTTTGAAGTTCCATTAAGTTGATGTATGAAGAAAGCCTTGTTACAAGAGAATAGAAACAATTAATTACCAGGCTTTTATCATCAGGCATTCCTTTGGGCATTTTGTTTAGAGTTAGAATACATCTTAGATAATTTTAAGTTTTGAAGGGAGCATGAAAAGATGAAAATCTGTCATTGTCTTAGACAGGATTTGAATATTCACATTCTCGTATAATTGCTGCCACACCCCAATTTGCAATGTTTTCGTGCTACCTATATTCGATAACTTCCAAACCATTACTAAATATGCACATTATGTCAAAAAATTCTTAGTGCATAGAAGAAATGATGCATAGCAGTTCAATCCTGTTTCTGCTCTTCGAGTACTATAACATTATCACAGCACGAAACAGCGGCAACATACTCAAAAGCTTTTTTCGTCCGACACTCATCAGAGTATGAAAACGTCGGATAGTGACCTAAAGGTTTACCAAAATATATATTCAAATGCGGTTAATATGAGGATGCGTCTAATTGGCCCCAAGTGTGACCAATTAGGACCTATTAACATAGTTTACTTAAAGAGTCCCACTGAGAAAACAACCTCTTTTTGTCTACACAGGACTGGGTTTTGAGTCTTGATGTAAACAGATTCCAAAACACTTAAATGAAAAGACGATCTTCCTTGCCCAATGATCCGAAAATTGTCGTCTGTATATGTTTTGGCCCATTCTGAATTTGCAATAAGGTGTTATCCTATGGCCGACTCACAATTAATTTTAGAATTGTAGTTTTTACATATACGAGGTGGCTGTTCTCTTACGGTATTACTTTCCTTCCTGATGCTCGTGGGGACATGCTGTTTTACTCTGTCTGCTAGTCTCTGCGTAGTGCGTACCGAGCTTCACATCGGCACGAAGATTCATAAACACAACTTTTTTGAGTGGTAGGAACGCAATCTTTTTTAGCAGATGGTAGCATAACTCTAGTGTTGTAAACCACAGGGGGCTTCACAGCATAGTAGCAAGATGTAGTGGCTTTACTAATTTGATTTTCAAACTTTGACTAAACATTACCAATCCAAAGCAATTTTAGGTATACCGGGCACTTCTCAGGACCAAATGATTTTTCTGCTTCAAAGTTGTCCTGGAATGGAACCAGCGTTTCCCACTTTCCGGGCAAGCGTTGTAACCATACACACACAGACGCGCACGCACACACATATATGTTTGTTTTTTGTGAACTAGTAGTTGATGCACTGATCAATTTGGAGGTCTCTGGCCTATGTTACACGCCGTACTCTCTAATTCTTCTATTCTATACTACTCTGTTCCATTTAAATCTAATTTTTCTCTAACTGATGGAGAGGTATACTGATAACCCATTAACGGAGGTCTGATTAATGATCAAACTAGGTGATGAACGAAATGTCTTTTGAAATGCAAAATCTGTAGAGAAATCGCCATTTGTGATTCAGTTAAGTTAAAAGCAATCATTTCGCTACTTTCCTAAACATATGCAAGAGCAGGCAATATGATCATATTTCATGTTATACTAGACACTCTAATCATAGAATATCAACTAAGATTTCCAAACGGGCAAAAGATTTGACATTTACAAAAACACGTAAGCTGACATAGGGTAATTTGGGGAGATAGCTCCAAAGCCAATTATAAGTTTTTCTTAGAGTCCATTTTAATAATTTCTACTCAAAAGATTCCAAGAACGAAGTAACTACGGCTTTCAGTTTTTCATCGCTAGCTTGAGAAATATGACCTTCATCTTTGATCGTCTTCAAGAGATCCTGATGACTGGATTTTATGTGCTTCATAAAGGCACTTTCAAATGCGGTTATTTTGGCTGGTTCAATTTTATCCAAGTACCCTCGAACTCCTGCATATATAACTGCAACTTGCTCTGAAATATCCATGGGCACTATAAACAGAAAAAAACAGTCGTCATTGAATCCATCAGAAAAGGTGATTGCGGAGGAGAATAAAGTTAAAATTTACCAACACAGGCGACACAACACTTTTCGACTGAATACCAGAAAGTGAGAGAACTTTGATTATTAGTCAATTAGCAAAATGAGGTTATTTGGAGCAAAACTCGGGGAGATAAACAACCAACAAAAACATGCATGCACATATCTGCATTAAGGAACATGTACAGTCAACTGTGATGACAGAGTGTAAATTTCTTTCTTTTTAACAATATTTGCTTATATAATATGGATATATTTTGCCAACCTCTAGTACCAATTAGACTAAAAAATGCATTGCAAAACAACCAGAACTAACAAAAATGCAGCAGCTATAATAACAGTAAAGGTGTGAAATCCTATGGCAGAAAAAGATAAACAATTTACCGTATTGTCCCTGTTTCAACAGCTCTGTTAAACGCACACCCCTGTTCAACAACGATTGCGTTGCTGCGTCAAGATCTGAACCAAACTGAGCAAATGCAGCTACTTCACGATATTGGGCAAGCTCAAGCTTCATTGATCCTGCAACCTGTCACACATAAGAATACACAAAGCATTAAAAGATTAATTTAATTCCCAATGGACACTGCGTTTGTCCTGCTGCTGGGCATTCAATTATTTCCGCTCTATACTAAAAATACATTCCCACCTTTATTAGTCATACTCTCGCTACTCAGAAGTTACTCTTCTATACAATGAAGTGTGAAAGTACATGAGCAGTTTCTACATAAATTAAGATGTGATTATCATAAAGGCCCACTCAAACAGTATGTACGCTCTGAGGGTGGTGGCAACCAAAACAGCGTACGAAAACGCACAAGGAGGCTCTTCAACGGCCGTACGCACCCTCACGTACTATTCAAATGGTAATTACTTGTAAAGCATCCTAAATAAATAAAACTGTCTTTTCAAGGTTACATATATACGTAATGTTACATTCTCATTGATTCCTATAGAAATTGAACGTAGTTACATTGCGAGTGGCTCATAAACATGACATAAATGTCAGCGCTATCCAAATCAATTATACCTGTTTCATTGACTTAGTTTGAGCTGCTGATCCCACTCTACTGACAGAAAGACCAACATTGATTGCCGGTCGAATACCCTTGTAAAACAATTCTGTTTCTAAAAAGATCTGGCCATCTGTGATTGAGATTACATTCGTTGGAATGTAAGCAGAGACATCTCCAGCCTGTTTAGAAGTCAGAACAAGAATATCTCTAAGAGCATTACACTTAAGATATAAATAAGTGACCAAAATGTATATAATAAACAGAGCATGATAATAATTGATTTCAACAATACATAAAAAAACTAAACAATATTTCTAATTTCTATAGGTTGAGCAGGAGTATGAAGACATGTCTTTTTACATTTCATTCCCCTTCCAAAAGTATCACTTCAAGATTCTTCCACCTGAATCTGTTGGAGTTAAATTTTAATAATGGCTATATGAAACAATTTGCAAAACCGTCAATGCATTTAACATGCTACTGTGGAGGAGTCTGATACTATAACCATGCCAAAAATAGGCTCCCTTCTTTAGCAGGGGCGCCTATTGCTACATTTTGCAAATACCCTGGGGGTGCTCAATGGGACAGGGGAGGCTATTCAGTACTGGGCAGTTCTTTGATTATTTACGGCATATATTTAAAAATTACTACCAGCAACATTACTTGTTACTTTTAGACTTTACTGTTGAGAAACAGTGCTGTTCAACCATGCAGTGCATTTCAAAAGTGGACAAGGAAAGACCAAACGCAAGCACATACCTGAGTTTCAATAACAGGTAGAGCAGTCAGTGATCCACCACCAAATTTGTCATTCATTTTAGCAGCTCTCTCAAGGAGACGAGAATGAAGATAAAATACATCTCCAGGGTATGCTTCACGACCTGGAGGGCGACGTAGCAGCAATGACATTTGTCTGTAAGCAACAGCCTAAAATGGAGCACAAAATCAATCATCATTTAATCAATCAATTAATCAATCATTCGTTCAATCAAATCATCGCATGATGGCTTAGTGCTCATGAAAAGGAAATGATAGCTATGAGCAGTAGCTGAAGCAAAAAACATGAAACTGCCACATATTATTAAACTTGAAATTCCATAAATGACATTTTTGGATAAATCTGGGGTAGAGTCTAAAAATAATAGAAAATTGACTTAAATCCCTCTAAACTTTAAATGTAAACAAAACTGGGAAAGGAATAGTCCTAATTTCAAAACAGGGAAAGGAATAGCTCTAAGTTCAAATCAGGGAAAGGAATAGCCCTAAGTTCAAAACAGGGAAAGGAATAGCCCTAATTTCAAACTTGGGAAAGGAATAGCCCTAATATCAAAATTGGGAAAGGAATAGCCCTAATATCAAAATTGGGAAAGGAATAGCCCTAATTTCAAAATTGGGAAAGGAATAGCCCTAATATCAAAATTGGGAAAGGAATAGCCCTAATATCAAAATTGGGAAAGGAATAGCCCCAATGTCAAAATTGGGAAAGGAATAGCCCTAATATCAAAATAGGGAAAGGAATAGCCCTAATTTCAAAATTGGGAAAGGAATAGCCCTAATATCAAAATTGGGAAAGGAATAGCCCTAATTTCAAAATTGGGAAAGGAATAGCCCTAATATCAAAATTGGGAAAGGAATAGCCCTAATATCAAAATTGGGAAAGGAATAGCCCCAATTTCAAAATTGGGAAAGGAATAGCCCTAATATCAAAATAGGGAAAGGAATAGCCCTAATTTCAAAATTGGGAAAGGAATAGCCCTAATATCAAAATTGGGAAAGGAATAGCCCCAATTTCAAAATTGGGAAAGGAATAGCCCTAATTTCAAAATAGGGAAAGGAATAGCCCCAATTTCAAAATTGGGAAAGGAATAGCCCTAATTTCAAAATAGGGAAAGGAATAGCCCTAATATCAAAAT
>OLMO02000294.1:13475788-13517315 GCA_900291935.2 Cassiopea xamachana
GAGAGAGAGAGAGAGAGAGAGAGAGTTCAATAGTGCTTTTATAATATTGGAAACAAAAGTAACAGTGATAGAAAATGAACCAGAAAATGAATAAGGGGATTTGAAAAAGTGCACTTTGATCTTTATTTTGGAGTTCTTTCACAGTAGTAATCTACTACTACCATTATGCCTCAATTAAGCACACCAATTGATTATGTACTTCCCTCTAATAAGCACCCTCCCCCTTGCGCTGAAACAATAAATATGTGGTTCACCCTAAGAAACTCTCATTCCTCTATCATCAAAAGCTGGGCCCATTTGAATCTTTGATAACCTTTCTTCTTGTGTGTAATTATGGAAAAAAGAAAGAAAAACTAAAATGATACAATAATAGTCTATCTTGATTTTCCAACATTTTATTATCAGTAATTTTCTTTTTACAAGTTTTGCACCAAAATTTCTGCAAAATTAATATCATGTGTCACTGCTGTGTACTTGGTTGGAGCCAACAGACCAATTTCTTATTTCTTTTGACAACAACTTTGGCATTCAAGTTATCTTTTTCTTGATATCCAGTCTCATTTCATTTCATTCAAGTTGCCCTTAGATCAATTTGAACAAACAAGTGCTCCCTCATATAAGCACCCTCTCTAACAAGCACCCAACCTTGTGGCTCAAGACTTTTACCATATTTTATTTTGCATTTATTCAAAAACATATTACGACAATGCCTCAATTCAGCACCTGGTATTGCATAGACTGTGTATATGCATGAGTGAATGTAAGATGAAGTTGAAAATCTCCTTCATGCAAAACATCAATAGTAAAGCAGACCTGCATTTAGGTTAAGCAACAGTAAGTCACAACCACACACACAGACAGATACATTTTCAACTTCATCCAAAACATAGATGGCAGCATACAATATGGGAAAAAGGTATCCACAAACGGGTATCATGGCATACAGATTTCACAAGTGTTCAACAAAACTTTGCCTGATGAGTTGCACAAAAAAATTCTGCATCCACAATTGCGGTGTCTTCAAAGCTATTTGTGTCCACCCCTGAACACCAAACACACAACGGTACATGCAAACTGAACAGATTTGATTGAAGGGATTGCCACTACTATTCCAAGAAAAATTTCCCTGATATTATCAGTGAAATGCTTCTCATTCTTCCCTGATTTTCCCTGATAGTCTTACAACCCATACTTAGTTTTTTAACATTTCATCGGACAGATATGAGGTATCAGAGAACCTTGAACCTATTTTTGGCCATTTGATTTTTGGTTTCATAACAAAATGGAACTGCGGTTCAAAATGACTGCACAGAACAGAATGATGTACAAAAGGGTAAAATTTGGCAACAATCACACTCAACTGGATGCATTACTGAGCATGGAGAAAGTCACTGCTCTGAAATGAAACAATTAGAAACTTAAAAGTTCCCTGATTTTACCAGATTTTCTTCAAAATGTTTTATTTTCCCTTGATCTTCCCTGATTGAAAATAAAATTGCATGATTTGGTGGCAACCCTAGATTGATGTAGCTATTGTGATACCAATATCAGAGTATATCCTTATATCTGGAGTTCTTAAAATTTCCACTTTGGAAGGTGCCTTGAACAAGATAAAGATTCAGTGCTCAAAAATGCCAGACAGTCATGAATAGAAGTTGCTAAAGAACAGAAAATGTTTTGGATTCAAAATCATCCAGATTCACGTGGATAGGGCCTTGTCTATCTTCTGTGAATACCGACAGTGAAACTATGACAAATATACTGCTGATACTAACCTTTAAACCACTAGAAAATTCTACCATTTCTTCCGCCTGGACATTTTGTAAGCCATAAACACGGGCTATTCCATCACCAATTGACAATACTCTTCCAGTTTCCTCTAGTTCAACCTTGCTTGATGTCCCCAATATTCTTTCCTCAAGAATTGAGGCTACTTCAGCAGTAGCTAAATTATGAAATATAGGAAACATGAAAGACTTGTATATCTACAAAACTAAAAATGCTAAATCACCACATGAATAAGATATAAAAAACTGATAATACTTGGAAACTCATCTGTAATGAAACCAAGTTAAAACAAATTGCAAGAAGTACATGCACCTCTCAGAAATACCTTCTATCATAGGAACAATATTATACACCTTCATTTGTCGCTCAACAACAATACATCCTCACTAAATTTACTGATTGCCAATGAGACTGGTTCAGTCCTATTGTACAATGATAATGGTCTTCTTTATGACTTTAACAGAGCCATGCTTCAATTGGTTTTATACTTTATTTATAAAACAGGCAGTTTTTGCCAGGATTTTTTGAATTCAGTTACATAGTGGCTTTCAGCTATTCCTGAAAAAATATCTCCAGTAGCGTTGTGCAAATAAATTTATGTGTGCCTTTATATATTTGTCGTTTGCTCCCCATGATATCATCCCAGTAGTATTTGCATAGCTTTTCAAGTAGTTTAGTAAGTTGCAATTCTGTATGTAATCATAGTATACTAATAGAAAAAATAAATAATAATATTTTGAATATAAGATACCGAGGAAACTTTAATGAGTTACAAAATATACCTCTTTGTGTAGGGCTTGTGTGATAATGCTTGGAAGATGCTACAATTGCTGCACCAATGCTACCTTGGAGCCCCTGTTAAAAATTAATGGTAAAATAATTGCTTTTCAATTTACAAGACAGCAAATACATACACCTCCATCAAAGAAACAAATGTGGTTGATGTGTAAGGATGCAGCAAATGCTAAACAAATCAATGGAAGTACAAACCTAAATGAAGTTCCTAAAACTAAATTCAATGCAATTTCAGCAAAAAGAAATTTAGAATGATATCCAATGTCTGCAAAGTTTTAAATATAGTACATTTAATGAAGCAACACCTTAAGATGCTGTTTACAATTGATTAACTATAATTAGCACTGCTTGCTGTCATACTGCAAACATCTAGAAAAAAATACATCTTTAATCCATAATCTCTTACAGTGGTGCTACTGTCTTTAACTGGGAAAGTTACAAAGGCAGCAAATACCAAAAGTTAGATTAATTGTGAGCCATTCATAAAAGTTGAAGTAGCTCGGATTATGCAATAGCTAAGATAGCAGGGGACAACATGTCATGGACCCTAACTAGGCTCTATACTCAACTCATATTAACGCTTTAAAGAAGGCCGTCAGAGGAATAGGCCTAGAAAAGTGTAAAGTGAGACGTTTGCTTCAATGTGCATATCACGTACAGTGCACGGACTACGAGTGACTCTTACATATTTAAAGAAAAATAAATCTCTTTTCCAAAACACCTCAATATCCAATTATCCATTGAAGTTTGTGCATTACTGCTGTTTGTCCAGACGCCTACTAAACCGGCACAGAAGGCCTAAGCTGCTGAACAAAAGAGGGCAATCTTTAGCGACACAACAATTCTAAAGTCAGAGCCAGCCAAGTTTTATATTGGTGAGGTGTGTAAAATTCAATATTACCTTTGGAGTAGTTCGAACAGCATTTCGTAGCAGAGTGGTGGCAATTCTGCGAGACAACATTTCCAGTCCTTAATTCCTTGCCTTCCTTTGCAGCAGATCGCAGAGAGGAGAGCGCAGCCAACAAACCACACGGCCCTGGTCACGTGGAAAGATGCGTGCGCATCGAAGACGGATTTCATACGAGACTTTTCAAATACGAAAATGAGAATGGGCAGGGCATGGACTTTTGGTATGAGCAAAACGATACCGGCAAGTGGCATTGTTTCTGTTAGCGCTTCGGTAAAGTTGAGTTCAGTGTATACACCTGAAGGGCTAGCTGGATTGACGCAAATCACGGCGCTGTTCGGTGTGAATCGCCTTGTCTTTATTCAAGAATTTTCCTAAACAAATGAGAAGAACTAAAGATAATTCATCTCTATTAACTATATGGGCCATTGTCATGAAATTTCAAAAGGTGTAAAAGCAACTCTTTAGAGCTAGGCGCACAAATTAGGTGAAATCAGCAGATTATTGATGACAATACAATGTTTTGGAAGTTAACAATACAACTGGCGAGTGTTTTTTGAAATTTACAATTTTTTGTTCAATTGAGATAGTTTTCAAAATTGCATCTGCCTTGCATTCTGTCACGTACGTCACGAGGCATTTTACCAAATTTTTCCAGAAGAAGAAGTGTTTAAATAAACTATTCACGTTGCTTTGAAATTTCATCAATTGGCATTGCTAAGTACTCAACCACTTCTGATTCGCTCTTAGTAATTCTGAGAAATCTCAAGAAATATAATATTCCTGGGATGATGTAGCCTGTACGGTGTCACGTACGCTATGAAACTTCAAAGCCTTCTGCTAGAAGTAGGTTTTGCTGGATGCAGAGTTATTTTGTAAGTATTTAGGCTCTGTGCATTCAATTCCATGACATACAAATTTTTGAGTTCACTTTAGGATGCTTTCATTGGCATTTGGGCCATTTTGTCTCAAATTTTCACTTTGGGTGTCACATACGTCACGTTAGAATGGCCTATATATTTTCAAGAAACGCATTTCATTGAGTGTTCAATTCAGAGTCCCACGAAAGAGCGTGTTCTTTAAAGGAAAAATTCTCACCAGCAAGCAGTGGCGGGTCCAGTAGGTCGCATACGTCTTACGTAATGCAGTCAGAAATTCTCAATCTGTATTTTTGTATGCCATACTTCGACACATACGTAATCGGTGCTGAATGCTCCTATTTACCTCTCTTTTGTAGAGGAATAGCGCAATGACATAATGTTTGTATTACGGCCTGCTTGGCATCTCCATAAATGGGATGCTTAGAGACAATCTATCTGATTGGGCGACATAAATTAATGTTATTGCTGAGCCTGTCATGTTTTGTTCCATGATCTATTGTGCAGCACAACTTACAATAGTAAGGCAGCAAAAATATATTGTGCGGTAGAACGAGATGATTTTGCGGCAATCAAACTTTTGAACAATGAAAGCGGCGAGCTTTATGGGTATGCAGTACATATTAATGTGAATAGAAGCTCTGTAAAACCGCGTGTTCTGTGAGGGATGTTGTGAGAAACGTTAGGGAACTGATTTTGACCTGTTCTATGGAGAATATGAAAAACTCAATGACAGAAAAAGAAACTGTCTCTCGTATTTAGTACTTTTCGATGAGCTGATGCTTCATTTAGGCCGACGAAATGACAACAACTCCGATCCTTTCCCATTTCGAATAGAGATGTTATTTCTATGATCCAGAGGCTGGATTCCTACTCTTAGGTCCTAGATAAGCGGGGCTCCTAATAAGCAAGGGTGTTGGAAAATTCCTCAAGATAAATTTGGATAAAGCCAGCACTAATACAAAATACCCCCGATTAATATCGTTGGAAGCAAATGCTCTTCGGAGTCTTGCCACCTATTTATCATTCATTATTTGAGTAACTTAACAAAAGTACAAACTTTGTTCAGATTTCTCCTATAAAAATTGAAAATTTAATAAGCGGGGGACCCTAATAAGTGCGGGAAGTTGGAAAATTTTTCGAAAAGAAATAAGCGGTGGGTGCACATTCGGGACAATTTTCGGATCATTGGGCAAATAAGATCGTCTTTTCATTTAAGTGTTTTGGAATCTGTTTACATCACGACTCAAAACCCAGTCCTGTGTAGACAAAACGAGTTTGTTTTCTCAGTAGGACTCTTCAAGTAAACAATGTTAATGGGTCTTAATTGGTCATACTTGGGGCCTCTCACATTAACGGCATCTGGATATATATTTCGGTTAACCTTTAGGTCACTATCCGACGTTTTCATACTCTGATGAGTGTCGGACGAAAAAAGCTCTTAAGTATATTAAAAGAATGTTGCCGCTTTTTCGTGCAGTGGTAAAGTTGCAATTTTTCTAGTGGTGGAATGAGCTGCTTCAGTTCTACGTTCTTTTTTGGCTCTTTAGGAGGCTCCAGAGTTAAGGCCCGGCCGAACTATGAAACATTGTCACAGGACATTCGTGTTTTGTAAATGTTTCACGAAATGTTTCCTAGTTTGGCCACCTTTTCATACGACACAATCTATGAAAAATTTGTTATACGAAGTTTTTACGATCATCAAACATTTTGTGTGACAATTTATGTTGTGTATCAATGTTTCCTTGTTTGACATGATGTTGTCAGACAATTCAATTTAATGTTGATAATTCCATGCGCAGTCTTACACGCAGTGGCTGTTTTAGGCTTCTGTGATAACATAACGACGAAACATGACAGTCAGGCAGTTCACACAGAAGCCCTAATCTTCGCCTTCAAGCATTTCCATGTAAACGTATGTCTCCAATGGCAAGCTCCTTCATAAGTCAAACAAGCCCATTTGCTCTTACTCCGTAACTAATTTCTTTGCAAGACGTCTTCTTTTTCTCTTCTTCGTCATTTAGACCTTCTAATAGTAAAACGGCAACAACTGCTTTTCGCTTTACTTCCATTTTAGCTTTGATTTTACGCATCAATAATCAGCAGCGGCAGAAACAACAAAATTTTGTCAGACTTCGTCAGACAAGTTTAGCCACCTTCATCTCGTGTCACGGTTTCGTTTGTGCAAGAATGCCATATGACAATGTTTCCTAGTTTGACCGAGCCTTTATATCTTCGTATTAATGTCACCTTGTTCAAGTAATGTACAAAGACTATGAGATTTGACACAACTGATATACACGCTTACGACTCACGCAGTTACCTCAAGCAAACAGTTCTTCGCTTAATCCAGAAAAAAGAAAAGCATCAATTTTCAACAGGATACAGTTGCGGCTTTTCTCAATATGGGAGAAATTACACATTGCTCAACCTGTTACCTAAGGGAAAATCCATTATAAGATCATTTTTTACATCAAACATTGGAAAACCCCGCTTATTGAAAATTGCTAGTGGGCTCTTCCGACTCGGGGGCCCGAAGGAGTTGTCCTAGTTATCGGTTAGGCCATTTGTAGAGTTTCTCAAAAAGTCAGTAAAAGTCAGGTTGTTGCCACTTTCTCCACATCGTCTGCACTGCAGTAAAAAGCATTTTAGTAAAGATAGAGAAGCAAGTTATAAAAATAGTTCCGTCATAGCAAACCCTAAAATCAAGTTACATCTTCAAATTCTGCAGAGTTTTAAATTTTGGCAAATTTGGTAAATTTTTTTAGGACCTCAAGGTCTAGGGACCTCATAAGTCCCAATGATTCAAGGTCTAAGGGCCTCATAAAGTACGACCACGGTAATCTTCTGAAGATAATCCCAAGAAACTCAAATATTTCTGCTGGCTTTCCCGCAGGGGTTCTGTATCTCTCTTTGCCCCAGGTTCTCTGCCATTTCTCGGTGACCTGGCTCAGGGATGGTGAATATCACTTCAACCATGAGCTGCCCTTATAACAAAGACACTACTGTTGAAAACAAAGGGCACAGAGAGAAGTTGTAATGCAGTAATCACCAGTTTGAAATAAAAATATTTCATGAAAAAATAAGATTTTATAGCCTGAAAGTGTTCTTCTTGCATATTGAAATCTCCTAGCTCAACTGGGGTGCCACAGTAAGCGCACGTTGACCTAGGAGATTTCAATAAAAATAAGATTCTACAGTGGGAGTGGGAGTGGGAGTGGGGGTCTATGCAGTCCCAAAAGCATTTTGAAGAGCATTTCTTCCTCAATTGCATTGTTCATTCCCACAGTGCGGCTGTGCATGCTTTTTTGCAATTTACTATTCGCTCATTCGGTCCAAGCTCTATCGAATAATCAATTATCTTGTGCGCAATGGCTTGGTTAAAATTTGGGTTGGTTGCATTAAAGGCGTGGTCAGATGTGAAGGATTTCTAACGGCTTTTTGCAAAAGCAATGCGAAGAAATCATTTATTGACCAGCTGTAAAGCATTATGGGATAGATCCATTCAGCTGAGTATTGGCATGTAAAAAGTTTAAAAAGCTTGATTGCTTGCACTTCATCCTGATTATTGAATTGCATGAATCTAACAATGATAATGCAAGAATTTGAATACAACCAGATAATTGACTAATTTGACTCTAATTGTATAATAAATCAGAGGATCTGCTAGCCGACAACAAGAATTATAACCGAATACTAACTGTTCGACTTTCAGTCCTAATTACAACACAACGTCCATTGGATCTAATGTCTTCTGACAAATGCATATCTAGCCAATTATACCTAAATTGATTTGAAGCCTTAATTCTGATAAAAGTTGTTCTAATGCTAGAGCGCCTAGAGTGATAGAATATCTTGAGATTACTGATATCAAAGTGAAGGACAATTCTCCATGCAGAGTAAAAAGAATTTCGCTGTATACTTCTGCCCTCAAACAAACAGATTCAAATAAAGTGATTGTGAAACAAAGGTAATGTGTTGCTGTATTCAAAACTCTTTCAATGCTATGTCAGAAACTATCAATCTGAAATATGAGTTTCTGTCATACGGGAGAATACCAGAACATGACTGCCAACTCTACCTTCGGGAAAATGAGTGTGGAAAAATCTTGCAGTCTATAATGGAAAACACAGGGGAATTAGATTTTCTGAAATTGAGACTATCCTGAAAATAGATGCTCCATGTGACTCCTTACAGAATACGCTGATTTGACTTCGTTTAAAATCTGCTACAATTAATGCAACAACAAATTAAATACGTTAAATTAACAAACAAGTACAATAAAATTATATAATTACAGTAAAACAAGATGCAAATTCTTAAGGAGGAAACTTCGTACGAAAATGTACCAACGAGAAGGATGCCTTCCCTTAGCTACTGCGCACGGAATTTTCAAATACTTGCAATAAACTCAAGTTATCAAATCTTAAAATGCAAGTTCCATTTAACTTGCATTGAGATTAAGAAATGATATATTACACACTATTTGAATGCTAAATATAAATGAACAGATGTATTTTAATCTAAGACTTTTCTAAATTTGAGAAGTCACATTATGAAATCTCTTCTTCATTTCTGAAGAGAAAAGAAGAAAATAAGCACGTGTACTTAATTTTAGAGGGGTCGAAATAAGCGGGCAGGTTGGAAGTATGTAATAAGAGGGAAGTCAGAATAACAGGGGGAAGGGATGGAATAAATGCTTTTGAAATTTAGGACTACAATGCTATGAAATTCTCTATGTTCACAAATCAAGCACCAATGACTGTGAACATGTTACAGGCACAAAAATTTGCTGACAAAAAGGAACAGCTTGTTCAAAACATATACTTCGAATATATTTTGGAAACCTTTCACGCAAGGAATATCCTAATAAGAGAGGGGTTGGAAAAAATTTTGCCAATTCAAGTGGAGGGGGGGGGGACTGCAACTAGAAAAACCTAAGAGCTGGCGATTGTACTCAAAAGCAGATAAAATTTGCAAGATGAGCCCTAATAGATCAAATGTTACATCAACTGAAGCTCAACCGTCACATACTTCATTTCTGCGTGCATAGACAGGCATATCAAGGTCCTTTCCGAATTAAATCGTGTAATTTTGAAAATGCAGAGCTGTTCATCCTTTCCCACAACCCTCCAAAATTGTAGGGAATCAAATGGCTCAGCACCCTTATTAAAACGGGTGGATACAGTTAGAAAACGACCAGTACACATGCTTTGCAAGTTAAGCGTTACATTAGAACGGAGCGGTCTAGGTACAGTGTCTTTGAAATTCATTAAGATTTTAATTCTAAATGAAGAAAATAAAAATTTTATGCTAAGATTTCTGCAATAACGTTTCAAAAAAAGTTGTGTTTATGAATTTTTGTGCCGATGTGAAGCTCGGTACGGTACGTAGGACGCACTAAGCAGAGACTAGCAGACAGAATAAAACAGCATGTCCCCACGAGCATTAGGAAGAAAAGCAATACCGTAAGAGAACAGCCACCTCGTATATGTAAAAACTACAATTCTAAAATTAATTGTGAGTCGGCCATAGGATAACACCTTATTGCAAATCCAGAATGCGCCAAAACATATACAGTCGACAATTTTCGGATCATTGGGCAAACAAGATCGTCTTTTCAGTTAAGTGTTTTGGAATCTGTTTACATCACGACTCAAAACCCAGTCCTGTGTAGATAAAAAGAGTTTGTTTTCTCAGTGGGACTATTCAAGTAAACAATGTTAATAGGTCCTAATTGGCTACACCTGGGACCAATTAGACGCATCCTATCATATTAACCATAACACTAACAGCATCTGGATATATTTTGGTTAACCTTTAGGTTACTATCCGACGTTTTCATACTCTGATGAGTGTCGGACGAAGAAAGCTTTTAAGTATGTTAAAAGAATGTTGCCGCTTTTTTGTGCTGTGATAAAGTTCTGTAGTACCAACAAAGGATTAAATTATTCAGGAGAAGTCAAATAGACATTACTCTAGCTGTTGCTGAGACGATATACAATGTCATGGTCTTGCCAATATTTCTTTACTGTAGCAATATAAACATTTCAATTCCAGATTTCCAAAGTTCAAAGATAGAAAACTTACAACATCGCGCCTAAAACCAAACATGAACGACACGATAGAATTACCTTTCCAGCTACAAAAGCCACCAAAGATAAATGCTGTGCAATTGAGGTGTTCAAATGTGCAAACAGACTCGCACCTAACTTGTTTGAAAATCACTTCTGTAAGAAGCTATCCAGATATTACGTAAGAAACAGTTTCAAAAATTTTGACCTCCCGTGCCCCCCTGGCACACAAAAGTACGCTTTCTGGATGACCCGCCTGTCTTAGTACGTACTTTCAAGGTGACCCCCCAATTACCATTCATTATTTTCTCAAAGCAAACGCTTTTTAAACATGTTCTCGTGCATTCTCTTTGCATTATTTCATTGAACAATCTTTGCTAGCAACTTCCAAAGTTTGTAATGTTCTCATCATCTTCATATGAATCATCTAAATTGATAGAAAAATCACTTAAAGCTCCCTTTCAAGCCAGTATTCTGAGGAAAAAAATCCTTGGAAGTCCTCAGGCTTGCGGACATAAAAGTTAGGGATGGACATTGTAAAAACTTGCAATTTATTGGTGGCACATGGAAACCATATGCTCAGATTATTCAAAATAGTGTCAAAATGTAATATAAATGTGTCCTACACTTCAGTTTTGTCTGCCTTTTTGAAGTGGCATGGATTGAGTGTTAGAAAGTTTAAAATTTCAATTTTTCGTAGAAAACCTACATTAAACCTTGAGTTTATTAGACAGAACTATTTGATAATAACTTATTTAAATATAACGCAAAAATTACTTTCATACACTAAAAATAAATATGGTTATTTATTAACTCTAGTAGTAATGTTTTGGAATTTCACTTACTTTTAGCTGGGTTTCAACCCCGTTCTGCCACAATTGAGCATAAAATAAAGCGTCCGTCCCTAACATTTAATTTAGTGGCCACTCTTAACGGTACATGAAGTGAAGATCCTGACTTCAACTAGATTTATATTATTATATTTCATTATAATTTATATTATTATATATATATACATATATATATATATATATATACATACATATATATATATATATATATATATATGAGTGGCTCTGATGATGGCCATTGGCCGAAACTAGTCAGCACTGATAATAAACAAAAAGCGCATAAAAACCAAAATGATGCCTATTTCTTAAAAGAGTTGTTGCTGCCTTCTTAAAGGAGTTGTTACTGACTTCTTCCTTTGTTCAAATATATATATATAGATATATATATATATATATATATATATATATATATATATATATATATATATATATATATATATATATATATATATATATATATATATATATATATATATATATATATATATATATATATATATATAAAACCTTATGTCTCAATCATTAGAGCACGTGGCTAGAGTGTAGTTTATAGCTGGATCGAGTGCACACGTAGCATGAAAAGGAACGGACTTGTAGAACGATATTACGGAAAGTATTATTTGAAATATATGCATCTTAGAATTATCTTTACTTCCCCCCTCAAAATTACAACATATGGCGCTCAACGTGGGGCTGGGAAGTTAAAGAGAATTTATTGAATCGAAGTGAAAATGTCAACAAGCTCGAGCAAAGACAAAACCTTGGAGTCTGTATCGAAACACGAAAGGAATAAGAAAATAAGAGAAGGGCATAGAGAAACCGCAAAAGCAGTTAAGCAAGATGCAGCCACATTGATCAGATGTAGCGAATTTGTATCTGCCTCTGATGTGCTAGGGAAATTGAGCTCAATTAGTAAAACATTGGAAAAGAAGCAAGAATGCTCGGCAGCACTGGTAGAGAAAATCGTACAGAAATGTGGTGTAAGCGAAATAAATAAAGAAATAGCAGAAGCGACGGAAATCAATGCAAAAATCGAAGAAACACTGTCAAAAATCGAGGAGTTTATGAAAGGAATATATGTTTCAGATCAACTAATTGCAAGTGACAATCCACTTGCTGAAGCGTCGTTCCGAAGTCAAAAAGGAATACAAACCATGGCCCCAACAAGAACCGAAGTTTTATATGCCAACTCTCCAGCAAGCCGAAGTAGCCCGAAAACAACACCCAGCATTGGTGTCAAGCTTTTGAAATTAATTCTCCGAATGAAGCAGTGCCTCAATTAAGGTCAATTTTCGGCAACCTGAATGCACACGTAAGAGGATCTGAAGCAATGGGGAGTACTTCAGAACGATATGGAAGTCTGCTAACTCCAGTGGTTATGTCACGGATGCCTTTAGAGATCACGTTGCAAGTGGCAAGAAAAATCGAAGAAGATGAATGGACAATTTTTAGGGAGGAGAATATAGTTTTTGCTTCCTCAAGCATGTTTTCATCGAAAAATAATTAGTTAAAGGCGTCTTAGTGCTACAGAGGGAATGAAAGCACGGGTGTATAGCCATTTCTAGCAGATCTCAGCGGTGACACGAGGACTCGCGGAAAGCGTTACGCAATAGAGCCATAAGCATCAAGCTTCTCATTACGCTCTTTAAATAGCAAAAAGAACTTGTCTGAATGGGTATTAAATTGTAGAATAATCTCCTTGACCTGAACCATGAGGCACAGATTGTGTGTTTTGAAGGTGCTTGTTATGATCCTTCTGCTCACGGTACAACTGAGCCCATAAATTTGGGTTGATGGTAGGCACACTGAGTGCAAGGCAATTTCAGGGTGTTAGAAGCCATCTCTAAGCTTGAGGGGCTCTGCATTGAGAATCATCTTGCGGCAGCAATCCTCCACATATTGAGAAAAAACTTCTAAAAAGCCGGGCAATGAAAAGGGATGATTGGCTTGCCTATAGAAAATCACGTAATCAAGTAGCAACGGAGATGCGTGAAACAATTCAAGATTATTATCGACGGCTTATTGATGAAACAATAAGGAAAGATGTGCAAAGCCATTAACAAAGTATTAGGGAAAAATGAGAATTCTGTGAAACTCTCAAGTGTGCAAATTGAGGGTAAATACCTTACTCGCGAATGTGATATTCTGGATCAACATTTCGTTTCAGTTGGCCCAAACCTGGCTAAGAAAATTACTTCGAAACCAGGTGATGACTGTCTCCAGACTATCACATCAGAGCAGAAATAAATGAAATTTAAGACAGTTAGCAGTATGCATATTGTAAGTGAAATCAAGAAACTAAGAATCGGCAAAGCAGCTGCTCCTAATAACATAACCATAGCTGTCGTGAACCTTCTAGATTTCACGAGAACTGATTAAGTAATGAACAGATATAGAGTAAACACAGGACTTCCCTTTTGATTGCGTAAATCCTTTCGCTGAGTGATTATTTATTTGCTGTGTAATGGTTTATGCTAGGAATTACATCACTTTTACTTTATTTTTAGGATCATTTTCGCTGCGTAAGTAGTTTTGTTAGAGCTTACCCAATTAATAATTTAGTTGAGTCATCATTTTTTAACATTATACATAGAGACTTTGATCAATAGTAAATCAGAATTTTGAAGAGTCAGATTGAACAAGATATATTTTAATTCATGAATATGACGACTTTTCTTGATCTAACTATCTGCCACAACATTTGGTAGCAGAGGGTAGTTATGTAAGTTATTTCAAGAGAGAAAAGAAGGAATTCAAATTGGTGCAAACTACGATGGTTCGAATAACAAAACAGAGGCTGGATGGCATAAATAAACGGATTAGGGAGATCGTTGAAGGATCCAAGGAATTCATAGAATGTGTAAAACATGGAAACGCACTGGAGAATGCAGAGGACACCGCAGCAGTGCTGAAACTAAAACTAGAAAGGAATTTAGAGAAGCTGAAAGGGATAATAAAGGAAATTGACGAT
Source organism: Cassiopea xamachana (assembly GCA_900291935.2). Classification (NCBI taxonomy): domain Eukaryota; kingdom Metazoa; phylum Cnidaria; class Scyphozoa; order Rhizostomeae; family Cassiopeidae; genus Cassiopea; species Cassiopea xamachana. The sequence continues at coordinate 13,490,053 of OLMO02000294.1, forward strand.
CTGGAGATTGAAAAGGTGTTAGAGGATTACGAAGAATCTCAATTTAATGGTGAGGACATGTTAACAGAACTTGAAGTTTTTATCGTGAAATGCAAAGACAAACGACAAATTGAACTGAATGAAAGAAAACAAAGAATGGAAATGGAACAAAAAGAAAAGACGAATGGAAATAGAATATCAAGAAAAAGAAAAGCGAATGGAGCTCGAAGCCCAGGCCACAGAAAGGCAGATTCAGGAGAAAATACAGTTAGAAAAGGTTAACTTAGAACGCTTAAAGATTGAAGTAGACGCACAGAGGGAAGCAGAAAGGATTGCAGCTGAGGTAAAAATCAAGGAAATCGAATATGAGAGAACAAATTGAGACAAAGCATTGGAGATCGAAAAATTGAAGCATAAAATGGAAAGTCTGACATCCGAGCAGAACACAAATGAAGCTTCCAAAATTTCGAGGTCATGCACCGTGAGGCTACCGAAACTTGAACTAAAGAAATTTGGAGGTCAAGTCCTAAAATTGCAAGAATTCTGGGACACATTCGAAGCTACAATTCATATGAATCCATCCTTGCAACTGATAGATAAATTTACTTACTTGAGAGCAGAGTTGGAAAATGAAGCCTTAAAATCAATTGCTGGATTAGAGTTGACAAATGCGAATTACGAAGCTGCAATTTCCATTTTAACGGAACGCTATGGCAACACACAGTTAATCTTAGACACGCATTACACTCAACTGATGGAAATGTCACCAGCTATAAACAAGACTGCTTCATTACGTACAGTTTTTGACAGAATTGAGCAGCACCTCAGATCTTTACAATCCTTGGGGGAAGACATCAGTCATAGACAGATTATATCGCTTATAAGGAACAAGTTACCACGAGTTGTAATCGCTCGAATTGAACAGCAGAAAGATGCAAGTCAAGACTGGACAGTCGAAGGGTTGCGTAAGGCATTGAAGGCATATATATCCGCTCAGGATGTAGCAGAAAATCAATCTTTTATCAATATTCAAGATCAAGGAGTACTGCGGGGTCCTGAGAGCAAAGGAAGGACTTCATACATGAGGAAGCCATTTGGAATTGCAGATGCGTTACTATAAAACGAAAGATATCACAGACAAGTACAAAGGTGTCTATTTTGTGAAAAGAATCATTGGAGTGATGAATGCCGTACAATATCCACCTTGCAAGAAAGAAAAGAAAAAGTAAAAGGAAAATGCTACATTTGTCTCCGCCCTGGCCATGTCATGAACAACTGCAAGGTGGAGAAGCCATGTTTTCATTGCAAGAAAAGAGGTAATCACCATCGTAGCCTTTGCCCGAGTCTATTCGAGCAGAAAAGAACAACAACAACAGACAATGTACTGACAGCAACCGCAGCATTTTCTGAAATGAAGGCACAAGAAAAGGAAGCTTCAATGCTGTCAGCTGGAGAACAAGTTATAATGCAAACAGCCTTGGTGGAGGCAATGGACATAGACCAATCACGCTCAGAAACAACGCGGATAATGATGGACACTGGCAGTCAAAGAACATATGTCACTGAAGACATTGTCAAGAAACTGGGATTGCAACCTGAAGGCACTGACAAGCTAATAGATTCACCTTTGGAGCAAATAAACCTCAGAGTATTACAACTAAGCTGGTGTCGATAGTACTGAAGTCCAAAGAGGGAAACACAGTTTCAATTAAAGCAAGTGTCGTGCCACAGATCAGCGGTAACATCCAGAGAATGCCAATCCAGTTAAACAATCAGCTTGCCCTTCAAAGAAAGTACAGATTTGCAGACACCCTTCCAAAGACTGTTGAATCATCCACTATTGGATTGCTGATTGGTAGCGATTATTATAATGAAATAATGTCGTCAGAAAGGATCAAAATACAAGAAGGACTTTATGTTATTCAATCGAAATTTGGATGGATGATATCTGGTAGAACAAAATTTAATGAAGGAAATAATCAGGAGAGCACAATGCTTATCTTAACACACTCTTCAAGCAACATTCTGCAGGAGTTTTATCAACTTGCTCCAATTGAATCACCCCTCCAAGCACCACCAAACATGGAAGAATTCTGGAAATTGGAGACAATTGGTATCACATCACCCGACGAGAAAGAAGACAACAGTAGCGTTATGAAACACTTCAATGACACAGTGAAAAAGGTAAATGGACGATATCAAGTTACATGGCCCTGGAGAAATGAAGATGCTAAACTACCAGAAAATTTCGAATTGAGTCTGGGCGACTAAAATCACTATACAAAAGGGTTGGAGCAAGCCCAGAGCTACTACAAAAATACAACAGCATCATTCAAGATCAACTAGAGAAAGGAATAATTGAAAGATTAAAGGAAGAAAGTGAACAGGGAGAAAGACGGCACTACATCCCACACCATGCGATACTAACTCCAGAGAAAGAAACTACGAAAATTCGTATCGTGTACGACGCTTCTGTAAAAACGAAGAAAAGCAACCTTCTTCTAAATGAATGTCTTCACAGGGGGCCAGTTATCTTGGAAGATCTTTGCGGACTGATAATGAGGTTTCGAACAAAGAAGATTGGGATGATTGCCGATATAGAAAAGGCTTTCTTACCAGTAGCCCTACAACCAAAGGAAAGAGATGTCACCAGATTTTTATGGCTTAAAGATGTGAATAAATCGCCTACGGAAGAGAACATCGACATTTATAGATTTACAAGAGTACCATTCAGCATCGTATCAAGTCCCTTTTTGTTGGGTGCAGTTATCAAGCATCATTTCTCCTTGAGAAACAATACAACTGATACCAGCAAAGACATATATGTTGACAATTTAATCACTGGGGCAGAAAGCAAAGAAGAGGCACAACGATTGTACTGTGATACAAAGGAACAATTCGCTGAAATTTCAATGAATTTACGGGATTGGAACACCAATTCAAAGGAGATCAACCAACATTTTCCAGAGCAAGACTGAATGAAAGAATCACTACCTAAAGTCCTAGGATTGCAATGGAATACAGTCACCGATGAACTTGCGGTGCCGAAAAGCAAATTCTCACAATTGGAACCAGTAACAACTAAACGGCAAGTCCTTGCAAAAATTGCAACTCTGTTTGATCCACTCGGATATTTGGCACCTGTAACTATGAAGCTCAAACTTTTCCTTCAAAACCTTTGGAATCAAGAAAAGGACTGGGATGAAAGATTAGATGAAAAGGACATAGAGCACTGGAGAAAAATCATGACAGAGACACAAGGTATTTCATCTATATCAATACCAAGATACATTGGCAGCAAGGATGCTCAATTAATATGCTTCTGTGATGCGTCTAAAAGGCATATGACACAGCCATTTACTTGAGAACAACGATAGATGGAAAAAGTAAAGTAAACCTAATTTTCTCAAAGGCCAGAGTCGCACCGAAAAAGACCATGTCAATTCCACGCTTGGAGCTTCGAGCATTACTGATAGGAGTAAGAAGTTTAAAGTTCATAGCAAACGAGCTTGGTTTGGAGAATTGCAAGAAAATTGCCAGGACAGACTCTCAATGTGTCTTGAGTTGGATAAAGAGCAAGAAGCCACTATCCGTCTTTGTACAAAACAGATTGACAGAAATCACCTCAGAGAAGAACATTGAATTTCGCTATATCAATACGAAAGAAAACCCTGCTGACTTATCCAGCCGAGGAATATCTAGCAAGGATTTGAAAGAGAGTAAACTATGGTGGAATGGACCGGATTGGCTGCCATACGCTCAGGAATCATGGCCAACATGGAACGTACCTGCAATAGATCAGCAAACACTTGAGGACATTCAATCAGAAATAAAAGGACCCAAGGCACTATATGAAACATCACTTATCACTCAAGAAATACCGAATGCTTCAAAGTTTGAAGTAATCACAGACAAAGAAGCTACCATATCACCGCTTGGCATCAATGAAGAAAACTACTCATCTCTAAGCAAGTTGTTAAGAGTTACTGCCTATGCCATTTGATTTGTGCAAAGAATAAGGAAGATAAAAACATTTCAAGACATACCGTCAGCATCAGAGATTGAGGGTGCACATGTCATTTGGATAAAATACTTACAATGAAAGCATTACACAGACACTTCTAATGGAATCGTGAAGCTACACAAACATATAGAGCGAAATCAATTGAACCCCAGAATTGATGATGATGGAATAATAAGATGCTACAGCAGATATATCTACGCAGACCTACCACAAGAGACGAAAACACCAATTTTGTTGCCAAGAAATGAGACATTTGTTCACTTATTAGTAGAAGACTATCACAAAAAATTGTTCCATGCAGGCGTAAACCACACTCTGGCTCAAATTCGATCGAGGTACTGGATTCAAAAAGGATGAGCAGTGATTAAAAGAATCATATGACGATGCTGGTCATGTAGGAAATACCAAGGAGGTCCTTTCAAGATGCCACCAATGTCACCTTGGCCAAAGATTAAAGTCACAATATCAAAGCCTTTTAAAAGTACTGGCTTAAATTATTTTGGGCCCCTGTATATACACGATGGACATCATGGTGAAAAGAAAAAGGTATGGGTATGTCTATTTACTTATGTGGTGGTGAGGGCTATTTCCTTAGAATTAGTAGGCGATCTATCTGCTAATGAATTCCTACTAGGACTGCGACGATTCATTTCAAGACGAGGAAAACCAGACACCATCATTTTAGATAATGCACCTCAATTCAAACTCACGAAGTCAACCATCGACAGAGCTTGGGAAAAAGCGACAAAAGATCCGGAACTTCTATGCTATGTTGCAGAGCAAGGGATAAGATGGTCATTCATAATTGAATTATCGCCATGGATGGGGGGATTTTACGAAAGACTTGTGGGGATAACAAAGATGGCATTACTGAAATCAATTGGAAGAAAATGTCTAACAATGCTTCAACTTCAAACCTACCTTACAGAGACAGAGGCAATCCTTAATTCAAGGCCCCTTACCTATGCGGGAGAAGATTTTTATGATGGAATCACTCTTACGCCTTCACATTTTCCTTCTCCAATTACGAAAACTGGAACTCCATCAACTAACAACAATGATGAAATCAAAGACCCAGAGTACAAAAAAAAAGATTACATCCATGGAAGAATTGTTAAATATTTGGAAGAAAGGACAAAACATGTTAGAATCATTTTGGAAGTTATGGAACAACGATTATTTATTGAGCTTACGGGAAAGGTCACAAATGAAACTGAAGTCACCTAGAGTAGAAGCAAGTAAAAAACCTAACATCGGAGATGTCATTCAAATTAAAGACAATGTTCCAAGAGGATCATGGAAGATTGAAAAAATTTTTGAATTAATTAGTAACAAGGAGGAAACGTAAGGGCAGCCACAATACTGTTACCAACAAGACGCACTATCAATCGCCCATTGAATTTGCTTTACCCCCTTGAATGTGGAGAAGAAAAAAATGACATTGATAAAGATATCGAAATCAAAGAAACAGACGAGCCGAGAGATGGAAACGATAAAAGAATAGCCAAAGACAATATCAGGCCTAACGAGAATGAACTAAATGAAGGAAAGGACAAATCAATACATGAAACTCAGAAGAGACAGTCAAGACAACGAACAGCTCTAGACGCAAGAGATAGAATATTTGGAATAACGTTGAAGGACAATTGATTATGAATTTTGGTTGTGGGAGTGTCGTGACCCTTCTAGATTTCACGAGAACTGATTAAGTAATGAACAGATATAGAGTAAACACAGGACTTCCCTTTTGATTGTGTAAATCCTTTCGCTGAGTGATTATTTATTTGCTGTGTAATGGTTTATGCTAGGAATTACATCACTTTTACTTTATTTTTAGGATCATTTTCGCTGCGTAAGTAGTTTTGTTAGAGCTTACCCAATTATTATTTAGTTGAGTCATCACTTTTTAACATTATAAATAGAGACTTTGATCAATAGCAAATCAGAATTTTGAAGAGTCAGATTGAACAAGATATATTTTAATTCATGAATATGACGACTTTTCTTGATCTAACTATCTGCCACAACAATAGCAGTTGTTAGAGATGTGGGTGACCTTGTAGCAAAATCTCTCAGAATAGATGAGAATAAATAAGTTAAGTCCTAACCCAGCAAAAACAGAATACATGATCATAGGTCATTCTTGTAAATTGAACACACTAAATACATTAAATCAACTAACAATAAATGGAACAGATATCAAGCGTGTTACGATAACAAAATCATATGGTATAGTAGTTGACGAGAATCTATCGTGGGATGAGCAATACAAAACTTTAAAAAGTAAAATCTATGGAGGATTTTCATCATTAAAAAAGTTAAAAAACTACTATTCCCCAAACAAAACTGTGCAGTGTCTACTATGCCATTGTCGAAAGCCATTTACACTATGCCAATGACATTTTGGGTAGCCTTCCAAAAACTAATTCTGATGCCCTGAAACGCTTGCAAGACAGGGCCCGGACAATAATCGAAAATGCCAGATTGAAAGGCAGCTGGTCATGTAACTGGTTGAGCCTTGAAAACATCATCCAATTTAATAGATCAGTCATGGCATACAAAATAATTAGCAAATGAAGTCAGGAAAATCATATGAAACTCACAGCGGCCAAATACTATTGCACAGATTTTGGGTAATCCTCCCCAGTGCACGTTCACAATTAGAGAATCCATGAATCGCGTTTTGTTTTGTAGGGTACCCCCATCTGTCACTAGTTCTTGTTAGGTTATTTCCTGTTTTGTTGCTCTATATATTCCCTTTGTATTGTTTTCTTTTCATTCTCAGATTATCGTTGAATGACAAACCTTTATTTCCATCCCGAGTACCTCTTACATTATAATCTGAGAATGATTAAAGCAATGGAATCAAAGATTAAGAATTACGATGGATCCGGAGAAGTGAACACGTTTTTAGAAAAAATATCTTTGCATTCAGCATTGAAAGGCTACGATGGTCAAAAAGCCGCTCAGTATTTGGCGAGTAAACTAGAAGGAAGAGCTTTAGATATCTATATGAGACTATCGTCAGAAGACAAGAAGAAGGAAGAAAAAATCAGAGAAGAATTGCTAAAGGAATTCGAACGGGGCCACCAGGTGTCGGGAATTGCGCAGCCGCATTTGCCTTTGCAGATTCATTTATCCATACATTCGATTTTTGCTAACACTGCGCCATTCATATATTGATCTCACTACTAGTGAGATCAATGCAACATTCATATATATAGGAAGTACAATATAGAGATTTCTACTTCACATGTCAATCACGCCTGTAATTTCGTAGCTATTAAATGAGCATGTTAGTTTTTAATGAGTGGAGTTGCTTGATGCTGTCGTAGAATGAGGAGTGATTTTAGAAGAATGCAAATGATTAAAACGTACTATTGAGAGTTTTCTTTGAGTTACCTCAGATCCTTAAAAAGAGTTAGTGAGATAGGGGAAACCTCCCCTACACAAATTGGTCCACCGAGCCGGATAGGGACTGAGGTAGAATTATGAGTGAATTGGAAAAATTAAGGAAAAAGCGCTCACCACACAGAAGGAGTGCGACGAAGTCGATCACAAAAGTCCAAGAACTTCGCGATGCAGGTGATGGTGAAGGAAACGAAGACAAAAGGGGGCAAGCTGAAGCGATCAAGACCGAGTTACAAGAAAAGTTAGAGTTATTAAAGAAGCTGGACGATGAGATTCTTGAGCTTATGTACGAAAAGGAAGAAAATGACGTGATTGATAAGGAGATGCTAGAAGCGGCTGATTATAAGCAGCGTATTCTGTGCAGTCTTTTTTCTTTGGAGGGATTATTGAGAAAATTGTCATCGAATGCACTCACTGAGCCTATACGAAGCTCATTGAGCGAAAGTTTGTCTTCAAGTGCAGGACGAGTAAGAGTGAAACTGCCGAAACTCAAAATAAGAAAGTTCTCGGGGAGAATCCATGAGTGGAATGAGTTTTGGGATGCATTTTATAGTGCAGTGCACCTTAATGATGACTTATTGGACGTGGATAAACTGAAGTACCAGAGGGGTTATTTGGAGGACTCAGCTCGTTCAGTAATTTCTGGCATTCCAACAACCGGAGCTTCCTATTCAATAGCAGTAGATATTCTAAAGAAAAGGTTCGACAAACCGAATGTTATACAAAGAGAGCACATAAATCAATTGATAAATTTGCCTCCAGTTTTCGGAGAAAGGAATATTAGCAGACTGCGTCAGATGTTGGATCAAGTTGAAATACATAAACGAGGATTAGAAGTTATGGAGGTTGACGTGTCCTCTTATTCCAGCTTTGTAGTGCCCTTGTTGATGGACAAGCTTCCAGAATCTAAGACTGAACATGATCCGGTTTGCTGAAAAAGATCAATTGGAATGGATGGTACCTGATTTCGTGAGAGCATTGGAAAAGGAAATAAAAGTGAGAGAGAGTCATGTGCCTATTCGGGGACAAGTTTCAACTACAGCAAGGCAACACCAACAACAACACAAGAACAAAGATGGCGGAATTAGCAGTACGAGTGCGTTAACACTGAATTTGCAGAAGAAGAAGTGCGTGTACTGTCTCAGTGAAAGCCATACATCGGAAGCATGTGAGAAGGTAACAGGCTACGAAGACCGGAAGAAGTTGCTGATGAGGTTTGCAAGATGCTTTAACTGTCTGAATGCAGGACATAGAGCTAGTAATTGTAGGTCAAAATCAGGGTGTAGAAATTGTGCCCAGAAACATCACGTATCGATTTGTAGTCGTATGTTTTTAAATCATATGCCTAAGCAACAGGTTAGTGACCAACCGCCTGTGCCTACAGGCCTTGGTGCTCCAGCAGCCAGCGCACCTGCTTTAAATCCTGCTGCTTCTTTGTGGACAAGTAGCATTCAGTCTGAAGCTGAAGTTGCGTTGCAAACAGCCTTGGCGGTGGTAAATGATAAAAAAGAAAGGAAATTGAGAGTGTCATTCGACTCAGGGAGTCAGAAGTCATTTATCACTGCTAGAGCTGTGCATGAGTTAGAACTGGAGACTGTGAGAAGAGAGAAATTGGGTATTAGATCTTTTGGAGTGAGTGAAGCAGAATATGAGTGGAGAGATGTTGTGCAGTGCAGTGTATCGAATGTGAAAGGAGGGAAAAGTGTTGATATAGAGTGTTTTGTGGTTCCAGAGATTACAAGCATTGCAATGTGCATGTCGAAATTGTAAAGATGGATTACCCTTATTTAAAGGAGCTTTATTTTTCAGATGTTGCCAAAACACAGGAAGAACTAGAGTGCCACATTTTAGTAGGATCAAACTTTATCTGGGAATTTCAAAAGGGGCAAACAATCAGAGGGGGGCCTAGTGAGCCAGTTGCTGTACAAACCACACTAGGCTCGGTTTTATCAGGACCTCTTAAAGGAAGAAACATCAACTATTCTGAAACACAGGTGAATTTCGTGCAAAGTTCAATCAAGCAGGAAAAGATAGGATTGGAAGAGAAGGTAAGCAAACTTTGGGATCTAGACTCATTAGGTATACGTGAAAATCATGAAGTTCATGAAAAAGTGCTAGATAGTATAAGTTTCACAGGAGAGAGATACTCAGTGGGTCTTCCTTGGAAAATGGGGTGTGACATGTTGCCTGATAATTATGATAGGTCCTATTACAGGTTACAAACTCTTTTGAAAAGGTTAAGAAATGACCCAGATACTTTACATAAGTATGATGAAATCATAAGAGAGCAGGAAAAGGCAGGAATCATTCAGAGGGTAACCAATTTGGAGCCAGTTGTACAGTCTCATTATCTTCCCCATAGGGCAGTGGTGCGGGAGGATGCTGAGACTACTAAGGTCAGGGTGGTGTTTGATGCTTCGTGCAAAGGGTCAAGGGATGGAACATCACTAAATGATTGCCTTCACATAGGCCCACCATTAACCCCATTGATCTTTGAAATATTGTTAAGGTTTAGGGCAAATAAAGTGGCATTGACTGCAGACATAGAGAAAGCTTTTTTAAATATTGAGATTGATGCAAATGACCATGATTGTTTGAGGTGTCTTTGGATTAATGATATCGAGAAAAAAAATCCAGAGATTGAAGTTTTTAAGTATAATCGAGTTGTTTTTGGTGTCAATTCATCTCCTTTTATACTTAATGCAGTATTGAGACATCATATTGAATCCTTTAAGGATAGTGATCCTGAGTTTGTTAAGAAATTATTACAAAGTTTCTTTGTAGATGATTTAGTAACAGGCATGGACTCAACTAAGAATGCTTTTCAATTTTATCAAAAAGCTAAAGAGCGTCTGAAGCAAGGAGGGTTTACATTAAGGAAATGGAAATCAAATAGAGAGGACCTGATTGATGAAATTCAAACGAGTGAAAGGTTTGTCCAGTTAGAAAGGCCTGATTTAAATAACTCAGAAATTCAAGATAGTTTTGCCACTGAAACACTTGAAGGAACTACAATGGGAAAGAATTCTAGTTACACAAAGGTCTTAGGGATAGGTTGGGACAGAATGAGTGACACACTAGAAGTGAATTTAAGTAAGGCAAGTGAAGCAAATTGCAATTCTAGTCAACCAACCAGACGTACAATACTAAGTGCTCTTGCATCCATATTTGATCCTTTAGGATTAGTTAGTCCTGTACTTGTAGGGCCTAAAGTATTGTTTCAAGAAATGTGTATAGATAAGTTGGACTGGGATGACCCTCTACCAGAGGCTAAATTAAACTCCTGGGTTGAGTGGGTCAAGGACTTAGAGAAGGTGGGACAGATAGAGATACCTAGGTGTTATTCCCATGATGTAAAAGGAGAGGTTTTGTATTATACTCTACATGGTTTTGGGGATGCCTCTAGTAAAGCATACTCTGCAGTTATTTATCTGGTTGTGCATACAAGTAAGGGAATCTTTCCAAGGTTAGTTGCCTCTAAGACACGAATAGCACCTGTGAAGAAACTCACCATAAATAGGTTAGAGCTTTTGTCTGCAAAGATTCTTGTGGTTCTTATGAACACAGTTAAGACAGCCTTAGGCAGTCAGTTTGATGTTAAGGAAACCAGATATTGGTTAGATAGCCAAACAGCACTGTATTGGCTGAATAATAGGGGTGAGTGGAAACAGTTTGTGAAGAATCGTGTAAATGAGATTTTGTCATTATCATCTAAGGCAGAATGGGGGCATGTAAGTGGGGTAGATAACCCAGCAGATCTTGGATCTAGGGGAGTCAAAGCCAGTGTTATTAGGTCAAATAGATTATGGTGGGAAGGCCCTGCATGGCTCAAAGGAGGACAAGCAGCTTGGCCTAAGTTTAATGAAGTAAATGTATCTGTCAGTGTTGAGGAAGAGAGAAAGAAAGTTAATGTTTTGAGTTTGCAGACTGAGGAAATTATTAGTATTTCAAATGTTATTGATGTTAACAGGTATAGCTCTTTAAGTAAATTATTGAGGGTAACTGCTTTAGTTCTGAGGTTTTTGGAGAATATTAAGAACAGTAAGGTGCATAAGCGAGTACCAGAAAATCCAATAAGTGTTTCAGAATTAGCTATGGCAGAAAAACTTTGGATTTTAGATGCACAAAGTTATCTTAAAAGGAATACAGATTTTCCAAAAATCAAGGAAAGTTTAGGTATTATTGAACAGGATAAATTATTGGTCTGCCAGGGAAGACCAGAGAACTCAGATCTGGTAAGTGAGACAAGATATCCAATTATTTTACCTAAAGATCACAAGTTTACAGAGCTGGTAATAATAATGTGTCATTGTAATGTTAGGCACTTGAAAGTAAATGCCACATTGACTGAGCTGAGGGGTAGGTTTTGGGTGACAAAGGGGAGACAATATGTCAAAAAGGTCATAAGTAAATGCCTAACATGTAAATTGCATGATGGAAGGCCATTTAGCACACCAACAATTGTGCCACTTCCAAACTTTAGAGTATCCGAAGCACCGCCATTTACGCACGTAGGCGTAGACATTGCGGGGCCAATGTATGCCAAGGACAAAGGGGGTAAAATGAACAAATGTTATTTTGTGATATTTTCATGTTGTGTAACTAGGGCTGTACACCTAGAATTAATGAGTGATCTTGCAGCTGTAACTTTTCTAAATGTATTGAGCAAGTTTTGTGCTAGGCGTGGTATACCACAAATGATTATCTCAGATAATGCCAAAACATTTAAAAGTGTTGCAAACCTAATCAAGGGTATTTATGAGGATCAAAGTGTTCAAGATTCCCTCAGTAGTAAGGGAATAAAGTGGAACTTTAATCTTGAATGCGCCTCGTGGTGGGGAGGACATTTTGAAAGATTAATTGGTACTGTGAAGAGATGTTTACGGAAGATTATTGGTAAAGCAAAGCTCACTTTTTTAGAGTTAGAAGTTATTTTGCTTGAAGTGGAAAGTACCTTAAATTCACGACCCCTAACGTATAATTATGAAGAGGTAGGCGAGGAACCATTGACGCCATCTCATTTATTGCATGGGCGGAGACTAACACATCTGTTTTCAGGCATGGAACTAAAATCTGATGTTAACAACTTTGATAAGCTTATTAAAAGATATTCGTATCTGAATTTAAAATTAGCTCACTTCTGGAACAGATGGAGAACAGAGTATCTCGTGGGTCTTAGGGAAAGACACAAGCTTCAGAATAGAAGCCAGGTGAAAATTGGCAATGGAGACGTTGTGTTAATTGAAGAGGATAAGGTAAAACGGGGGTTTTGGAACATGGGTCGAGTAGAACAGCCTATAGTAGGAAAGGACGGGGTTGTGCGGGGAGCTAAGATAAGAAAGTTAGTGAAAGGAAAACCCGAATATATACGTAGACCTGTGCAGAAATTGTACCCTTTGGAATTGCATAGTAATCCTGAACCAGACAAAAAAGTGGGGAATGGCACGAACAGAATAGAGGAAGAAATTGGGAAAGGAAAGAAGGAAGAAATGAAGAAAGGAATGAAGAAAGAAACGACAAAAGAAATGAAGAAAGAAAATGGAGACAGGAAAGGAAGTGGAAGTGAAGGAAAGTAAGAAGGCGCAGCACGCTGTAAGTAGAGCGCCACGCAGAGCAGCGTTTCGCGACGCATCCTTGCGCACAAAACTCATGCTAGACTATTCCTAGTCTAGGAGGGGGTGTGTCGGGGATTGCGCTTGCAGATTCATTTATCCATACATTCAATTTTTGCTAACACTGCGCCATTCATATATTGATCTCACTGATAGTGAGATCAATGCAACATTCATATATATAGGAAGTACAATATAGAGATTTCTACTTCACATGTCAATCACGCCTGTAATTTCGTAGCTATTAAATGAGCATGTTAGTTTTTAATGAGTGGAGTTGCTTGATGCTGTCGTAGAATGAGGAGTGATTTTAGAAGAATGCAAATGATTAAAACGTACTATTGAGAGTTTTCTTTGAGTTACCTCAGATCCTTAAAAAGAGTTAGCGAGATAGGGGAAACCTCTCCTACACCAGGATAGGGAACAAGTGATTTATGTATTGGATAACAGACATCGAAAAGAAGATGAATCGGCCGATACTTATGCGTACCACATTTTAGAACTTGTGAAATTGGCATACCCGACTTTTCAAGAGGAAGCAGTTGAAACCCTCGCCAAGGACTATTATGTAAGAGGGCTACACCCTAAAATGCAAGTTGCGCTCAAATCATTGCCTGGATTTGACAAAACGAATATCAATGAATTGGCTACGGAGACCACCAGGTTACAAATAGCAGGAATTCAATCGATCGGAATTAACAAGACAGCATGTATGAGCGTAGAGGGCTCTGCAACCATCGATTCGATCGCTGATAAAGTTATTGAAAAGTTGCAAGAATGTTCGCTTAAATCTCAAGAAGACGGGGGTGCAAAAGACACAGCTTGCGCAACGCTGTCGGTAGAGAAGCCAAATATGCATAGAAATCAAAGGGGGCTTTTCAGTCGCCGGCAAAGGCCTAATTATCAACAGCGCAAAATTGTGTCGCTCCTGCAAGAGTAAGGATCATTTGTTTCGTTCCTGCCCTACACGTTTTTGCCAAGCTTGTGGGGGAAGAGGCCACGACGCTTGGCATCCGTCCTGCCCTAATTACCAATGACTAACCGCCGCAGGTGATCAGATAAATAATGTTACAAGTGACTTTTCGGCTGTACTGAGCATACGATTTAACAGGTCTCCAACTAATGTTTTAATAGACACTGGTGCGAGCTGTTCTATAATCGACATTGGCAGTGTTCACAGACTTGGTCTGGCCGACAGAATTATCCCTAATAGTGATCAACTGATAAATGCTTCTGGACACCCTATGGATATTATGGGCTCAGTCAATATCAGCTTAGATATGCCAGACACCGCTACACTTCACAATTTCAGGGTGTTAAATAGTAAGACTTATCACAATGTTCTCTTAGGCCGCGATTTCCTGGCCAAATTGGATAAATTAGAGTTTGATTTTTCAACTAATAGAGTGTGAATAGGAAAAAATTGGTTTACCTGTAGAGATGTGGAGGGTAAAGAAACTGTCAGAGTCAAGCAAAGGGTTTCCCTAGCTGCTAGATCCAAAACGATAGCAAGCGTCAAATGTAATAGGTCCCTTTCGTTAGTGACTGCTGACTTTGAACCAATTTCCTTACATTCCATCCCTGGGGTTTACGCTACGAAATGCAGAATTATACCTGACATGGAAGGTATTTTTCAAATAACGTTCCTTAATGTCAATGACAACCCAATTGATCTGTATGCTAGGAAATGTGTTGGAAACCTCGTAAGTTCGAGAACTACCAGCTTGCAATGAGAGCCATCTGCGTTAACAGACCAGATGAAGTTTGCCAAAAATCTGAGCCATGGAGAACATCTGACGAAAGATCAAGAATATCGATTAGAAAAGCTGATTAAAGAGTATCATGATATCTTCGCTTCCAACCCGAAAAAACCAGCGTTAGTGCAAAACGCAGAACACAGGATTATTACAGGAGATGCACTACCAGTCAAGCGCAAACCTCACCGAATTCCTGAAGCATGGTATAAGGAGGTCAATACGCAAATCCAAGAGATGTTAGACAATGAAATCATTCGCCCTTCTGCGTCACCGTGGAATGCCCCAATAATTCAAGTCAAAAAGAAAGATAACAGTGTGCGTTTTGTGTGTGATTTTCGTGGGCTTAACGATGCTACAAAAAAAGAGTCATACCCCTTACCGCACGTACGTGATGTAATTGATAAAATGAATGGGGCTAGATATTGGTCCACATTAGATGCTGCATCAGCGTACTGGTCGGTACCTTTAGCAGAGCCAGATCGTGAGAAAACGGCATTTTCTGTCCCCAGGGGGAAGTTTGAATTTAATGTCACACCATACGGAAAGTAGTACATCACGACCGCCTATGTCCAGTTGTAGGAAGTGAGGGCGTGGAAAAGTTTGATAGGACATTATGTCGACCTGTTTCTCAAACTTCCCTGTTGAGTTCTTCAGACAGTGCTTCGAATGGAAGTTATTCTTCATCTTCAGACTCCGAACAAGAACTAGTAGATGACGGATTGAATGGTGAAGAAATCATAGGCAATGCTCCTATCAGAGCCTACCCTAGACGCCAAAGGACAAATCGACATTTCCCAGGTGCCATACCTTGGGATAGTCTACATACTTAAATTTTCACTTATTAATAGGATTTAGTTGATTCCAAATATTTAGGTAGGGGGGAATGTAGGGTACCCCCATCCGTCACTCGTTCTTGTTAGGTTATTTCCTGTGTTTTCTTGCTCTATATATTCCATTTGTATTGTTTTCTTTTCATTCTCAGATTATCGTTGAATGAGAAACCTCTATTTCTATCCCGAGTACCTCTTACAGTTTCTTCGTTCACAGCAATTCCCAAATTGCTTGACTGCCTCCAGGAGTGATTTCAGAACATTAAACTATTCTGTATTCCATTTATTATATCAAATGCTTATTTGCGCTAAAAAATTGTTGGCCTTCCTCCTCTTGAGTGTTCTACCCCTCATATAAAAGACTTGACCGTATAGATTGTTTTGCGGACCAAGGCTCGCCTCTTTTAGAAGGAGATTTCAATAGGAGCCTCGCATTTTACAGCTCCAGGACAAGATTCAGAATCTCCATTCTTTCAGCGTGAAAAAGGTACCAAACTTGTGAGGGAAGAGTTAAGTTTCAAATAGGCTTTTGACGTGCTTTCTCATACTATGTTGTTTTCATTCCCGTTTGTGTTCGCTCGCCTCTCGCTGGGCCTACTGATTTTGACTTTATTAGTAATGGGTGTTAATAACGAGGAAAACTTCGATGGATCATCACCAAGGCCTGGCAGTTCGACTGGTGGAGATGATCATAGCGATCGCACTGAAAGTTTTTGGCAAAAGAAATTTCCAAGTTTTGTCCATGGAATCAACGAGTAAGCAATTTTACAACTTTCATTGATACTTTTTCTGTTTGAGGATCAACTGCGCGGTGAGATCAGGCTTGAGTTACAACTGGAGCAGTAGAGAATTAAAAAAAATTCAGGAATGCCTTGCAAGCTAGGACTGTTCGAGCTACCCATCGTCATATGGTGAATGTATATTTAAAAGTCTCAAGTAAATTGTTTTCCAGCAAACAACACTGTATCTATTTTACCTCAGCCTTTCTATTTTATCCTAGATCTTCTACTATATATGCCTGCAAGATAGACACTGTGATAAATAGTATGAATTGTATTGTAAATCCAACAGCAGTGGCATATAATTCAGGAAGAGGGCCAAGGGGATGCACGCCACCCCAAATGTTTTTAGCTAGCCACAACTTACCTTGGTGGTTTTCACCCAGCCACAACTGAAGTGCACCTCTTTATCTGGTAGGTGTGCCACCCTTCATCTGATGTGACCCCTCTTATTGCATAGGTTTTCACCACTTTTGGCATGAAAACTCCCTTTCTCTTACAAAGTCTTGTTTTACAGGCCTCTTTGATGTAAAATAAATTGCCTAACATGGTAACTCTTTAACTAGTGTTGTAGAGATCTTGGCACCAGTGTAGTCCTGTATTATAAGTCACGTGACATTTATACGTCAATCAATGATTTATAGTGTAATGCAAGCAGTAGAGTTTAGGAGTTGATTTAGAGTATCACCGAGTTGAGTTCAGATTATACAATGTTTTAATAAATAAATTGTTCTGTATATATTTTACATAAAAAGATACGTTTATATTGCTCAGCCCTTACATCACAACATATGGCGCCCAACGTGGGGCAGGGCATAAGCATGTGTTTGTAAGATTTTCGACGAGGAATTGAACTCAAAACTTGGTACAAGATGCCCTCAAGTGACGAAGGCACAGACGGCACTCCTGTGATATAAGACCCTCTGGAACGGCTATGAAGACTGAGAGGAGGGCAACGAGGTGCAACGACGAAATTAATTCAATCGGCAAAGGATGCGATTAAACAGCACATAGAGAAATTAAACGTGGATGTTTTCGCAAAGACGAATGCGATGTGTGTACAGCTGAAGGAAAAGAGACAAATTCTCCAACAGTTGGAAAATCAGATTCTGGGTAAGTGCCCATCGGTCGACATAGATGGAGAAACGAAGAAACAACAGACGTGAGTACCCGAATTATTGAAATTACGACTAAGTTAGAAGATTTTATGCTACCCGACATGAACAAGTAATTAACGCAACCCCGAAGACACCTACGCCAGCTGCAAGCAACATAACGACAGGCCTGACTAGTTTAACGCCGACAAGAGAAATGCCTTCACCGAACAGTTTAGATAGAAGTAATATCGAAAACTCGAATTTCCGACAACAAGTACGTTTGCCCAAGATTAATTTGCCTATATTTAATGGGGATACTACACGCTTTCAATCATTTTGGCAGAGCTTCAAGTGGTCCATCGACGAGAACACAACAATTTCCGAAGTGCACAAAATGAACTATCTCGTGAGCTTGTTAGAAGGGCCAGCTTATAAGGCCTTACAAGGATTTGACGTGACCGACGAGAATTATGATCATGCGAAAGAAATGTTGCAGAAAAGATTCGGGAATCTACAGACCATAATTGGAACACATATGAAAGCCCTCTTAAGCATCGAAGGGCACAAAAACATGAAAACGACGGAATTGAGAGAACTGTATGATAATGTCAACGTTCATATTCGTGAACTTGAAGCATTAGGTATCTCATTGGATATATATGGATGCCTACTCATACCGGTGATTTTGAAGAGCATGCCCGAGGACATTAACTTGATCGTCGCCAGAAATACGTCACAAGATGTATATAACATCAAGGAAACCATGGAAATCATATGAACCGAAATTGAAGCAAGAGAATGGAGCCATGGAATATCTTCATTTGAACCAGTGAAATCAGGAGGGTCGCATAAATTTACGAATCCGAAAACAAACCCGCCTGGGGGAACAACGAGGTCATTTGTTTCAAAAGGGGCATGACCCAACAAAATATCGTGTTATCTCTGCACAAATGAGCATTACTCAAATGAATGTATGGTTGTGAAAGAAATGGAAAAGAGAAAATCCATATTACGAGATGCTAAACGCTGTTTTAATTGCCTTAGAATCGGACATCTTGCCAACGATTGTCAGAGCAAGGCCAGATGCAAAAAATGCCACCAAAAGCACAAAACATCTATTTGCGATCAAAAGAATGAGCCAAGCAAGAGTGAAAACAAACCGGCTTCTAGTGAACGCTCGTTGACAACTACCACCTCAAATGAAAAAGGACAAGTTTTGCTGCAGACAGCGAGAGCATCAGTTTTGGAACTGACAGAGAGAAAAGAGTTGGAGTGAATGTGTTGTTTGATGGGGGCAGCCAGAAGAGCTACGTAACGGAGAAGTTAAGGAAGAAGCTAGAATTGAAGACAAGCAGAATTAGGGGAAAACGACATGGCCCTAGAAGAGAAATTGAAAAATGAACCGACCATTACACATGCCATGCTTTCTAGGGAAAAGGAAGTCCCAATGCAAGTCAATAAGATTATAGATATAAATCGATTTAGCCGCAAAGGTAAATTGTTACGCAGCATAGCATGGGCGTTAAGATTTGTAGATAATCTAAAATGCAAAGTAAATAGCAAGGATAACAACACGAGTAAACTAGTGAGAACAGATGAATTAGAAAGAGCGGAGAACTTAATGATAAGGTCCATTCAGCACAAAGCATTTCGTAAGGAAATTTCGTATTTACAGAACAATACAAAAGGCCTAAGTAAGGCAAGGCCACCGATTTATGTAAATCAGTTCAATTTGTACATCGACGAAGCAGGGGTTCTTAGATGTAGAACAAGAATTAAAAATGCACAGGTAAGAGATTCGACAAAGAAGCCAATCCTACTTCCCTCTAGAAATCCATATTCGGAACTTTTAATAAAGGATAGCCATGAAAAGGTATTTCATAACGGTGTAAGGGAAACACTAAATATGCTGAGGCAAAAGTGTTGGATACTAAGGGGGAGAGAAAGCATAAAACGCAAAATAAAACGGTGTATTTTATGTAAAAAGTTTGAAGGGTTGGCCTATAATTCAGTGTTCAGTAAGGACCTACCCAGTTTTAGAGTCGACAACAGTCCACCATTTTGCCATGTGGGCATAGACTTTGCAGGCCCACTGTACATTTCAAGTCAAACAGGTAACAGAAAATGTTACATTTGTCTATTTACATGCACTATGACCAGAGCAGTGCATCTAGAACTTGTTGAGTCACTCGAGGTAGAAACATTTATTCGTTGTTTCCGTCGTTTTACTGCTCGTAGAGGAGTTCCGGCTACAATACTGTCATATAACGCTAAGACCTTTAAGGCAGCATCGAAGGAAATAAGAGGGCTTTTGCGATCCCCTAGATTGACAGAACATTTTTTGTCACAGGGTGTCAAATGGAAATAGATTGTAGAGTTATCACCCTGGAAGGGAGGAATATGGGAACGTTGAATTCGAAGTACAAAAAGGTGCTTGGTTAAGATAGTAGGCCGAGTGTTACTTAGTTTTTCAGAACTGAGTACAATTCTAGTAGAAATAGAAGCAGTCGTAAATTCCCGTCCTCTTACTTACGTATTTGACGACAGTGATGGTATCTCTTACCCCCTCACTCCATCACAACTTATAAACGGAAGAAATTTGGAAATGTGGCCTAATGACAGACATTGTGAAATTGTAAGTAATTATGAAACTTTGTCGAAACGAGGACGTTTTCATCGTAAATTGCTAATACAATTCTCTTGCAGGTGGAGAACTGATTATCTTTTAAGTCTTTTAGAGGCCTACAAACCAAGAGATGGCAACAATGAACCAATTGTGGAAGTGGGAGACATTGTGGTGGTGAGAAACGATCATGACAAACGAAGTTTTTGAAAGTTGGCGGAGATACTAGAGTTGTACAAGGGGGAAGATCAATGCATACGCGCAGCAAAATTCAAATGGCGGGAGAAGATAAGCGCATTTTGAATAGATCATTACAGCATTTGATCCCGCTAGAAATTCGCAGCGAGCGTGCAAGGCTTAGCGCAAAGGCAACTGCCAACAAAGATAAGGCTCCTGCGCAGAAGCGACACAAACAGACGCCTAGCGACGCTCAGCAACCGCAGCGACATAGCAATAGACCCTGACGCGATGCAGCTATAATAGGGGAATTGATTAGACAGGATCGTGCTTAATTGTGTATGCATAATCGGACATTTTTCAAGCTTGTATTTTAGAATTATATCGGTAGTTACATCTTCATTTAGTTTTTTTATTGTTTGGTCACCCAGGTGAACCAACCAAGGGGAGTGTGTTGTAGAGATCTCGGCACCAGTGTAGTCCTGTATTATAAGTCACGTGACATTTATACGTCAGTCAATGATTTATAGTGTAATGCAAGCAGTAGAGTTTAGGAGTTGATTTAGAGTATCACCGAGTTGAGTTCAGATTATACAATGTTTTAATAAATAAATTGTTCTGTATATATTTTACATAAAAACATGCATTTACATTGCTCAGCCCTTACATCACAACAACTATGCTTGGCATGTCACCTTTAACTTGATCATGTTATTCAGCCTTTGCAAACTATGTACTGCAGTAGGTACAGCTATTGATTTCAAATTTACTGATTAACAATAGCAGCATTCTGTAACTCTATGATGTTTCGTTTAGACTTATGATGTATGAAATTGCAAAAAGACATCAAAAGCAAAGAGGGAAAGCTGTTGGTGAAGATTGTATCAGCATTATCATTCGAGAAATATTAGATGCTGCTGGATTAAAGGAAATTGAGATAAATATGCGCATTACGAAAACGTTCCATACAAAACTTGCTGTTTTACTCACTAAAGGAAAAGAAGCAGGCAAAAAGGGTGGTTCATCCATGACAAGATTCTTATTAAGTTTAAAAAGTAAAAAGTATATATTCAGAGTGTACTATGAGGAGATGGGAAAAAGTAATTTTGAGGGAAGAGAAGGAAAAGCTAAGAGTAGAAAAGGAGTTGCTGCAGTCAAATCTGAGTGCTTCTGAGAAAAAATGCCAAAATTTGGAGAAGCATGCTGCAAAAGTTGAAAGGTCAGCACTTTTCTGGAAAAGGAGATTTCGAAACATTGTCAGCCAGGTTATTAAGCAGAAAAGAAGAAGAGGGAAGGAAAAAGGAAAAACCTTTCAAGATTATTCTGCCCGAAGCCGTAGACGTATGAGACGGCAAATCACAAATGATTGCCAAGAAGCATTAAATTTCCTAGGCCTTTATGAATTAATTCCTACAAGAGTAAAGTATTACAATATCATCACACACTCAATTGAAGAAATTGATTTAAGGATGGTGAAGACCAGGTAGAACTGCAGAAAGAATCTTTTGAAAGTGTTGATGGGTCAAAACTGGATGATATCCACATGCTGCTCTATATTAAGGAAAAATTTCAAATTTCAGACAAAGCATGGCAAGAATTGTCAATAAGATCAGGTAAACTGCCATCAAAATACAGCTTGAAGCAAAGAGTTAGGGAATTAAACAAACTTTGGAATATATTTGAAACCCCAGGTGATCAACTTGGGATTCAAATGAGTCTGAAGGAGAGTCTAACTGGACAAATAAGCAGGATGCAAAGGGGTAATGACTTGAACAATACAGACACATTAAAAATCAAAGTAAGTGGTGATGGAACTAGAATTGGTAAACGTTTACAGCTACTCAATGTGTCATACACAATTATAAATGAAGGAACAGTAGCAGCATCACTACAAGCCAATCACATAATTGCAATTGTGAAAGCAAAAGATGATTATGCTAACATAAGAGACAGTTTAATTGACTTAAAAGAAGAGTTGAAAAATTTAAGTGAAATATCAGTTAATGGAGCCAATTATAAAATAGAATATGGCATAGGTGGTGATTGGAAGTTCCTTGCCACTGTGTGTGGAATTGGTCCAGCCAACCACAATTACGTATGCACATGGTGCAATTGTCTAAAACTTGAAAGGTGGGATACTTCCAAAACTTGGATCATCGAAAGGAATGTTGCAAACATGAAAGAAAATTCAAAGACAAGAAAGTTCAATTGTCAGCGTCTCCCACTTTTTGACTTTATAGAAATGCATCACGTGGTCATTGACACATTATTTGTTTTTGAGAATTTCTGACGCTTTGATTGAGAGTTTGGTTCTCCAGTTAAAAAGAGAAGATGGCTTAAAAAGACACATAAATATATGGACTCTTACATTCACTTTCTAAAAAAATTGGAATACAATTTCAATGTAACACTGAAAGTACAACCAACAAATTACAATATGGGGAGCTTACAGGACCTGAATGGATAACTTTATTTCAGCATATCAACATAATGGAACTTTTACCATATAATGATACTGCTGTAAAGATGCAACAACTTCGGAAGGACTTCCTGGACTTATACACCAAAATACGGATGACATATGAATTGTACAGCGAAGTGACTGCTTTAAGTACAAGTATAAAATCATGGCTCTCGGAGTTTTTATATATTTATCCAAAATCAGATGTTACACCGTATATGCACGCATTTGTCATGCACGTACCAGTTCCTCAGAATGTACAAAAACCTAACATTTTTTTAATCAGCAAGGTCTGGAAAAGTACAACGATGAATGTTCAAAGGACTTTTATAGATCTACAGATCACCCGGACCTTGAAGCCTTAAAGCAAATGATGCTCAAGAAAAATCACATAGAATTTCTTGAGGTCAAGGGTGCCAAAAGGATGAAGGACGCATATCACTGCAGAAACTGCAATGAAATTGGGCATAGCATTAAAACATGCACTGGTAAGTGTTCACTTTGTAGTTCTGCCATTTGCTGTGCTCATTTGAAAAAGATTGGAGGTAAATGGTTAACATCTTGCCAAGAACTTTGAAATTTAATTTAATGAACTCCATTTAACTTACATCTTTTTTCTTACTATTTTAGGGTTCCCACTCATTTTTCATGACTTGTTTAAGGGAATGTAGGAAAATTAAGGAGATTTCTTTGCCCATTTTTAGGAGGTTTTCCAGATTGCAGAGAAATATGCACAGTAGAACTAGAGAGAATTGATGATTGGACTATTGTTAGTATGATAAACTTTTTAAATTTTTTAGTATCAAAAATAGTGTATTAAGCAACATAACTGCTGAAAAAAATTTAACTTATGAAAAAATTTGGAATAAATCTTGGAGAAAAGGACATCATTCCCAAAATTTTAGAATTTTGAAGGATTTTCAGGATATTTCTCTTTTCCTAGGATATTTTGGGATTTTTAGGAGGCATGGGAATCCTGTATTTAAAGACTTTTGAGAAGAACAAATGTGTATTGAATTTTATATACTCTTCCCAAGCCAACTCCAGTCAAACTGGGTTCAATCAAGAAAAGTATTACAATGTTTGGACATGGTGACATGTACTTGATATCATGAGGTGATCTAAGACTATTCTATAGTTGAATTCAGTGACTGAACATTTGGAACTACCCAAGGATTCAAAAAGGGGGGCAATGTTGCCATTACTCTAGTCTCCTTTGAATCCCATTTTTCACACAAAGAAAAACATATTTCCTGGTTATGCAAATAGTTAAGAATGTTTTGTTTGCATCACTTAACAGTTCAAACAAGCAGGATAGAAGCAGATGTTTAAGAGATTGTAAGCAAAAGATATTTTATTAACTGGAAAAATTATTGCTCACTTTTATTTTCCAACTGTGGTGCTTTGCAAGATATGGTAGAATGCAATCAAAGATCAAAGCAAAACAATCCAAATCATACTTTTTTGTACTGACAAAAAACTGACAAAGGACAAGACCATGGATAACGGTAAGGTTTATCTTAATGAATCTCTAACCAAGATGAACAGAGATTTGCTTCGCTTGACTCGTTTAAGATGTTCAGAAAAAGGTTGGAAATTTGCCTGGACAAAAAATGGTGTCATTTCGTTGAGGGAAAATGAAAATACCGCACCAGCAAGGATTGCTAACTTGAAAGAACTTGAACAAAGAGTATCGAAATCGCCGTTCTTAACCTTCTTTATCATTTATCTATACTAGGACTATTGCTTAAGTAACGCTTCAATACAGAATTTTACCCTCCGCGCCACGACCCGGTGATTATGATAAACAAACGCCCCCGATGCCCTAAAAATTTTTAATGGATACTTACAAATTAAAATCAATTTGCCATTATGATAAATGACGAATTTATCTGCCCTAAATGCAACGAAATCGCTTATGATAATCAAAATAGGCCGATCCCTCTATTACGTCACGCACGTTGATGCGCGCAATGAATTGTGGTAGTTGTATTTAAGCGTCTTTGTTGTTCTGTGGTGATCGTGTAGAAGTTTCGTATTTGCTTGTTTATTTTGGTTGAAATACAGTTGCAAACGATGGAAAATTCACGCGAATGTAATGAACAGCCCATCCCTAGTTTTTTTCAAAACTCTTGCCCGGGAAATAGTACTGTTAAAGTAGGCAACGACGAAGATTTAGTGACAAAACGTGATAGTGGAAATGGGAAGCTCACTTCTCCCCCTGATAAAAGACATAAGGTCATCGGTGGTATAACCTGCTGTGTCCCAGAATGTTTCAGGAACAGTTTGAGAAATCCTGAACTTTGTTTTTATGTAATTCCAAATGGCGTGAGTAAAAGCAAACAAGATCTTCGGAAAAAATGGCTACATATGATATCTCGAAAGGATTTTTGCCCAGGGCCTGGACATCGAGTGTGCTCAGAGCATTTTGTAGGGGGTAAGAAAACTTACACGAACAACGTTCCTGTTATTGTCCCCAAAAATAAGAACAGAAAGGAAAACAAAGAGAGGAAGACGGTAAAATCCAGAACCCGGACATTCGAATTAAAAAGTACTGGCGAAATTGGAGAACAAAACGAGGAAGTCACTGTTGAGGCCTATGACAATAACTTTGAAGAACAAGAAGAGGAGGAGAATATTGGGACCATCAGAACCACTGAAGACAGCCTGGAAGAAAGGATTGCTCGGCTGGAGTTAGAAAATAACAAATTGAAAAAAAAAATGAACAGCTCATTCAGGAAAAAATCACCTTGGAGGCCATTGTACATAGAGACTTCTCAGTAGACACAGTAAAGGAAGATGAAAAGCTTTTCAAATTCTATACTGGGTTGCCAGACTATGAAACTTTCAAAATAATATTTGAGTCATTTGGTGAAGCAGTAAACAACTTGGTTTATAGTGGTTCACACACAAATGAAAAGAAAATTAATTCACCATCGTACATTAAAAAAGGCCCTAAAAGGACACTGAATCCAGAAAAAGAATTTTTTCTTGTTCTTGTGCGACTCAGGCTTGGTCTCCTGGAATATGATATTGCATATAGAGCAGGGATATCTAGTAGTCAATTTTCAAGGATTTGGATTACGTGGCTTGACTTTCTACACAGCAAGTTTAGAACATTCCCAATATGGCCTTCAAAAGCTGGAGTTCAAAAAACAATGCCAAGTTGTTTTCGGGAAACCTACCCAAGTACAAGAGCTATTATCGACTGCACAGAAATTTATATTGAAAAGGCATCATCAGTAAGATCGCAAAGCTCAACATATTCAAATTACAAACACCATAATACTGCCAAGGGACTGATTGGCATTACTCCTGCAGGTGCAGTGTCTTTTGTGTCAGATCTCTACACAGGTAGAACAAGTGACAAAAAGGCAACTCAAGATAGCCAAATATTTACATTGCTTGAAACTGGAGATTCAGTCATGGCTGACAAAGGATTTGACATTGGGGAAGACCTGCCACAAGGTGCTCACCTCAATATACCTCCATTTTTAAGAGGAAAGGACCATTTGTCTATTCAAGAAGAGGCACAGACAAGACAAATTGCTGCTGTTAGGATTCATGTGGAGAGGGCAATATCAAGAATAAAAACTTTTAGAATACTAAGTACTGTCTTTCCAATTTCCATGGCTGCTAATCTTAACAAAATTTGGGTTGTGTGTTCTTATCTTACTAACTTTTTACCACCTTTAATTAATGAGAATAACTAGATAAATTTGTTAAATTTAGAAGAACCTGCACATACACATTTTTATATGGAAGTTTGATCGCCACCTGGTGTCACTGTTTGTCATAACTGTATATTGTGATATGTATAAATTAAAGCTTTGGTAAAATATATGTTACATAAAATGAAGTTAACTCAGGAAGCATTTTTAATCTCCATAAATGGTGATCTTTATGTATTCGTTCAACATGCAATTCCTTATTTGTAAATATAACAAAGTCAATCCAATCAAGGCCTAAAATACTTAAAATGCCCTGGCACTGATAAAAGTACATGTGGTGCTTCTTCAGTTTGCAACCATCATCTGCATTGTTCAAGAAAAATTTGGTGTCATTGCATGCTTCTTGAAAAGTCATGTCTTTCTTTGAGAAAGGGCATTTAACTTCAACACACCCAACAGGGGTGTCATCTTTCATCACAATACCATCAGGACTACACCCTAGCCAAGGCCATTGTGGACTGGCAACAAAGCCACATTTTTTCACTGACAAATCTGGAAATGATTGTTCATATTTCTCAATGGCCACATCTTCATGTTCAATTCCCCATTTCAAAGAGGATGGCATGGATTTTTTCCCATAATTTGCTCTGCTTGTTATGCTATTTACAATTGATGTTGGCAATATATTTCTCCTTCTGTTCAAGACTTTTCCAAAATTTGAAGCAGTAATACGCTTTGATCTCTCTATGTACCAAATTGAATCAGTATTTTGCTTGATGGTTGCACAACAAACATTGAATGATGATTCTCCAGAAATGCCAACTTTACTTGTAACATTTTCT
>OLMO02000294.1:13522328-13544489 GCA_900291935.2 Cassiopea xamachana
ACAGAACAACAAAGACGCTTAAATACAACTACCACAATTCATTGCGCGCATCAACGTGCGTGACGTAATAGAGGGATCGGCCTATTGTATTTATTGTGATATTTGTTGCAAATGGATTCATTTAAAATGTAGTGGACTAACCCGTAAAATGTTTCTACAATTAGGAATTGATTCATCGTCACATTGGTATTGTAAAAGTTGTTTAACAGAGACTTTCATAAGTTGTGCAATAAATTAAATCAAGATAAATCACCATTATTTAGTCTAATGCATGCAAGTATATGTTCGCTGAATAAAAATCTTGAAAATTTAGAACTATTAACAACATTTATAGGGCATAAATTTGATATCATAGCCCTATCAGAAACATGAATAACTGAAAAAAACGAATCAACTGTAAATAATCTATCATTTCCAGGATATCAAAAGTATCATGGAACCCTTGGCAAAAGTTTAAAAGGAGGATGTGTTTTTTTTGTTTCAGAAGACCTTTATTTTACCCCCAGGATGGACTTAGACTTTTCTCATTCCGATAAGGAATGTGAATTTGAAGCAAACTGGATAGAGATACAATCTAAAAATAACAAAAATTCATTAGTTGCGGTTGTTTACAGTCACCCTAGAAAAAAATGATAATACATTCTTAGAATATTTAACCAATACTATTTCAAAGAAAATAAAAAAAAAAAGTATTTATAGTAGGTGACTTTAATATCAATCTACTAAATATCGACTCAGATGAGTACACAGAAAGTTTCTTAAATCTACTGCTGTCTAACTTTTTCCAGCCTCATATTCTTCAGCCTAGCAAAATAATAAATAGTAGTAAATCTTCGTTGATTGACAATATTTTCTTAAATTGTATTGACCATGAAATCCACAGTGGTAACCTAGTATCTAAATATCTGATCATATGACTAATTTCATTTTCTGTAAATGTACGCAATTGAAACCAAAAAAGGACAACAGAGGTTTCTTTCGCGATTATACGAATCTCAATACTGACTCATACATATTTGATCTGAGAAAAAGAAATTTAGAACTATCTATTAACTTGATTCAGGGAGCAAATGACCAAAATAACTTATTTCATGATGAATTGATAAACAACATTAATGTGGAACGGAGTGTGGAACGGAGAAAGTCGCCCTACTGACAGCCTTGGCAAGAGTAGATGGGAAGCTAGGCAGCAAAGTTAGAGTATTGTTTGACACGGGATCCCACAAATCCTTTATTACCAACAAGGCTGTCAATAGTCTAGGACTTAGGCCAATTAAGCAAGAAACCCTGGGGAAAAAGGTGTTCGGAAAGACGGAAGTTGACGTTGAACTGAAGGATGTGGTAGAGTTATCTCTTACTTCATTGAGTGGTGGAAAGAGTGTGAGGATTCAATGCTACACTATTGATGATATTGCAAATATTGAGTGTGTTAATATGTCAGAAGTCAGACAAACATATCAGCACCTTAAGACAGTATACTTTTCAGATTTCTGTGGCAGTCAAAGAGAATTACAGGTAGATGTCTTGATTGGTGCAAATTTTCTTTGGCAATTCCAGGAAGGGGAATCTATACGAGTGGGGCCTGAAGAGCCAGTAGCAGCGAAAACGGCTCTGGGATGGACTCTTTTGGGACCATTGAGAGGAGGTAAGTTAACAAATGTTTCTACTTCTAATGTTAATTTTGTACTGATTCAGGCCAAGCATGACAAGCATAGGCTAGAGGAAAGCGTACACATGCTATGGGATCTTGATAGTTTAGGCATAAGGGAAAAGGATGAAGAGCATGAAAATTTAATAGACAACATATCCTTTACAGGTGAACGATACCAGGTAGGTCTACCTTGGAATGTTGGCATGGTGATTTGCCATCGAATTATGATATTTCTTTGCATTGGCTTGGAAATCAGCTTAAGAGACTTAAGAAAGATCCCCAGACATTTGAAAAATATAATGAGATTATTTTAGATCAGGAAAAAGCTGGAATTGTTCAAAAGGTCTCAGAGTTAGAAAGTTCAGATAAGGTACACTATTTAGCTCACCAAGCAGTGATCCGGGAGGAAGCGGAGACAACTAAAGTTAGGATAGTGTTCTATGCATCATGTAAGGTTAGGAAGTCAGAGGTGTCCTTGAATGATTGTCTTCATGTGGGACCGCCAATGACTCCCCTAATATTTAACATTCTTTTGCGGTTCAGGGAAAATAAGATTGCTTTAGTGGGGGATATTGAAAAAACCTTTCTTAACATCAAGGTTATTCCAAAGGATAGGGATTGCTTAAGATTTCTTTGGGTTGATGATATTCATTCAGAAGATCCAAAAATCTTCGTGTATCATTTTACACGAGTTGTTTTTGGTGTAAACTCTTCGCCATTTATCTTGAATGCTGTATTGAGACACCACATAGAAAGCTATCAGGAAATTGACCCAGGTTTTGTGACCAGAATGAAAGAAGGTTTTTATGTAGATGACCTTGTGAGTGGATGCAAAAATTTTGAAGAAGCTTGTGAAATGCCACTGTAAGATTACAGGAAGGGGGCTCTGGCTGCGCAAATTTATGACCAACAATAATGAACTAATGTCCAAGATACAGGAGCATGAAAAGGAGAATGATACAGAGATAGGCCAGGCTGTATCAGAACAATGTTCTTTTGCTAAAGAGACTTTAGGACAGTTTAAGGAGGCTAAACACAAAATAAAGGTTTTGGGGGTGACATGGATTACTAGTAAGGATATTTTAGAGTTTGATTTGAGGAGAATGCTGAAGAATAGCAATGAAAAGTTAAAAAAGGAGTATTCTTAGCATACTAGCTAGCTTATTTGACCCTCATGGGATAATTAGTCCTATAGCTGTTACTCCTAAGGTATTGTTTCAGGATTTATGTGTCCATAAATTGGGCTGGGATGAGCCATTACCTGAAGAGAAGCTCTCTATCTGGAAGAAATGGGTGCATGGTTTGGAAGAAGTGGGTACAATTTCTATACCTAGGTGTGTTTATGATGGAGGTAGGGAAGAAATTATTTCCTGTCAGGTGCATCGATTTAAGTGATGCAAGTTTGAAGCGTACAGTGCTGTCATTTATATGGTATATGAAACACCTAGGGGTATCTTTATATTGCATAGGAACTATGGACCTTTTATAATTTTTGTTTTGTTCTAATATATTTAATCAACCTCGTTTTTTTTATTTTGTTTATGTTTGATTGACCTCGTTTAGAGGGACGGAGGAATTGGTATTAATGGCGGAACTTGAGAGGCTTGTCTGTTTATACACTGTTTCAACTGGCGACGAGGATGGGATAAATCTCTAACGATGAACCCACTCGCCAAATTAACTGGGACACCAAGCTTCAATCCTGCAGACCACACCGAGAATGTGCTACAAGGCTTTACCGACTTTATTGAAACTTGGGAAATGTGGTATGAAGTAGCTTCGATTGGTGAATTGAAAGCTGATGCCACGGAAGTGGAGCGGAAAGAACACAAAGCAAAAGCTTTCCGGATGTGCGCTTTCTCAGGTGAGCGTTTAAAAGTTGATCTTAAAGCTGAATTTAATCAGGATATGACTGCACTAAAGGCAGCTGATTTCGATGCCATGACAAAAAAGCTTTATGATCGTTATAAGCCTACTCAAAATCGTGTTCTTTTACACTACCAATTCCATCAACTCAAGCAGGCTAGCGGGGAAAAAGTCGATGATTTTAACAATAAAGTCTGTCAACATGCAGAAAAATGTGCCTTAAATGCACTAACGATTCGTGTACTGCTAAAGATTCTATTCACAAAACTCTTATACGTGATCAAATCATTATTGGTACCAACATACCTAGCATTCGTGAAGATGCATTAGAACGGGAATATGACTTAGCCACACTAATTGCCAAAGCCCGCAAAATAGAAGCAACAGAAATCGCCACAAAGGAACTTGCATATGAACCCCTAGCTCTTTCTTTCAACTTGCCTGTGCTGACACTGAAAGCCCAGAAACTAAAGCAATCAGTAAAGTTGGGAAAAAAGGGGGGAAGTACTCTCAAACAACCCAATGAAGGGAAAGTTTTCTGGAACAAAGACCCCAATTAGATACCAACAAGATTATGTGCTGTGCTGGCTGTGGCAGGACCAATTGCAACAGGGGCCAAAATTGTGCCGCAAAGAATGCCTTCTGCAATAATTGTGGGAAAAGGGGCCATTTTGCTACTGCTTGTTTGAAACAGATGAAGGGGATTTCCACAGTTACAACAATAAAAGGGGAGTCCCTACAAACCATCCATACTCTCTCCAACAGCCACAAAATTGCGGAAGTCCTAATTGGAACAACAAACTCCAAAATCCAGGCACTTGTTGATACGGGAGCAGAGGTAAACATCTTACTTGAAAGCATGGTACCACCCAATATTCGGAGGATCTTTCCCATCCCAATCACTCTACAGCCCTACGGCAGTTCCCTCATAAAACCCAAGGGACAAATCACATTGGATACAGCCTGGCACAAAAAATCCATGAGGGCCACATGGGTAGTAGTAGGTGACAAGGATCTATTTGGCCAACCATGTAACTTAATTTCATGTGCCCTAGCTCAATCACTGGGCACTCTCTCTTTCAATAACCCACCAAGTAATGTCAATAATGTCTCGCATCACACCAGTCAAAGCTCACAGACCAGCAAAGATTTCCACAATCTACTGAGTAGTACACACCCATCTGTTGCAAATATCTTAACAAAATATGAAAGTGTCTTCGCCAGCCTTAGTAAATTGAAAGCCAATCCGGTACATTTTCACTTGAAACCCAATGCCAAGCCAGTAATTCAACCACCACGCCATATACCATACCATCTCCAAGCATGTTTTGATAAGCTCATATGTGACATGGAAGACGATGGTGTTATAGAACAACATTCCGGACTGGTAACTTGGCTTGCCAACCCAGTTCTCGTCCCAAAACCAGATGGGAACATTAGAATCACTGTAGATTTGTGAGGCCTAAACCAAGCCCTCCAGAACCCCCACTTACCCATACCCAGAGTAGAAGATGTCCTACCCATGTTTAATGGTAAATCTGTTTTTAGTACACTCGATCTGAAAACAGCCTTTCACCAACTTGAACTTGGTTCTGAATCACGCCCACTAACTGTTTTTCGTACCAGGGACCGTTTAATGCGGTACAAACATCTCACCATGGGTACTTTACCAGCCTCCGGTGAGCTCAATCAAAGACTTCACCCCATCCTTGCTAATATCAAAGATGCAACGGTCATTCAAGATGATATTGTCATTGCAGCCACTGACCTTCCAAATCATAATACCTCATTGGATCATGTCCTTGCTGCTCTACAAAGCGCGGGATTAACAGTTAGCTCAACCAAATGTGTTCTGGCCTCATCAGAAATCCCATTCTGTGGATTCAAAGTCTACAAAGAGGGCATAAGACCAGATCCAGAAAAAGTCCAAGCAGTGCAACATGCTGACAGACCGCAAAATAAGGATGAAGGTAAATCTGTTTTGTGTATGATTCGCTCCAATGGGCAGTTTATTCCAGATCTCGCAGCTGCTACAGCAAACCTTAGAGAACTCACAAAAAACAACACCACCTTTAAATGGCTAGCTGCACATGAAAAGGAGTTCCAAAACTTGAAGGAGGCCTTCAAAAAGGATGTTCTACTACGGCACTATGATGTAAATGCTCCCATGTTCATCTTTGTTGATGCTCATGTTACAGGCCTCTCTGCTATTCTCGCCCAAGGTCCTTCCATAGATGCTACCAAAGCCGTTGCCTTAGCTTCTCGAACTACCACTACAGCAGAAAAAAACTACTCTCAATTGGATTTAGAAGCAACTTCAATTGATTTTGGCCTACGACAATTCAGGCACATCCTTGTTGGGGGCCCACCAGTTAGCGTTATCACTGATCAGCAGCCCCTGGTGTCACTGTGGACATCAAAACGCAAACCGCCATCTCGAATTGAGCATATCCTTCTTTGCCACCAAGACATCAACCACCGAGTCATTTGGCGCAAAGGAATAGACAACCCTGCCGATTACACCAGCCGGCATGCTATCCCTATTGAAAATCTGCCTCAGTACATCCATGATGAGGCAAAAGAACACCAAAAGCTTCTCTTTCTTCTTCATCAACCAATCCAATCCACCATCTCTCTTCAGCGTTTACACCAGGCCCAGCTTGATGATAGGCAAATTGAGCGTCTTCGTCATTTTATAGCACTTGGCCTTCCACCATATAATGACTCAACATTAAAGGGATTCCACAAAGTTTTCAGTGAACTCTCTATAGGAACAGATGATATTCTCTACAGAGGCGACAGAATTCTGCTCCCACAGTCTCTCTGTGATGAAGTTATCTCAATAGCTCACAATGGCTCGCATGCAGGACAAGATGCTGCTAAACGACGAATCAGGGCTCATTTCTGGTTTCCCAATCTAGACAACACTGTTCAACAACACCTTCAAACATGTCATGATTGCCAGATACATACAAGAAGCCCTACTAAAATACCATTATCCAGTTCACCAACACCACATCATCCTTGGGAATCAGTCTCATTAGACCTCTTTGGACCTTTGCCAGATAAATCTCACATCCTTGTCAGCCGCTGCAACCTCTCCAGATTTCCTGATGCAAAACAACAACTTTGGAAACCCCCTTGAACACAAAGCTGACAATGGTCCCCCTTTCAACAGCCAGGACTTCAAAGGCTTTTCTGCAGCTAGAGGAATCACCATAAAACACTCCTATCCTTACCGCCCCCAAGGCAATGAAGCTGAATGCTTTATGAAGCCTTTGGGTAAAGCAATTAAAGTCGCTCTTGATGCTAATAAGCCTATACAGGAAGCAATTGACCATCTGCTTACCGACTATTGATCCACACCACACCCTGTGACAGGACTCACCCCTGGTGACATGGTATTTCGAGGTGGATACCATTCTAAGCTTCCTAGAAAATATCCAACCACAGATGACCTAATTGAAGAGGCTAAAGCACGAGATAAAAAGCGGAAATGCAAGGCCAATGCCCAACAACATTCCTCTCCCTGGAGAAAATACCCAAGCATTATTCAGGGAGATGATGTTCTGGTTATGCATTTAAACAATAGAAGGAAATTCCAGTCACTGTATGAACCAACCCCTTACACTGTCATAGACGTAAAAGGAGCCCGATATACGCTCCTTTCCTGTGACACGTGCCACCGAAGACAACCTATATTCCACCATGCCTCACAAATCAAGCTGTACCATCAGCCAGTTCCCGTCAGTTTGCAGCATACCAAGCCACCAAACGCAGAAATACCTCACCCTAATGCAACAATTGAAATCCCATACAATAGGAGGACGTATCAAGATCAACTAAATCACCTCAGTTGTGATCCACCGTCACACCAACCTAACAATAGCCCTCTAAATGAAGAAGGTGACCAGCCACCAGAAGAGGAAAATAACTTGTTCAGTGAGAACTCTCCTCCACTTAATCCAGATGCAATTGAGCCCCAAATCACATTCTGCCATCCACAGCAAGAAATTATAGATAAAGAGAAAAGAAGGACTGAGAAACGAAAAAAAGCTAAACAAAAAAAGAACTGACCAAGAACCTCTCAATTGAACAATATAATACCATTAAATAGAAGAAGGGAATGATATTGCATAGGAACTATGGACCTTTTATAATTTTTGTTTTGTTCTAATATATTTAATCAACCTCGTTTTTTTTATTTTGTTTATGTTTGATTGACCTCGTTTAGAGGGACGGAGGAATTAGTATTAATGGCTGAACTTGAGAAGCTTGTCTGTTTATACACTGTTTCACTTTACAAGACTATAGTGTTCCAAAACAAGAGTGGCTCCATTAAAGTCATTAAGTATACCCCGATTAGAACTAATGTCAGCCAGGACTTTGTCAGTACTAATGGAAACTGTTAAGAGTGCTTTGAGTTCACAGGTCAAGGTTGATTGCACTAGGTATTGGTTGGATAGTAAGACCGCCCTGTATTGGATTTTCAATAATGAGAATTGGAAACAATTTGTGCAACACAGGGTTAATGAGATTCTAGGATTATCAAAGAAAGACGAATGGGGGCGTGTGAATGGAGTGGAGAACCCTGCAGACCTAGGATCTAGGGGTGTGACTGCAGAGCAGTTGAAGGAAAGCAAGCTGTGGTGGGAAGGTCCACAGTGGTTGAGGGAGGGAAAGACTAATTGGCCAAA
This sequence comes from Cassiopea xamachana, assembly GCA_900291935.2. NCBI lineage: Eukaryota > Metazoa > Cnidaria > Scyphozoa > Rhizostomeae > Cassiopeidae > Cassiopea > Cassiopea xamachana. Next base: position 13,530,543 of record OLMO02000294.1, read on the forward strand.
ACTATTGTGTGGAGCAAGTTCAGTTGAAGTAGAGACTGAAAGAAGAAAGGTTATTATGATGAGTGTAGTAGCAGAGGAAAGGCCCAGACTTAGTAATGTCTTAGACATAAATAGGCATAGTATACTTAAAAAGCTTCTGCGAGTTACAGCAATGGTCATTCGCTTTATTGACAATTTGAAGTCAAAAAAAGAGAGGAGAGATATTGATTTAGGTCCTCTGAGTGTGTCTGAGATCGAGTATGCTGAAACATTGTTGATTAAGGATTGTCAGTTAGGAATGCAAGAAAGTTCACATTTTAAGAAAACCAGTAAGAATGTAGATATCAAGAACAGGAATGGTATACTTGTATGTTATGGTAGGCTTGAAAATTCGGATCTAGAAGTCCAAGCGAGATTTCCAATTATCCTTCCCAACGATCATAAGTTTACAGAGTTGGTTATACGAGATTGTCACAGTTTGGTTAAGCATTGTAAAGTAAGTGCTACTTTAGCTGAGGTTAGATCTCGTTTTTGGATAACTAGGGGCAGACAATACGTAAAGAAGGTATTGAGGGATTGTTTTGTGTGCAAGAGGCTTGAGGGAACTGCCTTCCCAGTCACAGCTTATGCGCCATTACCAGAATTTAGAGTCACGCAATCATTGCCTTTTGCTAATATTGGTATCGATTTCGCAGGTCCAATTTATTATTAAAAAAGAGGGAATGATGAAATCTTATATAGCATTATTTACTTGTAGCGTAACAAGAGCTGTGCATCTAGAGCTTACGAAGGATTTAACTACGTCGACATTTATCTGTAGCTTACGTAGATATTCCGCTAGGAGAGGTACACCATCTATAATTGTAACGGATAATGCGAAAACTTTCAAAGCAGCCGCAAAATTCCTAGAGAAGCTTAATAAGGATCGCATGTTTTCAGATTTTTTGGAGGCAAAGCGCGTTAATTGGAAATTTGACTTAGAACGTGCTCCATGGTGGGGTGGTCATTTTGAAAGGATGGTTGGTGAGGTGAAAAGATGTCTAAGAAAAACTGTGGGGAACGCAAAATTATCATTAGATGAATTGTCAACATTGCTAACTGAAATAGAGAATACCTTGAATGCAAGGCCGTTAACACATCAAGGGGAAGAGTTTGATGCAGAAACATTAACTCCATATCATTTGCTGTATGGGCATAGATTATCATCCTTGTCACATGGTATTGACTCTTCTGTAGATCATGATTTTGAGTGTGATAGTTCATCTTTAACTAAAAGATTTCTTTATTTGACACGTAAGCTAAACCATTTTTGGGGACGCTGGCGTAGAGAATATCTTGCAGGTTTGGGAGAAACTCATAGATTGCAGTCCCAAGATAAGAGTTCAGTCAATGTGGGAGACATAGTTGTCGTTCTTGAAGACAATGCCAAAAGAGGATTGTGGAAAATTGCAGTCATTGAGGGATTAATTATTGGAAAGGATGGAGTTGTCAGAGGAGCCAGGGTACGTAGAGCAGGAAGAGGTAAGTCTGAGGTTATATGTAGACCAATTCAAAAACTTTATCCTGTTGAGAGTGCAAGGACAAACGTGAGTCAGGAAGGCAAGGAAAGGAATGTAGAATGTGAGAGTAAGGGTACTGAGCAGCAGTCACAAGGTACAGGGCGACCAGTCAGAGCTGCTGCCAAGGGCGCACGTTGAAGTCACGGCTTATGCTAGACTTGACTTAAGTCTAGGAGGGGGGAATGTTGGGAATACGCATGCTCGGTATAAAGCATGTAAACATGGTTATGTAGTCATAGTTACTTTCATTCATTTTAGACTTATGCGTCAAGTAATCTCTCCATTCGTTGAACTATTTTCTTTCTATTGCATTTAACCATATTTACGTAAAGAGTATTGATTCAAGTTGTGATAAATCGGATGTGGACTATGATTTTGTGGTGTTATGAATAAGGTAAAATAACACAGCTATTCTTTCATATTAGTTTCGTGGTTATCTATATCCTGTTTTTCATATTTACACTTGATTAGACAAATTTAGACATTTCTTGTAACGGTATAAGTAGAGGTTATTATTGTTCTATCAGTAGTTGTTCAAGAAAGGTCGGTAGAGTAGAGTAAAAATATGAGTGAATTATTATGAGTGTGAAAAGATAGAGTAGTGGTTTTTAGTCGGTCTCTGCCTTGCTCTCATCTCATCGAACTGGCAAGAGTATTCAGCACAATTTCTATTACCTTACTGTTGTTATTCAAACCAAAATAAATTGTAATATTTATCGACAAATCACGTCAACTGGGGACATGGCTTTGATAGCTCTATCTTGAGTTTTTTCTATGTGTCCGTCAGCTGACTTTGCTGTATTTAAGCTTGTTTTATTTTCTTAATATGTTCATTGTAATTTGCGAGTTAATAAATTATTGTAAAACAACTATTTTAATTGGTGTATAATGAAATTAGTTAATTCGCTGAAAAAAAATATTTTGAGTTAGGTTTCTCCACTCGTCGTACTTTTCGTGGTAAACTTTGAAATGAATTTTCATGCGATTGTTCTTAGCATTGATTTCTTTGATTTCAATGTCAAAATAAGTTTTATCAACGTATGTCTTTCTTTCCTTTCGCTTTTGGATGTGATGCTCAATGTAAAAATAATGCGGCCTTCTTCTTTCTCGTGTACTTCTGCGGGCAGCCATTTTAAATTTTGCTATCGCACTGCGCATGCGTTCAGATCAAACAGCATTTCGCCGCTTCACTTCTAAATGAGTTTCATATAAGCTAAAAAATATTATTCCCCAAACAAAACTGTGTAGTTTCTACTATGCCACTGTCGAAAGCCATTTAAACTATGCCAATGAAATTTGGGGTAGCCTTCCAAAAACTAATTCTGATGCCCTGAAACACTTGCAAGACAGGGCCCGGACATTAATCGAAAACGCCAGATTGAAAGGCAGCTGGTCATGTAACTGGTTGAGCCTTGAAAACATCGTCCGATTTGATAGATCAGTCATGGCATACAAAATAACTAACAAATGAAGTCAGGAAATTCTTTGGGGTAAATTTCAACAAAGATCTTCGCAATCAAATTATGCAACAAGGCATTGTAAAGATCTACAAATTCCCAGGCTTAATACTGAGCATGTCCTAAACCGAGACCAATTTAAAGTAGTTCCCGCATTCTTGCAAAGTAGCGCCAAAACACTGCTCACGCGATTTGAAGATTTACCAGCCTTCTACAATACACATAAGTTTTACACAGCTATACATCATACCAGCACACACATATCGCATCAAATATGCTACCAAAAATAAAGATAAGGTGTTGTGAACGTTCATGTGACTTTATTCAAACTCATTAGTATGTATTCATCTTGAATTTAGGTTCGATTGACAAACAGTTTTTTTACTTTAATAGAGGGAACTTTTTAATTGAAAATTTGGAAGTTAGAGTTTGAGGAAGAGTTTTTGAAGTTAGAGACATGAGTTGGTTAAGAACGTTTTAGGATTTAAGTAAGATTTGCAAAAGAAGTATATAGGATATAAGGTAGTGAGCGTTTAAAGTTGAGTTAAAAAGACATGAAACCGATAAGAAGGCCAGTGAAGTTTGTTATTACGTAAAGTAGAAGTTTAAGCCAAAGGGCAACAAGAAATTGAAAAGAATATGTAGCAATTCAGGCAGAATAGCTCCAAGCCATAAAGGTCGCCGCAACATGAGGCATTCAGAAGAAGATAGCAACAAATCATTTACAGGGATTGAAGAGGAGATACAGTTGCTTCTCAAAGTAGTCCTCCAGCACAAATCGGATAAAGCAGAGCAGGGGATTGATTGCGAATCAGTCAAATCAAAATACTGCAACCCAAAGGATATATTCCTTGAAAGATACCCAAGAAATGTAGATGATCAGCATATTTATCACGAAGACTTGTCGATATTCACCAAGTTAAGAAGATTTATCATCAAGGAGGGAAGATTGATCACCAAGGAAAGAAGACTGATCACCAAAGAAAGAATATTGATCACTAAAGAAAGAATATTGATCACCAAGGAAAGAAGTTTGATCACCAAGGAAAGAAGATTAATCAAGAAGGAAAGAAGTTTGATCACCAAGGCAAGAAGATTGATCACTAAGGAAAGAAGTTTGATCTCCAAGGAAAGAAGTTTGATCACCATGGAAAGAAGATTGGTCACCAAGGAAAGAAGATTGGTTTTCAAAGTTAAAGAACTGCGAAGACAATTCAAAGTGGCATTGGGTTTGTGAAGGAAGAATGGCGGTGATGCGTGGTGAGTCAGTTCTATGAGTTATGCGTAAATATATGAGGTGGATGCCCTGCCGCTGAGTCAAATTTCTGGCGGTTCTATGAACTCTGGCTCAGCTACAACAGAGGGAGAGGAAGGTGACATAGAGACATGAAAGGAAGGCTACCCTAATCTAGAACTATCCACACCCAATGCCAATAGGAGTGATGGCATACCAAAGAGAAGCTTAATTACTCATTTAGAAGAAGCATATAATGAAATCTGAAAAAGCCACTTTCATTAGAAAAGCAGATGTTGCAAATGGCAAAAGATGATATGACATGTAAGACACATGCTGCAGGAAATGAAAGATGCCAATGCGAGCCATACTGAACAAATAAACATTTTGACAAATTCTTTGGTCAATCTGACCAATGCCCTTACTGCAACTCTTCATAGGCCATTACATGTTTCTTACCCACAACAACAATGTATTCAAAGTCCTGTGCAAGGTGGAAGCTATAGGTTTGCTGAGCAAGTGCAATGTGTACAAGAACTCCTAACAGCACACAGAAAAAGACATGTGAACTTTTTAGAAGATAATGAAGATGATAAGCAGAACTTTGTTGTACTTTGATCCTAATAGTTATTTTTAAAGTGTTTTATAAATTGACTGTCGCCCAAAATACTGAGTACTATGTGTCCTATATTCTTTCCATCCTCTTCAGCCGTGCTTCTGTTGCTATTGAATGAACTGCATTGTGGTTAATTATTGTTCTTATGATTGATTGACAGATCAACAATATTTTCGTGAAGAAATTCATGCCTGAGCTCACAAATGCTGTGGCGTATAAAGCAAGCATGAATAACATGTGGGAGAGCATCAAGTTTTATATCAATTGGTCTGTATAAGGATGGAAATCTTCCCTTTAATCTCCCAAAAGCGCATTCAATAGGCATCCTTGCTGACGAAAATTTGTAGCTGAACAGTTGTCCTGCTGTGTTCCTTCCACCTGAAGGAAATGCCTTTAAAAATATTGGGGTATTGGGTAGGCTAAACCCCCCATGGTATATACAGGGACAGCAGACTGGCCAGGCACAATAGCCTTCTCATTCCTTAGTATCTTCCCAGTTGTAAAATACGAATGTAAGTTTGCGTTTGCAAATATTCATGCATCAAGAAGTGATATCATTGAATACATATCTGTAATCACACAGAGCTTGCACATTAAATGAAAATTTGCTTTTACGGTTTAAAAATTCAGTATAATTTTGTCTTGGTTGCTTTATTTCAATATCGATGACACTAATACATTGTGGGAAGCCATGATGTTCCAGATACTTTGATGCCTTTTCCTCAACCTCTTCACTAGCGAGTGCCAATTTTATGCACTTGTGTCCAAGATGTTCTAAAATGGCCTTTGTGACACTGTGACCTACTTAGGAAGACACTGCTTCTTGAAATTTCAAAAGCGTTTGCTACCTTTCTTTATCGAATCTTGTCTGCCAAATAATATAACGTACTGGCTACTTGTGTTTGAACATCAATAACGTCTTTTAACCGAGTATCCTTTTCGTGATATAGGGGTTTAGTTCTTCACAAAGTTCAATAAATGTTCTCTTGGTAGTTCTGAAACTTTCTTCCTAATCTTCATCAACAACACAATTGAAGAAATTTTTCCACCATAACTGCGTTCTTCCAGGTCTAACCCAAAATCTCTATGGTCTTCTTTTTCTTTTGCACTTCCATTTTCTCTCTCTTGCAGCCAAAACATCACTGCTGTTGCCTGCTGCTAACATAAGCTGAAAAATAGCTTCAAATAATTTTTTGTGGAACCGAAATTGCCGTAATATTAGCGCAATATTTATCTGCAAAGCAGAAAGTATTAACGGTATCACATGGCGATTTTGTGGAATAATTTTCGTACACTTTGAAAGCACCAGATGAAGAGTTTTCGCTTATCGTTGAACACAGCAGAGAGGCAAATCTTTGATTCATACGAACAATGTTCAACGCCTGGAAAGAATGCGGAAACTACTTTAAATTTGCCTCAGTTTAGGAGACTAATCAGCCTCCCTTCCAATCCAGCATAAAAGTGCTCTGTATTCGAGTATTTATACTGTAATTACTTACACCATTTTCAAATCACGCCATTTTCACAGGCTTCACTTTATGCCGGAAAGGAAAATGTTTGAGTGTAAACGGTAGGCCAACGCAGAACATTTCCATACTGTTTTTATAGCGTAAATGGGGCCTAAACTTAAGCCAAATCCATACAAGGTAACATAAAGAAAAGGAGCTCGAATCACCTTTGTCGAAACCGACATTTCATTACATGAAACGTGTTGTCTTTCAAAAAGTTACCAGCTGATGCAGAAAGGAATGTTCTTGCTCACAATGTGCCTGATTATTGTTTTGACTTTGACAACGAACCAGATGCTGTCAATTGCTATCCAGTCAGAGAACAAAATCCAGTGCAGAGGTATGGAAACAATATATTTGAGAGATAGCTCTAGTTAGAGGGTATAGCTCTTTTCACAAGTTTACAGCTATTTGTTTTGTTGTTGTTTTGCTAATCATATGCTTACCTTGAGCTTTGTAGTGGTATGGATTTCAAATTTATGGATGACAGTATGTTTATATCTGGCACGGGAGGGATGTAATGTTTGCATTAATCATAATAACTTATCCAATCGCATTTACTTTAGGCCACACATATATTACTATGCCACCTGCAGCTAGGTAATTACTAGGATAGAGAGCTAGCATCAACACAATAGAGAGCTTGTGAGGCTGTTAAAGAATGGGCCCTAAACGTGGACATCCTTAAAAAGGAGATGCTGCATTAGCAGGAGCAGAGCGGTAGAAGTGCTATAGGAAAAAACATTTGATTGAATGTAGAGAAAGAGAAGTCCAACGGAAGTGTTGCAAGTGGGAAAAGTCTAAACTAAATTCTGTGGGTGATGCTGTAGGTACAACAAACAAGCGATCGCTAAAAGAGCACAGAGACAACGGAGAAATGAAGGTGATGCTTTTTGTCTATACCTTTGCAAAAACATTTCAACATTTATGATTATTTTTACCATTTTTGGAAATCTCAACTAATACCAAATTACCTCAGGAAATTTTTGAAATCCACCCCTCAAGGAGAAATCTTTCTGCTATTATGATAAAAATAACAGTAGTTTTACCCCATTTCCAGGGGTAGCACCAAAGAAAAATGCTGGGGGTGGGTCATTGCTGCCAAAGTGCCGATAGTGGGCGGTATCATTGAAGTTTAACGGACAGAACATATCGCATTGGCTGAAAAAACTAAGAAAAGAAAAGATCATAGATATTATGAAAGTGCCAACAGTTCATACAAATTTTGGTACTGACGGGGGACTTGGAAAAATTTTGGGGCTACAGCCCCAAGCCCCTTGGTAGCGCCATCCCTGCTCAACTCAACAAGGCTAGGTAATTTTTAGTATAAATCAATTGCTTACATTTGCTCCTTTGCCTGTCAATGTTGCAAAAATGTTTAGTCCCCGATATAAGGAGGATTGGGACTCATTCCACTCGTCCGTTCATTCGTCGGTGCCAGTTTTTCTCCTAGATGCTTAATAAGATTTCTCTGAATTTTTGGCCAGCGTTATATATCCATAAAACTAAGAAAAATTGTCTGGGCAATGTTGTTCGGAAAATCCCCCATCAATAGTTACGAGCTTCAAGAGCGTCTAAAAAGGGCCGAAAAGGAGAAAGATGGCATAAAATTGCTTTTATTTGGGTCTTTCTCTCAAACGCTTATTTAGTATTCTCGAATTTTGTGCAAGAGGCTCGATACCAATAGAAATTAAAAAATTGCTAAAGGATTTGCTGTCGACAACTCCGTTGCATGCACTAGGAGGGTAACCGGGATCAAAAATGGTCAGATTTAGTAAAATGTCCTCGAATCAAAGTCTATTTATGACAGAACGTTCACATAAAGAACTTCTATATGCAAGGGGCTCTTCCTTATAGCTTGCCTGCATTCAAATTTAACATTGTTTGTGTGTGTTACCCGTTTTTAGCTATTGCTAATACCAATGCTGACGAAACTGTCAGCGAAAGCATTCTTCACACCTCGCCTACTCAGTCTCTTAAGCATCAGATGCTGCAGTGTTATGGGGGCTGAATCTGCTCTTCTAAAACGTCCTCGAAAGCGAGCTGAGATTGTAAAAGCGCTGGCAACGAGCACCCTTTAGTTGACGGTCCAGTCCAGAGCAGGAAGAAAGCGCAATGATCTCAGCGAAGAGAAACAGGAATAGCTCCTTTCATTTCTTGACCGTCCGGATATTTCGACCCAGACACCAGGACCTAAGGATCACATTTACGTTTGAAAGGAAGATGGAGAGAGGAGGTACCATCAGAAAAGATACCTAATATGGACAATACGAGAACTGCTGGAGATCGCCAATGGAAGCCAGTTGACATCAGATGAGGGAGAAGCCTCATTTCAGAACTCGTTTTGGTATAAGCTCACCTTTCATCAGCTATATCGTTTTCTCCAGAATAGAAAGGAATAAAAGTGGAGTAGAGACACCACATTAGATTAGGAACAAAAACAAAACAATCAATAAACTTCGGGCTAGAAACTTTCGGGAGGAGAAAACCATTACGGGACTCCCGTTGGAGCTAAAGAAGTTGAAACTATTGTCTGAAGAGAATGAGAGATCAATGAATGATAACTTTGGCCACATGGCAACAGAACTATTTTAAAATGAAGCAAGGAGTTACAACAAATCATCTGGCTCCAGGTACTCCCAGGAAATCAAGAGTCTGCCATTTCACTACATTTCTATAGCCCAAGGGCCTATAAGTTTGTTAGAAAGTCCTTGAATTTGCCACATCCAGCAACAATATCATGGTCAGTGAATATTGAATGTGAACCAGGATTCTTAAAGAAGTCATTTGAGTTTGTTGAAGGCAAGGTGAATGAAGGCCAAAAAGACTGTGAATTAATGTTAGATGAAATTTCAATTGAAAAACAACTTCAATGGAACAAAAAACAGTCCAAATATGTTGGAAAAACTGACTATGGCATTATTAAAGCTGAAGCCAGTGACACAATTGCCACTAATACCCTTCTTTTCATGGTATGTGGGCTCCAGAAACCATGGCATGTCCCCATTGCATACTTTCTAACAAACAATTTAAATAGAGAGATTTTGAAACAGCTGATATATGAAGTTATCAACTTGCTGACAGGAAAGGGGGCAGAAGTTTCTGCAGTTATGTTTGATGGTGCCTCAAAGAATATTAGCATGGCTGAAAAGTTAGGATGCAACATCAAGAAGCTTGAAACATCTTTTCCCCACCCATCAAAGACAAATGAAAAGGTGCATGTCATTTTAGATATCTGTCATATGCTCAAGCTTGCAAGGAATGCCTTTGCTGATATTAAAATCTTTTGTATCCCTAGTGCAGAAAAAATATCATGGGAGTATGCTCTTGCTCTGTATAGAACACAGCAAAAAGATGTGCTAAATCTTGCCAATAAGCTAAAATCAAAACATGATCAATGGCAGTTATATTTGATGGTGCCTCAAAGAATACTAGCATGGCTGAAAAGTTAGGATGCAACATCAAGAAGCTTGAAATATATTTTTCCCACCCATCAAAGACAAATGAAAAGGTGCATGCCATTCAACAAAGCTGTGACTCCAGAATGCCCTTCTTTGCCAGTGCTTCCGAGCTTTTGGTGCTGTGTCGAGACTGTGTTTTATTTTAACGGACATTGTCAGTGTATTTAGGTAGATTATTAAGAGAGGGAAATGTGTAACGAGAATAGTGCCAGGGCTGCCACTATTATATCAGAAAAAGTCCCCTGATTTTCCCTGATATTTTCAGTGAAATGCTACTCATTTTCCCCTGATATTCTTACCATCCATACTTATTTCCTATCATTTCATTGGACAGATATGGGGTATTGGAGAGCCTTGCACCTTTTATGGCTGCTCAAATTTTTGGTTTCATAACAAAACAAAACTGAGCTTCGAAATGACTGCATAGAACAGAATGACATACAAAAGGGTAAAATTTGGCAAAAAGTAACTGTATACAGTCACTGCTCTGAAATGAAATAATTAGAAACTTAACAGTTCCCTGACTGAAAATAAACTTCCCTCATTTTTCCTGAATTCCCTGATTAACCTGATATGGGGGCAACCCTGAGTGCTCGAGAAATCGGACTGAACCTGTGAGATATGGAAATCTAATTCCATCTGGACTGATAGCCTGAACCTTTCTCAAAGAGGGGAAAGTGATTTCATATTCTTGAAAATTGACTTACTATGGACTCCCTGTGGAGCATATATATTAACAAAGGTTTCATTTGTTCATAGTTTTTGTTTTGGATTTCGAATGCTATGCTGATCTTATATTGATATTGAAGAGTGCTATTTTCATTGAGTAATAACCTTATGGATAGGTTACAACAACGAGCGTTGTTTTTTCCGCTAGTGTCCACAAACACTTCAATGCTGAGGGGGCAATGCGCATGCTCTATTCCCAACAACGTTCCTGCTCACATGCCCGCTTACTTTTAAATGAATGGAAATCGGCCTTAAGGTAGTTGCCAAGATGACCGAAATCTCGTTCGGAAATGAGACCCCCATCAATACTGCATTCGCAGACAAGGGTATAGCTTTCACTGTAAATTCTGCCAGTAGCCATTTTAACTGGTTTCAAAGAAGAACAAGGGGGAGGTCACTTTTCCATTCTAATGAAACCTGTTCTAAAAACAGGGGATACAAATCAAACAATCCCCAATGGAATACCCCACAATGCCGGGAAAGCCGTAGCTGTCAAAGTACAGATCATTTGGTAAAAAATTGTCCAACTCGATTATGTCGAGCTAGTGGTCACAGAGGTCATGATTCCTGGGGAATATCTTGTCCAAATTTACAGTGACTAGGCCACCCTAAAGACAATTACATAATAAACAAGGCATTTTTTGCAGTTATCAAAATTATGGTTGATGATAAAACACTAAACGTCTTATTAGATACAGGTGCAAGTTGTTCAATGATTGACCTAGGAACTGTTCAAACTCTAGGCCTGGATATGAATATAATCGAATCAACACGTGATTTAATCAATGCCTCTGGTAACAATATGAACATTGCAGGATCGGTTTATATAAATCTGCAACTAAAAGGCACTTGACTAATTCAAAACATGAAAGTTCTCAATTCTAAAACTTTTCGTTATGTAATCCTTGGGAGAGACTTCTTATCAAGTCGTTGCGAAAAAAGTGTACAACTCCAATGGAAAAAGTCTCTTGTTTTGGTTACCGCTGATTATGAGCTCACTGCCTTTAATACTAAACCAGGTATTTATGCTACTACTGCAGAGTTATTCCTAACGTGGAAGGAGCATTTTACATATCACTACTCAACGTCAGGATGCTTCAATTGATTTAGAAGGGGAGCATTATATGGGACACCTGACCACAATTTTTCCTTCAATTTCTGTCGTTGAACTGACCAATAGTGCATCCCGTATCATTAGCAATCAGACTGTTTTTGGCAACCAACTGTCAAATTGCAAAAAGCAACAGAGTTCTTCTTTGATTTTCAAACATCAGGATGTATTTGTGTCCAATCCTTAGAAACCAAATCGAGTCAGACACATGGAACATCGTATTATCACTGCAAATGCACAACTCGTCGACCGGAAACCATATCTTTGGTTTTATACATCATGAACGCAATTCTCAATTCTTGATTCATAGAAGCCATGCTGGTTTATTTTTGGCAACATTCCAATGCACTACGTCATGTCAATTTGCTGAGAATGGAATAGACCACTTTCTCATTCGTTTTGAAACTGAGGCTCTAGGTTTGACAGAGAGGCGAACGATGATGTTGCATTTTTTTTTGTAAACAAGTATTACACGACTTCAATACAATTACGAAGCTAACTGTTGTATTTAGGATAGAAAAGTAGTTGTTAAAAGGGCAGCAACAATGAGTCGAGTGTCAAAATCAGTTGGAAGGCAGTGTGCAGCGTTTAGCTGTTCGAATACGAATACCTTTTATAATTATGATAGAAACCCAAGTGGCCTGCGTTTCTTCAAAAGAATCCAGAGATACGCTTTGGTGTAATGCTATAAAAAAGAATTGACCTCATGGATGTCTTCCGAGTAACGGATGCTACTTGTTTGTGTCAGGATCTTTTTAGTGGGAAGGATATTAAACGAAATCCACATCGCTGGAAGTTAGTTGCAGGGGCAGTCCCTTCTCGTAATCTTTACTAGTCGGTAAATCCTCGCCCATCATGTAAAGAACCTAGGGACCGCAGTACTTCACAGCTGAGCAAGAAAATGCATGAAAATGCATACTCTTCAACCACTTCTGCCTCTTCTTTGTCTCTGGACAATACACAAGCTAGTGATTTGGGTACATGTTCCGAACATGACTACTCTCTCAATAACAATAGCCTATATCAAGATTTATTAGAGCTTAGGGATGTCCCTAGAAGATGAAAATAGCCAGTTCAGAGAGAAGCTCTTCTCTGTGGATAAATTGAAAAATGATGATTCAGCTGTTCGCTTCTACACAGGTTTTCCAAATTTTGATATCCTCATGGATGTATTTAGTCACTTACTGCCAAAGCTAGAGCACATTACTCATTGGCGAGGTTCTGATACAACAGTTAGCACAGAAAATGTTTCAGACAAAAGTAGGTCATCAAAAGCTGGCCCAAAAAGCAAGCTTTCACTGCTTGAAGAATTTGTTTTAGTTTTAATGAGACAAAACGTATGGCTGTTTCTTAAAGATCATGCTGACAGATTTGGAATGTTAACGGCACAATCTTCAAAGATATTTACTACTTGGATTAATTTTCTTTATCATGAGCTCCCATTATTGTTCCCTTTTCCCTCAAGGGCCAAAATAGACAAATTAATGCCATCTAAGTTTGCACACTACCCTTCTACAAGGATTATAATAGATTGCACAGAGTTATTTATTGAGTTCCCTTCTTCTATGAGAGCACAGTCCCAAACCTGGTCAGAGTATAAGCATCACAACACATGGAAGGCACTCATAGGAATATCCCCCAATGGTGCTATTACATTTGTTTCAAAACTCTGGTCAGGTCGTGCTTCTGACAAAGAAATAACACAAAAGTGTGGTATACTTGCCCTCATGGAACCTGGTGACAACATAAAGGCTGACATAGGTTTTGATATCCATGAATTACTCTCACCTGGGGTAAGTCTGAATACACCTCCCTTCAAAGGTACACGGGATCAACTAACACCTGTGGAAGCAGAGGAGACAGCACATATTGCCTATGTTAGGATTCCTGTTAAGAGAGCCATTTGTCATGTTAAAAACTATCACATTTTAGATGGACTTTTACCACTAAGTTTGCATCCAATTGCTAACCAAATATATACAGTTTGCTGTTTCTTAACAAACTTTTTACCTTCCTTAGTAAATTGAGCATATTCTTGAAAGCATCTCCTTATAGTAAAAGAAAAATATAGTGTTTGTACCATTTTCATCAAATGCATTTCCCTGATTGCATTTATATTAATGTCTCTGTATATGTAAATATCTATGTGTTATTCTCTAGGCCAATACTTTGATTCTTCTGCACTTCTTTGCATGTCCATTGCAATTAGTATGTATATATATATATATATATATATATATATATATATATATATATATATATATATATATATATATATATATATATATATATA
>OLMO02000294.1:13545717-13587073 GCA_900291935.2 Cassiopea xamachana
CATGTGTTTAACTGCGGAAAAACGCATAAGAACCTGAAAGAACCATATTTTAAAGTTTACACCTTCATGAAATTAAGTGACTCAAGCCTGTTGATAAATTACGAAAATAAACTATTTAAACAGGGACACGCCTTAATGAATTGAATTAAGTCATTTTGAATCCACGACCCCCGTCATTTTACAACAACGTAAATATATCTGTTAATCTTTCTCGCCTTATATAACGGAAATTTGTATTCTAAGAACGTAGGTTCGAAAGGCCTCAGTGTGCCAAAGATCTGTCTATTTCTTTGCGTCCGCCTTCTCTATAGTATTCAAGTATATATATATATATATATATATATATATATATATATATATATATATATATATATATATATATATATATATATATATATATATATATATATATATATATATATATATATATATATATATATATATATATATATATATATATATATATATATATATATATATAATTTATATTTATATATGATAAATCATGTTTAATTCAACACCACCCTCCATGTAAATACAGTTTATATCCACGTCTTACATGTTTTGTGAAAAATTGGGGCAAAACTACTCTAATGTTAAGGAACTCCAACTTTGGTAACACATGTTTTTCCATGAATTTCTCATAATGAATTGTCAAAATACACAGTGGCTCACTATCCTCTAACCACACTGCAAGATCTACTCTCTTTAAATCATTACAGTACATTTGACCTTGTATTTGGTAATAGTATGGATGACTTCTCTTTAATTCAATGGTGTCATGTTTTTTGAGAGAACTTGTCAGATAGAGCTGAAGACGGGGTGGAATTGTATTTTGAATATGGGCACTTTATTTCAAGGCCCCAAGTGCCTTGGTTGCATTTAACAATGTCATCAAGTGATGCACCAAGAAAAGAATTCTTTCTAGAAATTAATAGTCTAACATCTTCAACTAAGATACCTTTAAAGCCTTTTTCAATCATAGCCTGGAAATATAGATTTCTCACACGAGGCTCATAATGCCTCCCACGCTCAACAGATAGAGAAGAAAAATTTGAGTAAAACATAGAGTTGACTTTAGAAGAAGGTCCAACTCTGTTGGCAGCTGCTGAATAAAAGTTTGAGGCTGTTAATCCATACATTCTATACTTCAACCAATTTTCATTTGAGGACTGACCAACAGTAAAATTTTGAATGAGATCTGTTTCTTCCTGAGGCATGGAATTCATGCTGTTGAAAGTAACATCAATCATTTCCTTACAATTAGGAGAGGAAATATCATAGCAACCATTGAAAGCCATTGACTCTTCACTATACTCATGGCAAACCAATTCAACATTTAAACCTTGAAATGGAGAAGATAAGCTTGGCACTTCAGAGACAGTGATAGGAAGAGAGTCAGCTGAATCAGAGATAGAGTTTGGCATATCATGAAAAGCAAAAAAGCAACTGCTAGGTGCATGTCTGGCAAGAATTAATGTCAATTGCTCAATGTTATGAGTCAATACTCTATGACTTGGCAAACGTGGATCAAATTGGTTGTAGCTGGGCTAATATCTCCATAAATTATCTGCACCAAATTTGAATTTCTGTAAAGTAATTTCATCAATGGAAGGAGGAGCAACAGAAGATGAAGGAACATTCCAAGCAGATATGTTAATGATACTGATTCCTTAGACTGATAGAAGCCCTTTCGATCAAAATCTTTAATGCAAAAAGCACAACAGCTACATGATTACAATTTCCATAGTCACCTAAACCAGAACCTGCCGGGAAAGTGAATGCAGCATTGGATACATCACCAGAAGACACAAGCACTACCAGGACCCTGTACAAGGTATTCTTCATAGAGGCTTTCATGCGAACATCAAAGAATGTGTGTTCGCCATCTTTAGCGACCAAAATTTTCCTAATAAAGGCTTCATAAAAGAGTTTATCTTCTTCTTGCCAGTTTGCCTAATTAAGATATGCTTGTACCTCGAAGTAGGAAGAACCAAATAATCATATAATTGAACGAACGTAAATGGTGGAGTACCTCGTAAGTCAGAAAACAATGGCAAATGCCCACATTTCATGGAGAGCTAAAGAGGTTTTTGTCCTAGTGGATCCTATCAGATTATTCCTTAAAGCGACATTGCAAAAAATCAGATGTTTGCTACAGGAGCTATTTGCCATTCACTGACGTGAAATTCTCCAAAATTAAATTCTCCTTGTAAAAATATCAAAACTGTTATTAGACACTATATTTGTTAAAGAAACATTAGAAGGTGTCAATAAATGTTACCAATTACAATAGTTGACAAATTTTTCCTTTTTCAAATCATCTAAAATCTGAGTATACTTTTCTACATGGATTTTTTCGCGCTGATTTTAGATGTTTAATTAGCTGCTCTCTTACACGTCATATTATTGAGATACAGATGACCCCTTATTTCACCGAAAACAAAGAAATGGGAAGCATCAAGTTGAAATTAGTATCACTTGCAATTTAGCTATTTTTTTCAAGTATTTTGTTGGTGAATAAAATACAAATTACAGAACAGTTGTCTACACTACTATTCGGGGACGTCAAGGGAGCCCTTTGGTTGGGGGGTGATTTAAGGCTTAGTTTACCTGAACTTACGTGGTTGATGAACTATTTCAATCTCCTACAACAATGTTCTTTGCCTATTTACAAGCGATAGGTGCAGGAGGGCTAAGCATGGCTATCGATAACTTTCAACGTGCTAGGCATCCAGTGGGGCTGGAAAATTCAAAATAGGAGTTCCAAGACGGCTGGAAAACAATATTATGAATTTGATTTTTGCAAATAACTGAACCATTTTGCAAATCTTTTAAGCAGTAGTTACAGAAAGTGTGTTTGATATTCTTTCGTATTCAAAGTTTCCTAGAGGCCCACCATAGTTGGGACCAGAGAAAATTTCTCAAAATGGAGGTTCTCGGGGGGCTGGAAAACGCTATTTTCAGATTGGATTCTGCAAATACAGTCAGTGCTTTCTTTAACTATATGCTCTTTAAACTATTGTACAAGTATTATGTATCCTTCAATTCTTTAAAAATTGCCTGATCTGGACGATGCAACGACATACAGTCACCTGAATTGTCTCAAATTGGGAAAGCTGGGGGTGTTAAACCCCCAAACTCCCCGGTTGCTACGTCCCTGCTACAATGGTTCCAGGACTTTATTTGAACCATTTCTAACCATTTTTATCATAAACAAGACCATATTGATGTTTTAAATATTTTATGTTATAGAAGATTATTCTATTTCTTAGTTAATTTCATTTTGAACTTCATCTATTTTCTTTTCAATAAATTTGCGTATGCAACGCTCCATACTGCAAAAGAACAATTCTAGGGAACTCATTTCCATATCTCAGATCTACCAAAATTCATTTATATTTCACATTGCTCATTACTTACTACAGTATTCTCAGAAAAAAGATCAAAATAGGGATGTAAGAAGTTGATTTATATCAGCATTTAGCAAATTATTTCTTTGTAGCTTTCAATGAGCTTATTGGCACTATCTTAGAAATCAGGGGCCTTGCTGTTTCCCAGAAAGCTTACACTCAGCCACTTAGATGCAATGCATGCATAGAATCTTAGCCAAGAAAGTTGAAAATGGCAGCAAATACTCAACTTGTTGCATTTCATCCACTGAAAAAATATTATTTAACACTGAGATATGTCATGCAAAATATAAACTGCATCAGTTTCATGCTGATTGTGGAACTTCATTTGATTTTCGTGATATTGGGGGTTTTCTGTATCTCAAAAATCTGACGTGTTAGAGAAAAACTAGATACATATCTGAAATCTGCCCAAAAAAATTCGCTAGGAATTGATTACTGAGATTTCAGACGACAAATATGTGTTGACCAGTGCTATGAATCTCTAAGGATTTTTAAGGAAACCTTCGTTCTCAAGGAATTTTTTAGGATTTTAATGAGGTACTGGAACCATGAGTATGGTGGCCATAGAATGATGCACCAGAAAAGCCAAAAGCACCCCTCCTTAGGACTTATTGCTTTAGATCTAAAGACAATGCTACTCAGCAGCAAACGTAAAAAAATCGATTGCATCAAAGCTAAATTAGGATGCCATAGTTCCAAAGAAACTATGTCTTTACCTGCTTAGAGTAGTTCTGCTTTCTCGAGCGATGTCATGAAAGGTTTCTCTTCAGTAACAGGGACAGTAGGACATGTGTGAGTGACTGAGAACACTCTGCATTTTCAAAAACACTTGCATATACGTCGAAGGGGAAATTCTACTCTAATGCCAAAACATGGAACAAGATTAGAAGCAAAATCAGAACGAGCGCTGCAATCTCTTGAAAGAAATCCTAAAACATTAATAGATTCCCAAAGCATGACCCCGATGTAGAGCAGCAAGGTTCTCTTTTGACTTCCTTCAAAGAGCTTATTTGTAGTAGTAATTATGTACTTATGGCGCTAAAGTATTCGTGAAAAGGAGTTATAAATAAAACAAACGAACGTTTAGCCAGTTTCTACCTCGATGTAACTTTCTCTCCTGAAAAACGATGTGACACCAGAGTCCTAAAAATAGAACAGTGTGCAATCTCACAAAGTGCATAGGAAGATATAATAATATTATGGAATTTGCATAAAAATCACTAAGCTTGGTAAGGAAGACTTGAGGTATTTTTTCAACCAAAATTGTCACAGTATGAAACTCTGAGTAGTGATAAAAATATAAGCTGAAGTATATACGAAAATAAGGACAGAAAACGACAAGAAAGAATGAATGGTTATTTCTCTTTTCATGCAAATTCCAATGCTGTGTAGCAGATAAAGGTGAATCTATAATCAATCATGTATAGATGGTTTGCATATTGCCCCAAAGGCATAGCGTATATAAGCCACATAACACAGTACCAAAGCATGGACTTGTGTCAAAAATTACAAATACATATGGGATTGTTGTGTAAATCTCAATGCTATCAGGCACGTCTGAGAACACAAGATAGCAGTTATGGCTTTCTATGCCTCATCAGTTACGTATACCCAGCATATTGTACAAATATGTATTTGACTTTATGCTTGTGGGCGCATATGCAGGCATGTACGTGCACACACAGGCACGTGTATGTGTATGTATGTGTACTGCATACAAGTAATATTATAACATGGACATACCTCGAGTAAACCATTGTACACCACTATATGAGATGGCATAGGCTGCAAGTGACTAGAATAATTATCATTTAGCCAATGTGATGAATTAGAGTAGAATAGGTCAGCTTCTTCAACATAACCAGTTTGCAGAGATGGCTCACATCGTAGAAACCGCATCGAAATGTTCATGTGAATGTAGCTAAATAGACACAAAATGATCGCATATCAACAAAGTGAACACAAAAATGCAATCTGCTTGATTGAACTTGAGCATATACCATAAATGAAAAATTGCTACAACCTTCGCAATAACGGTTTTTTCCTTCAAAGATATCAAAATAAACAAGATGGCGTGAGACACGGCCAAAACACACGCCAGATGAAATCACCCAAAATCATCTATGTTCGAAGATTTAATGAATAGTGGTAAAAGCTATTGCTAACTTAAGTTTGCGAATAGTGACCAATAGTAGCCAATAGTGACCAACGGTGACCAATAGTGACCAGTAATGACCAATAGTGACCAATGGTGATCAATAGTGACCAACAGTGACCAATAGTGACCAGTAGTGACCAATGGTGATCAATAGTGGCCAATAGTGACCATTAGTGGCCAATAGTGACCAATGGTGATCAATAGTGGCCAATAGTGACCATTAGTGGCCAATAGTGACCAATGGTGATCAATAGTGGCCAATAGTGACCATTAGTGGCCAATAGTGACCAACTGGATGAATGAATAGTGACCAAAACCACCCCTACTCCACCCTTCTTTTGTGCCTCCTTCTCTAAAATGACTTACAATAGGCTCGGTGTTGGCATATTTTTCGTTCTCAATTGTTATCCAGAATGAAACATCAGTTGGAAAGCACAGCTTTACTATGAATTACAGGACCATAGCCACGACGATCAACATTGCAGACAAATTAGAGAGAATAGCCAGTTTCATTTCATTTTAAGATTACCATCAAAACATTTATTAATATTGGCACATTGACGTGCCAGTTACATACTTAAAGATACATCCATTATTGACGTGATCAGAATGTTTCGGGATAACTTATCTCATCTTCAGCTAATAATCCAGAAATTATTAAATGACAAAAATCTCAATGCATATCCTACTCAAGCACAATGAGAAATCATGCATACTACAGAGAATGATGCTCCATAGCACAGTTGAAAAGTCATGACCTCTTCAATGCAAATTAAAGTTCATCTGGGCAAATGGCATACTAGATAGTCATAAATTACCTGTAATATGGGGTTGAGTGGCAAGGCATTAGAAAAAGCACTGAATCCTTTCGTTCATCTCCAGTCAAATTATTTCTCAAATACTTCATTACATCAATCGTTCCTCTTTGATGAAATAACCCGGTGTAAAGTGCCAGCAGACTATTCAAAACAAGTATGACTGCAAAAATGCAAAAACCTTTTCGGTTTTGCACAAATGATGACGAGAAACACAACGATGGTGACGATGGTGTTAATAATGATGATGTTGATTCCAAAGACGCTGATCTTAATGAGTGTGGTTGCAGTAATACTGATGGCCTTGATGCTGGGGATTGTGATGATTTTTCATAGAGTTTTGTTCTCAAAGCACTTGCTCCCACATTTCCCATGTGAATGGAATGGAACAACCCATTGGCCGCAAGGCAAACCATCAAAGGCATAATTGGCAGCAGGAATCTGAACTCTTTGTGCTCTACAAAACTAATAAATACGATATCAAGAGATAAATATGGAAGAGGGGCAGCTATAACACTTAATGATATCATGACTTGCAAAAGTAAAAAATTCCAAAATACTTTTGATAGTATTCAGAGAAAGTCACCTTGCTTTTGAAAAGGAAATAGAAAAATTCACAATAAAGGTGGAGAGATGATGCATGATTTCTAGGCATTGATAAAAAATTTAACATCACACCTTGAATGATAATTTAGCACTATAATATAATAGCAAAATTTCAATATCAAACATAAAATCAATTAAATTTCTTAAACATAAGTTCTATGTTGTAAATGTAATGCAACAGAAAGCAAGATCGTAGGTCTTTTACGTTGGTGAGAAAGGCGTAAAGCAAGCTTTTTGACTTGGTAGATCATAATATCGATATTCTAATAGCAAGTGAAACTAAAATAGACAATAGTGTACAAGACTCAGAATTACGCTTGGCAGATTTCGATATTTACCAAAAAGATAGAGATCGAAGTGGCGGTGGGGTGCATGTTGGTGTTAAGAAAACTTCAAAATCCGTTCGGTTAGATATTGAAACGAATTTTTAACTTGTTATAGCAAAATTAATGTTAAAATACCATCCCTGCTATAATTGGTACCTTCTATTGTCCTCCTTCATCCCCACCATGCATAGAAGAAATCCACAAAAATTTTATTGGAGATAGCAAACCTCCATAGGTGCAACCTTTTACTTATGCTTATGCTTGTTGTATAAAGCTTCTGGCTATCAGATTATTTCATGACATTTGCTTCCCTCAAAAAGGTTTTTCTCTAAACTATGCATGCAGGAAAAAAAAACTTGAGGAGTTCACCCCTAACCTCGAATATGGCCATTTCGCAGGGCAAAAATGGCAGTACAGTGTACTTTTGCAGGGCAACTTACTGGGCCCAGATCTACCAACTGAGTATATAATTTTCATTATCTGGCCAACTACTGTTCCTGAAAAAAACGGTCACAGAAAACACTGTGGCAAATCCACTGGTTATAGATCGTATTTCCGCAGCGCAAAGCCTCTGGCGCCTCCTCAGCATTGTATCAAGTTGTGCCCGTGTATCCATGTCTCGGTTTATGGCTTACAACGTTTACCATAAGAATAATATTTCAACTTGCAATGAAACACAATTTGGGCACAGCAGTGTCTAGTGCCTTTGATGTCAAAGATTGAAATCACAGCCTTTTAATTAATCGAAGAAGCAGAACGACGACAAGACGAGTCTAGTGCCTTTGATGTCAAAGATTGAAATCACAGCCTTTTAATTAATCGAAGAAGCAGAATGACAACAAGAAGAGTATTGTGCCTTTGATGTTGAAGATGGAAATCGCAGCCTTTTAACTAGTCGAAGGAGCAGAACGACAACAAGAAGAGTATTGTGCCTTTGATGTTGAAGATGGAAATCGCAGCCTTTTAACTAGTCGAAGGAGCAGAACGACAACAAGAAGAGTATTGTGCCTTTGACGTTGAAGATTAAAATCGCAGCCTTTTAATTAATCGAAGAAGCAGAAGGTCGACGTGAGTCTAGTGCCTGGACTTGATGATTAAGTATAGGAAATAAATATCTGACTTCCGTCCTCCCTCCTGACATTAGGTCCCATTGCTTCCGCGGTGCCTGTTCAGATACCATGATCTACCCAGTTTAATGATACACAATTAATTATTACAGGACAGCTTGTGCGTCTATATCACATTACCATTAGGGACCTTAAGCATGCACAACGCTGACGGAAACGGTAACTTTAGCTAGCAACATCGCCGTTTCCGTTATCGATCTGATAAATAGTCATGAAGCATCCCAATTAAATATTACAGGACAGCTTGTGCGTCTGTATCACATTACCATTAGGGACCTTAAGCATGCACAACGCTGACGGAAATGGTAAATTTAGCTAGCAACATCGCCGTTTCCGTTATCGATCTGATAACTAGTCATGAAGCATGTTGTGTTAAGAACGCAAGCTCCGCCCCGCTTTTCAACATGAATCACACATACATTTTGGCGGGAAAGTTATTCATTTCGCTAGCTCATGCTACACTACAACCTCTGCTTTCAAAATGCCTTACGTATGTCATGTACGAGAGATGTTTTTACTTGCCTGTGATCTCCGTTACATAGATGAAGCAGAGTTTGCAATCCTGTATGATTTGAATAAAACAAAAAGTCCCGAAATTCCGTACTGGCAGTATGACAAATTTGATTTAGAAAGCATGAACGATGACGAGTGTAGGACAGAATTTAGATTTGAAAAAGAACATCTATACAATCTTGTTGATTCACTACAATTTGACTAATATTTTATAATCGATTAGAAGCAAATATTTTACAATCGATTGAAAGTTGATTCTATCGAAGCAGTTTGTGTACTTTTAAAACGCTTGTCAAATCAAATCAAACCTATAACCAAATCATGTTAATTCTTGAACTTTGCAATGGGCTCCTAGTCTATATTTAGAAATATTCAAACTTTGTAAAGCTAGAGACTTCATGACGAGATTAAAAACAGTGGCTAGGCCTTCGAACGCGCGACTGATACGGTCTCTGATTTCGTAATTAAAATGGCCATTTGACGATCGAAAGCGGCAACTCTGCATAGTTTGTCCTAACAAAAAGAAAAAGACACTTACACGTTACTTCTCACAGCCGATAAGTGTGTCACGGCACATAAAATCTCTTCATAAAATGCTTACGTTTTACCAAGACGTTAGCAATGCTTATCTAGCCTCCTAGATCCTAGGTTGAAAAACCAAACGTTGGGGGCATTCCCTTTCGCGCGTGCGCAATTGTGAATTCTACTGAGCTAACGGTAACGTTTCCGTTAAGGATGTACATGCTTAAGGTCCCTATTATTGACGTCTAACACTGTGCGAAAGTGGCTTTTCCGCTAAATGTTAGCACTAGACAACTTCCTCTTCATCCACTAATGCCCACTACTGCTCGCGCTATAAATGAGCACCAGTGATGTTTTCGTTTTCATTGCATAATAGTTTTTCAAATCCCATTAGTGCTCCCGCACGAATTGAACAATAGTGTCAATCATATTTTCAAGCTCAACTAGTGCTTCCAGTATGAAGCTTTCTCTAAATCGATGAATGTGATTGCTAGTTATGTAAACAATAGGTCAAGGGAATGTAATGAAACACTTGGACACGCATAACGTTCTGTCAAAGCATGGGAAAAAGAAACAGTAAGAGACTTCGAGTCTTTCATTCAATTAAATCTTGTCAAATTGAAGATTCCAACTGCTACTCAAGCTACAATAGCACTAGTCTGCGTCCGCCCCTGAGATGCAACAAGTAGCACTCTCAAAAAGGACATAAAAACTTGTAAATCATTGCACTCTATATCTACGGAGGACAGCACCAGAAGAAAAACACGAGATATTTGCTTACCCAAGCTAGAGGTGGAAAAGTTTAGAGGACAAATACCAAAGTGGCAGGGAATATGGAATACTTTTGAGGCCAATAATCACAATTAATCAATGCAGCCAGAACACAAAGTAATCGATTGAGAGAATCACTCCTCATCCATTGTCCTAGGATGAGCAATTGTATCACCAACGCTCATCCTAGGACAATGGATGAGGGTTGATATGATTCAAAATTACGTAATGCCTCTGTCAAATTAGTCATAACGGAAAGCTCGCAATGATTCGAGCTTACGAAAACAAAATATGATGTAATAAATGCTTTGGAGAAAGCTTGGCAAAGACCAATAAATAACAGACTCGCATATATGCAACTTATGGGCATGTCTGCAGTTACTCACTAAGTTTCATTCTTATGGGCATGTCTGCAGCTATTCATTAAGTTCCATCCTTTCAAGCAACATACAATAACAATGAGAACAATTTGACGCTTTAGAAGAGGACACCAACCAGAGACAAATAATATACTTGATACGATCAAAGGTTGAAGATTAGGGTGACGATAAACAAAGTTAACATTTTCTTCTTGTTTATCTTGTGGTGAAAATTCCAGTACGCTAATTTGACTCTACCATTTCTGAGACAATTCCGTAACTTATTTAGACACTACAATTATCAACACATACGTTTCGATCCATCGTTTGATCATCTTCAGCGGTGTCATCATGAAACTAAATAAGAACTGGAAAAATAAAGTTAAAATCAAATGTATTCTTACAAATAATTGTTTCCCCTTCTAGCTTATTTGACCGTATTATTAGGAACTTTTTAAATAAGTAATTTCCTCCTTCCAAACAATCTCGCCGTGTGGATAACGAGAGTGATCAACAACGCATTATTTTCTGTCTTCCCATTTAGGCCAATTTAGCTTCAAAACTTCGTAATGATATGTCTAAACTGTTTAAGAAATAATATGCCATTCTTAAGTCACAATTTGTATACAAATCCTCTAAGCAGTTATCATCTCTGTTAAAATATAAGGATCGTTTTTCTACTCTCTAGTTTTCCAAAGTCATATATAAATATTCATGTAGCGGCTGCAATACCACCTATTATGGAAAAACATCCAGAAATCTAAGAAAATCCGCTACAATGAACACTTTGGTATTGGTAAAAGTGGCTCTAAGCATGCTTCTCCCAACCCTTCATCTAAACATATCAAGCAAACAGGCCATAGCACATCATTAGAAGATGTCAGCATAATTAGTAGGACCGACAATTCCTTTCGCCTTCTCATATATGAAAGTCTCTTAATTCTAAGAGATAGTCCCTGTCTTAATTCTCAACAATCCTATATTCCAATGGGTTTGTGTTAGACGTTTTACCATTACCCTCTTTGTTCATTTAGACTGTCGACCATTGCTTTTCATATTATTTCTTTATACACTCTCTTGCGCAATTTTATGTACTTTCCATAGTCCTCCACTCTTTGTGTTCTTGATTTTCTGTTATCCTGCCTACCTATATTGTTCATAAATTCATGTTTACCGTTGCCTTCTTTATTCATCTAGGCTGTTTTTCATTTCACTTCCTTTCATATATTTCATTACAAACTCTCTTGAGTATTCTCCATGTCATTTCCCTTAGTCTTGTATTCTCGCGTTCTTGATTCTATGCGATCTTGTTTACTTATAAAACATATTGATCCAGTTTCATGATAATAGCACTGAATATGGCCCAAGGTTGGGTCAAAATGTATGAGTCAATAATGGTAGTGTCTAAATAAGTTACAGAATAGTGTCAGTCATGGTAGTGTCAGTAATTAGCTTACTGGAATTTTCATCAAAAGATAACGAAGAAGAAAATGAAGATTATAAGGTGTGTTTTTCACCAACAACGATCAAACTTACAGTCAATGGTGGGTTTCGAATACAAAGAAAACTGGACAGCAGAACTTTGGGAAAATGCATCGAAAGCTATGTCATGGGCCAAGAAATTGCAGAAAATCAGTTCATGATACATCAATGAGAACTAGGATTGGCGAAAATCTATCAACGCAGTCCATAAGAACTTTGTACAGCTGAAACTTTTCTGCCATTTCTTGGAAGCAATCGTGCTGCTAAAGGAAATCCCTCGCTACCAGAAAAGACATGCTAAAAGGCAAGTGATATATCTGCTTAAATTCAGGTCATTCAATGAAGAACTGCACAAACAAGAAACCATACCATCACTGCAAGAAGAAGCACCACCATCATCATTTATATTTGTGTCCAAGCGTGAGCCGTTAGTCAGTAGAGATTGCAAATTAATATATATGTATATATATATATATATATATATATATATATGTATATATATATACATATATTTATATATACATATAAATATATATACATATACATACATACATATATATATATACATATATATACATATATATATATATATATATATATATATATATATATATATATATATATATATATATATATATATATATATATATATATATATATATATATATATATATATATATATATATATATATATATATATATATATATATATATATATATATATATATATATATATATATAAGCAACACTTTGGTAAGCAGTGACTCATCACAGAGGAACTACGTACAAAACTGACACATAGAATACATGGGGGGGGCAAGCAAGATTACATTCCATCTCTTTCCAGTATACCAAAGATTAGCGGGTCCATTCAAAGTACACCCGTACAAGTCAAGAATCAATCTGAAGTACAAAGGAAACCTAGACTCGCACATTCTCACTGAACTGAAAGGAGTAAGAAATTGAAAGTGACTTTTACGATCATAAAAAATCATCAGAGAAAGTGAACAGGCGAGATGGATTATATGTGGTCTGATTGAAATTTGAATGGGTTGGTTGCAGAACGGTAATTGGAAATGAACAAAGTAGTGTGAATCATTAATTGTCTGCAATTACCTATCAGCAGAGGCAATTACGTACCATCAGAGCACAATTTTTCCAGAGAAACACCATATAATAGAGAAAGAAGACTTTTTGCAGATACAACAGTAGACTTTACATCTTTGAAAATTAGAAACCATTGGAATCAAACCACTCAAAAAGAGCAATGAAGAAGCCATGGCACACTTTAAGAAGACTTTAATGAGGAAAAAGGGCAGATATTGTGACCATGGAGAAAACATGGAGTTGTTTTAACTGAATATTACAAGCTATATATTCTAAGACTCACGTCCTCCTTGGAGAAGACTCATAAAAAGTCCACAGCTACTACAGAAAGATGATACAATTATCAAAGATCTGCTACAAATGGAATTGAGATGCATGAGCAACATAGTAAACAAAGATATATGCACTGCATCCCTCACCATGCTAAACACGAGAAGGCTACTATGAAATTTTGCATTCTATATGGCAATAAAGCAACAATAAAGAAGACCATATTGAGGCTCAATCTATCTCATCATTGTGGCCCATTCATATTGGAAGACTTATTTAGGCTATCATATCTTTCCATATAGACAACGTCCATCATAGCCAACGTCAGTTGAAGAAGATTGGAAGATTAGCAGACATCAAAGAAGCATGCAAGTTGTTTTGCAGCCACATCAAACAGATGTGACAGGGTTGATGTGCTTGAAAACATTAACAACAAAACATATACAGTTAGAAATATACAGTTTACCATCATATCATGGGCAAAGTTTTGAGCCTTTCCTACTACTTGGCTCAAAAGAATAAACACTTATAAGAGATCTTGAAAACATCACATTATCCCAAAGATAAACAATATTAATATCAGGTCCAAGACACCTGCAAGGATTGACAATTGAGATTGGTAATATGGCAACTAGAATCAAGCAATTGATCACTGATTCCATCCTTCACAGCACTATAAGAAGTAGAGAAGAAAAGAAAGGATTGGGAATTTAAGATGGCACAAAGTCATTTGAAGTCTGGACTAAGATGATAGATGATCTAAAAGGTCTATAAGAAGTATCAATTCCTAGATATATTGGAAGAGAAATCAGTTAATTTATCTGCTTTCATGATGCATCCATGGATGCTTATGCAATGACCTTCACATTGATGACTATTTTGAGATAAGCACTGGAATACAGACATTGTTGCTAGGACTCTGCAGAGCTCTGAGTATATGAAATCCTTTGGACTGTGAAATCAAAGATAAGATTGATGCAAGAGGCCACATGACCAGAAAAGAGCAATGAAATACTCAGGAGGATCATCATACTCTCTGGTCTCTAAATGATGTGCCCCATTAGACAATTTTTCAAAAGCTTTCCTGTCAGGGCATTCACAATGACAGCCCCCTGGCCTAACTCTCAAATGTGGGGTAAATTCCATACAAGGCAAACTTCTAGGATAAAGGAAAACAATTAATGTGAAGTCTACATATGCTAGTTCTGTTCTAATCAGTGCTTCCATAAAAGCAATTGTACCTATAAAATAATCATAGTAGGTGATCAACAAGTATGATGTACATGACTATAATATAGTCCAATACAGCTGACATAAATTGGTTCAAGAAAACTACCAATTTTATAAAATTTTCAACAAGTTTCCAAAACCCTGTCTATTCCAATCTCTCTTCTAATAGGCACCAGAGAGCACTGAAAACTGACAAATATGGCAATTCATGAAAAAGACATGGTCCTTGGGCAGGTGTTAGCAAACAATCCCATTCTTCATCTTGACAGTGGGAATTTTGTAATTTTAATATATTAATCATATTTTATTCATTCAAGTATGTTCTTTTGCTAAGATTAACTAATTATAACTAATATAACTAATTATAAATATAACTAATTAGTTATAAATTAGATTTTTGAAGAGACTGAAAGCTGGAATAGTGCTACTTAAAACATCATTGCATAGTTGCCACTTTCTGCTGGAGACTCCAGCATTTCAAGATTTTTTCAAGCACTTCAGCAAATCTGGAAAATACTCCAGCATTCTAGGATGCATATAGCTGAAAAATGAAGGGTACATTGAAGGTTGCAGGTCTCTCCAAAAACTGTGGCTGACTAAAAACTTTCTACTAAATTCCTCTTGCTGACCATGACCTTTATTTTATGGGAAAATTTTCTCTGGTACACCAGAGCAAGTTCCTTCACAGTTCCACAGTGAAAGTGGTCTTACTAGGCTCAGTTCTGAAAGCCATTAGGGATAAAACAAAAATGATAAAGAGGAGAAGAAACTAGTTGATTGTATACAAAATACAGCAAAGACAAAAAAGCAGTTATGACATACCTCAAAGAAATCAGTTGTGTGGAAATCACAACCAACAATGCTATTTTTGTCTTTGTTTTTTCCTTCCAATCGTATATCCCACACAACACAAGTGGCAAATGGGTGAAAAGGACAACAGGCAATCCTTGAGTAATATACCAATGGTATTGGTGCCTCCCATAAAATCCACTCATATTCTGCAGGATATTAAACTTAATGAACCTCCAGTGGACAATAATCAGCTCACCATAAAACAGGTAGTCTATCATTGTGGACATAGAAAACAAAACAAGTGCCATTATTGTCCCACATTTGAAAAAGGAAACTGACTTCCTTTTCATTGTATCAAAGTAAAGCTCAAAAACTGCTATAGGTAACCAAAGTGTTGCAGCTGAAGGTCTTATGATGCATGACAAACCAGCTGACAATAGGCCAACAAAAATTGAAGACTTCTGCCCAACTGGTAAGCTAACATGAAAAATCTTCCAATTATAAGATCCCAGAGCAATTAATACCAAAGCCATTTCTGTTGTATTAGTCAGAGTTCTTGATCCAGTGTAAAAAACAAACCACGATGAAAGTTGTAAAGCATATGAATAGAAAGCAATTGTCCTTCCAAATAATCTTTCAGAAAAGATGAATAAACTGATATCAGCATAAACAGACAAACAAGCCTGTAATACCCGAGGCAAAACTATAAGCAAGATTGCATAATCTAACTTTAAAAATGACAAGAGTTGATACAAAATGGAAAAAACCATTGGGTAGGCATATCCACGGATTCCCTCAATCCATTCCCAAGTTGCATATCCATATCCAAAAACTTTTAGATGTGCAACTTCTAAGCTTTGCCAATATTCATCAGGCACAAATGATGTCTGTACGAGTAACACTGAACTTATTCGTACAATTAATGAGATAAGCAAGAGCTTCTCAACTCTAAACTCAAATCTCTTTTCAAAATCTCCACTACTTTCTTGGTGTTCCTTGCTCACAAATGTGGTGTCTGCTTGTGGCAGTCTGCTCTTTCCCCTTGATTTTACGTGCATAATAACAGCAGAATGGTAGTGTAATAAGGAGAAACTTTATGATGACAAATGACCTATCAAAAAGACAACTTCCATTCAAATTTTCATTCCAGCATGTATTTATAAATATAGGACAAAGGGAATAGCAAGCATAGTGCTAACTACAAATTATATTTCATTAATCACACCAATAAAATTGTTTACAAGAATTACTAACAAAATTATTTATAGAATGGATTGTCTTGATAAATCTACCACTGGGGTAAATGAATACATGGAAGCACAGAGATATAAAGACTCCAACAAAATTCAGAAACCACTCTTGATACCATGCAAGTAATTATGAATTGATAATAATATGAATTTTTCCCAAAATATATACATGAAATACATTTATCCCACCAGATCTGCTAACAAACCAAACACTCATGAGGGTAGTAGCAAATCTCATGGATAAATGGACACTTCTAATGGTAACTCCAAAGCAGTTGTTGTATAATATTCTAAATGTATGCTCCTACCTTGTTTGAAGGGATCCAACTTTCATTGGGACATGGAATTATGCTTGCAGGAGAATAAGAATCATGAAACAACAAGGTTCTATGAAAAACATAGACACAAATTAGAATCAAAACTTAAAAGCAGCATAAAATCACACAATGAAATTGTTAGAAATGATGCATTAGTAATGTGGTATAAGGAGAGCATGTCGAATTTTGCTGAAACTTTTAGTAGCATGGTCCAAATCAAGTACTTTTGTGATAAGACTAATAATTATTGTTTCTATATGCCTTGAAGTAGGAAGAGGGGATAAAAGGTCATGTTTTCAAAAAGAGGTGGCTACCATTTTTTTTTGTTGGGAAACATCAGAACAATAAATGAAGACAAAATTCTGCATTTTTTATCATTTTCAGAAACTGCATCCCCTAAAACCTATTTAGCAAGGAGAACTGGGAAAAATGCAAGCAAAATTGAATACTTTAGAAAATAAAATTGTAATGATTCATTTCTTAACAAACTTCAAAAGGATTGTGAATATAATAGCTGAAAAGGAGGATGGTTACTAAGTCAGACAGAAAAGTCAGGCAGAATTACTTGTCACAATATTGTTAGTAATGGTCAAAGTTTGCATGTCTTATGAATGCGCCATCAATTGCATTGATGTTGCTCACTGAAAATAGCCTCTTACTTTCAGCAGGTGCAATTTCCCAGTACTCTTATATATTGCAATTTACAATTTGGTTCAGTTCTGCTTATTGGACATCTTCTATGCTTGGATACTTCCACTTGCAATCTGAACTATTAGTGACACAATGTAGGTGATCAACCGTGTATTTATTGTAATCAACATCCTTTACATAGGATATTTACATAGAACCATTCATACTTTGCATCACAGTTTTGCAAAACCACCTCACAAAGTCTCATCAAACGTAAGTATTACCCCCTTTGCCTGTTTTCTTTGATGCTGTGTACACTTATGAGCAGAGATAACATCAAGATTAGTTGGCAATCATCCATTGTGTATTGGCTAGTAGTGTTATCATCAAGCAAAATCACCAAGTTAATAAGCTTTTCCTCATACACAATTCCATTTATCTTGCAAAAAAGCTGGTAGTGCAGTTTTATCTGATTTGTGGGTATGAACATAATAGCTATGTTCCATTTTGGCAATTGATTCTTGCTCAAAAGGTTTTTCTATAAAGCATTCATGTAGCTCATCAACTGAGGTACAAGGTCCACCCCAAGACTTGCAACTATTGAGCAGCTTCTTGGTGTAGTCTTTCACTTTTCTACACTTAATAAGTTTCTCTCTGATCAGCTGTCCAGGTGTCTTCATGGTTAGATAGGATTGACGCTATTGTGTTAGATTCTGGTGACTTTAAACTCTTTAGTTGTTTTGTAAAGCATCTTATTGTTCCTAATATTCTTTGCCTTAAATTTTGTTTCTGCTCTTTGCAACTCTTACCTCTCTGTTAAACTTTGACAAATCTTGCTCAGTTACCAGGTTGTTAGTAGGAACTCCAACTGCTCTGGTACAGGGCTTGAGAGATCTGTGGCACGAAGCTCTTCACCTGCACTAAATCCATATTCTCTGCCACGTTGCAGCCTAACAGCAGCAGCTGCAGAGATAAACATCATGTCAATACTTTTCTTTGGCACTTCACCTGACAATGTAGTTATGGGTAGTCTATGAGTTGAAACAATGAAGTCTTTCAGAGTCTCAGTGCTTTTCTCTAATAGGTCTTCATGCAGTTTTGGCAGCAGCATGAGCAAGTCAGCTTGTGAAGTGGTTTCAACACAATTGAGAAATGGGAAAGTCACATGATGATTGAAGTAGGATAGACACTCTAATTCATTGGTAAATAGTTCACTGGCTAAGTAGATCCTGCAAGCTTCAACTAATTAAATTATCACTTTTATTTCATCAACCAGCAATTGCAAGAAATCTCTAGCTTGGAGAAGGGATGAAGCAGATGTTCCTAGTTTAGCAAATTTTTTTTGATGATACAGAACAAACACTTCCCTACACCTCTTTCATAAATGAACTCAAACAGGTAAGCTTGAGAGCATGATTTTGCAAATTTGTTGTGTCTAATTAGGGATAGCAATGTGTCAATTCCTGTTTCTGCAATTGCTTTTTTGCCCCTGAAGAATGATCTTATGTCTGGATTTAGTTTTTCAATAAATCAAATATTTTGGGAGATATCAACTATTTTTGGTCTGCATGCTGGGGTTGTTTTGAGGTGCAATGAGTGAAAATTGAGCAAAAGGAACTTTCTTTGGTTGATTGAGTGTTCAGGAGTGATGTATTGATCAAAAATGAGGTAGCCCCCTTGGATTCTAAAGTATGACCTAAAATCACCACCATTTACTCCTATCTCTACTTGAAGAAAACTTGAAGCTAGTGCAATCCTTAGAAAAAAAACCCTAGTTTGATGAACATGCTATTAAAACAAAGAACAATAGAAATTTAAAAACTAGCTGTTTCTTGTATTCTAAGCTAAAAAAAAACTAGAAAATAAGACATCAATGATTTGTACACTCAGCCACCTTGGATATTCCAGTGTAGACAGCAAAACTTCTTGTCATTGGACAACTAGGCTGCTTTATGTAATGTACTTGCATTCATAGTACTGCAAGCACCTTCCCTTTTGAAAAGTAACAAACTTCAAGAAAATAACAACGGAGAATATGCATGAAAGTCAATTGCACTGTACACAGAACTCTTGTTGGGTTGATGTAGTGTCATGTTGTGCTTCCATTTTTCAAATCTTCAGTTGGTCAAAACGAGGCCAAGCATGCAATGGTGAAAAAAACCAATAAAAATAGGAGTTTGTGAATTCGAGGCTTTAAGTGTCTACGTAAAAAGGCAAACAGAAAAAGATAGGACAAAATGAAAATGACAAATATGCGTAACTTCCAGGGGTATCTTATAGGGGGTCTAAGGGAGGCAAGCCCTGCTTTTTAAAATCATAGTTCATTTTCTTGAGAGGGTGGGGGGTATCAGGTCCCCAAGATTTATGTGTTCAACTTGCTTTTCAAAGAGCATTGCCCTTGCTTCCAGATTATGATGCATTGTATTGAAATTATGAAATTGGCACCGTTGCATGTCCATTGAGACATTTCTAAATTTTGGTTACACGACGTTTTATAAGAAACAGTTTATATGAAAATAAAACTGACAATGCCAAATCCTCTAGAAAGTCTAAAGAAAAGAATATTTTATCTTCATCTTCAAAAGTATAGGCGTGGTTGAAAATAAGCTACACCCACTTTTCGACGTCGCACTTAGAACCCCCTTGTCAAAAGTTGTAGAAATCTCTACTGATGACATCATCTCCACTGCTGACATCATCTCCACTGATGACTTCATTATCCAGACAACTGAAGGGGTGTAGTGCACATTTCCTTTCATAGAAATCAAAGCAATTCGATTGCACATACTTCTTTCGGCAACAGCCAACTTAAATTATGCTTTTTTGAGAGAAGGAAAGGATATATGATTTACTTCGAAACAAACAGGAATTCATAGCTAACAGAGGCGGATCAAGGGGGCTAGATATCATGGCTCCTCCCAAATGGAAACACTTTTTTATTGCAGAGAATTGTATTAAGATACTTTTTCTATGAAACAGTCAATAAACGGAATCCGATGCCCCCCAAAGTCTAGCTCTGGATCCGTCTATGATAGTAGTGCAAACTGACTGGGTTCTAGCATTGAGTCACATATTTTTGGAAATACGCATTTGATGGTTCTGTAATACATAGGCATTACAAACTCATTCCTACTGGCAGCTTAGAGTACTCTCACAATCACAATCTCAGGCAGGGGTGTTGTGACTCCAAACGTAGGGTTAGGCAAATCTGATGATAAAAAGGTCCATTCATTATTGACCTAGGTGAATTCCACGTCGGAGATTCGGTGAATTCCACGTCGAGAATTCGGTGAATTCCACGTCGGGACCAGAGCTTAAGGTTGAAGTCTTCTATTTCACTAAGTTCGAACCTCTTCAGACAAGGGTATATTTGTTGGTGGCACGTGGCAAAGATAGGTTTACTGGATTCTATCGAAATGCATATCTTTGAGGTAGCGTCTTCGTTTCTCGAGTACTTCTCAATCAATTTGTCATATAGATAGTGGGTGTGCTTCACCCTGTTGGGGAAAAGAGCACTTTTACCCTGGTACTTCAGTGCTTCTATGTGTGCAGTTTGTAAAATTGTTAGATGTGCAAAAAGTGCAAAATCGTTAGATGTGTAGAATCGTTAGATATGCAATAATAGTTACACTTTGAATTTTGATTATTTGGCATCTTGCTGTTGTTCTCTCTACGGAGTAGTTGAAAAGCAAAATTTGAAATTTTCTGCTGCCCATCTAAGCGTATTTTTTATAAGAAAAAAGTTTATAAGGAAATCAGGCCAAGTTGTCAAAATCTTGAGAAAAGCTTAAGAAAATCACGAGGCTAAATTTCCACAATTTAGTGTTTCTACTGGCCAAAAATTGATATTTTGTCATTACTGCATTCAAAATGTTAAAGATGGAATTCAAATTCAAGTATCCAACATTAATAACGAAAGCGTAAACCACTTTAGCCAGTTTTTACTTCATTAAAAGGTACGAAAATCTCTGGCTCAGTTTCGGGAAAATGTAAGAAAATTGAGACTCAGACAAAATGACGGTTTTCTTATAAAAAAACTTGTAATAAGGAATTAACACATCTATCTTGCAAAGAGGTACAATGGAATCCCGTTAACCCAGGACTCGTTAACCCACGGTTCTGCTTAACCCGCGGCTTATCCTTGGCTCCTAATTTGTTTTAATTCTAATTGTTTTAAAACATTTTATTCTGATTTTTTATACAAATATGGATTCTTGCGGAAACTAACTGAATATTCGCCAGTTATTGTTTCGGTACCCTATTTTCGCCCACTCGCGTGTATTCAAAGCTGTCCACACGATTTGACCTTGGGGGTGAACTCGCGGTTCACTTAACCCGCGGGGGGCAAGTCATGGACCTCAGAGACCGCGGGTTAACGAGATTCCACTGTATTTTGCGAAGTTATAGAGGGGGCAAATCCAAAAGCTTTTCTGGGGGGCAACCCCCAGACCCGCATTCTCAGGTCTCCTATGGACACCATAGATCTAGATTTATGGGCGCATAGTTGTGATAGACAACAGCATCCGTCTCTCAAAGTTGACTTTTACATCTTTGCGCACGTAATCGATTGCAATACTCTGCCCAGGGCTCCAACAGAAGTAAACGCGGCCCTTGTTGTAGATCAGGGGTGCTGCCGTGAAAAAGTAAAATGGGGGGCTGTGCTATACAAATTTTTACAGATCACACTTTTGAACTTTTGCGTTTTCACAATGATGTGTCTGTCCCAATTGTGTATTTTCAATGTAATCAAAACTTGTTGCAAGCAAGAATCGGCATCTGCTCTGTTAAAACATATTATAATCACTTTCTTATAAAAGTCATTAATCTAAAGCATAATTTGACGTTTATCCAATCTACCGCATGCTCACTGAAGCTGGGTTGAGCCCCCTCAACAACTCTTGAATCTTTAACAAAGGAGGCCGAGACCCCCCTCACGGCACCGCTGGTATATAGAATTTTTAAAAAACCCACAAGTAATTCACTCTGTAAAATTCTCTATCCCACAAGAACATATTCAATCATTTGATTCTTTGATAGATGGGGTCTTATAAAGAGAGGGGGCACTTATTAAATACTTGCATGAAAATAGGAGCTTAGCGGGGGTATAATGAAGCTTTCAGAACTATTTTTATAGGAAAGGGGTCCACAGACAGATCAGCCGGGGGGCGCATCAACTATCAAACAGCATGTAGGGTCGGCTGCACATTCGACGTCCAAATAAAAAAGAATAAAAATCGATTTTTTCCGTAGATAGAATGCCTCTACGGGTCGGTTGAAAAGGCCTCCGCAGGCTGCATCCGATCAGCGGGCTGTAGTTTGGAGATCCCTGGTCTAGGATAACAGGATAAGAGTCACTTTTTACTCTTCATCTTCAAACTCATATTTAAACAGCAATTGTTGAATTTCAATTTTTGCCATACGGTTTTTCTTTGCTGGTAAAGCGTTTAGTATTGGCACTATGCTATTGGCAAAACTTTGATCTGCATCAAAATTGTCAGCGTTTTGTTTCCATTCTTCGTAAATAAAGTTTTCATGGTCTTCTTTCTCAGCTACAGGAATTTTTTTCTGTGTTTTAGTTGTTGTTTCAGCTTTTCGTTTCCTAGGTTGACTGCATATTGAATCAAGGTTTGGCGGTGAGCTAGGGCCTAGACAAGGAACTGAAGACGGGCTACTGGGCTGCAAAATTGATTGATCTGTTATCGCTCGTGAGGTGCAAAGTTCGAATACGGCATTTGGAGTAGGACGATTGACAATGTTATCTCTGAGAAATAGTAGCTGATGAAAAAGCTTGCATTCTGGTAAAGACACTGCCGGAACTCCGGATCTTGTCATCAGCTCTCTCTTTCTGAGACATCTTGTAAAGTTTTCTTTAAAGTTTTTCCACATTTTTCTCAAGTCGCCAACTAAAAAGGACACTTGACCGTCATGATGGAATAATTGTAGAATATAAGACATTTAAGACAGCGATTTTGTTTATTGGGGGCGTGGGGGTGTGACCCCCAATATGCTTAAATTGCAAGAAAGCTTGTCAAAAGTCTGCCATACCGCAAGAGAGTTGGCCACAGAATTTTTTGTGACCTTTTCCTTATTTTAGTAGCAGTAGTTGGTCAAATGGTCAAGACGCCCTCCCCCCAAGGAAAGTGTCTCGTCGTGGAAAGGAAGGAGTTTGAAGGCTCCGATCTGAAATGCTTTGATCACTACGCCTTGTACACAATGGTGGTTTCAGGGACTACGAAACCCAGGGCCCAAACCATCTGTTGCACCCTGTTTGAACAATTTTTGTTAACCCAGATAATTCTTAAAGCTCTTTTCCTTGAACTTATTATGCTTCAAGGTTGCGCCTTTTAGTTTCCTTTTAAAACCACGCATACAGGGAAGTCGCGAAGTCCAAAGTTTTAAAAGTTGAGGATTGTTACGCCCTTACTGCCCTCGGTCGCTACGTTCATGCACGTATAAATGAAAGGCACAGAGTGTATGCAAATGTTTTCTTGTGACTTTTTTCAATTTTATCTTAGGTAACGGGTCCTTCTTGGGTTACCAAAAGCACGGGGCCTTCTGGCCTTCTGCCCCCTTAAAACGGCCACTGCTTCTACGATGGCCACAATGTTACCAATGGCTTCTATAGTGTTATACAGGCAGCAAAGGGGGTCTGCGGACTTGCCCCCAGAAAAAAATTTCACTTGATGGCATCATTTCATAATAATCTGAACAATTCAGTCTGTGTTCTTTGACACAGAAAAGGCAATACCAAGATACCAGATAATCATGATCAAAGTTATGGGTGGGCAAGGACGGGGAAAATCGTTGAGCAGGGGGTAATACCTTCCATACCACCCCAAGGTTTCATGGCTGACGCCCCTACAATACGCGTGAAATTGCAAGAATGTGGGTCAAAAGGCGGCCGTGCTGCAAGAGAGCTAGCCAAAGTGTCTTCCGTTACATTTTTAGTAGAAGTAGTTGGTCAAATGGTCAAAATGCCCCCCAAATGAAAGTGTCTCGGCACACCTCTGATCTAAAAGTAATGCAAAGTATACAAGCCAGACTGCATTCTTTGTAGCGCGCGGGGAATATATTCCCCGCACAATTTTCACTGTACCCACCCGCGCAAGCGCCAGGGTTTGGTGAATGATATATTTACGGCACAATTTTAACTGGCTACACCGGCATACCAGGGGTGATTTCTAGGGGGGCTCTGGGGCAGAGCCCCTTGTTAAAATTTTTGCTCATTTTCGGGGGCTCAGCCCCCTAGATATCTTGCATTGGCTTAGCTTTTTAGAGTTATTTGCCTTGCTTCACAAGTGTTATGATCAATTGTGCAGTGCTATAAGGTTATTGACGCATCTCTTATTGTTGATTATACTATATCATTATTAACCTAACTTATCATGTCTCCATCTTTGAAAATATGGGCGTGGTTAAAGCTGGCCACACCCAAAATATGGGCGTCGTTGTGCCTAGAGCCCCCCTTGTTAAAACTAGTAGAAATCACCACTGCCGCACACGTGCCAAACAACAAAATATGGAGTATTTTGTAACCACACTTTGATGAAAACTCTATTCGTATTGCCACTTTCGCTGCTTCCAACCGTGTAATCCCTATATACGGTGTTGTTTTCACTGCTTCGACCATTGGTTAAAGCTGGCCACACCCAAAATATGGGCGTCGTTGTGCCTAGAGCCCCCCTTGTTAAAACTAGTAGAAATCACCACTGCCGCACACGTGCCAAACAACAAAATATGGAGTATTTTGTAACCACACTTTGATGAAAACTCTATTCGTATTGCCACTTTCGCTGCTTCCAACCGTGTAATCCCTATATACGGTGTTGTTTTCACTGCTTCGACCAGCGCAAGAGCCATAATTTAGTGACTCTTCCCGCGCAAGAATCAAAGAATGCAAACTGGATTACAAGTAAACTAGAAACTAATTGCACATTTGGATTTCTTGGGACTTTTAGGCCAATTACATCTTTCGTCGCTCAAACACATCAATACATATTGAGAATATTAAGGAGTATGTAATGAATTAGGTAGTCTTAGAAAATACTGTTTCAGCAAACCTGTCTTCCCATATTTTTCGCCTATGACTTCGAAAGCTTTCTCTTTCATACGGTTGTCCTTATATCCACTGTCAGACGCATCCCATAAACAAGGATAGCTCCGTATATCTTCAACTAAACTCTCTTCAAAAGCTCTCCCATACAGTTCGGAACAACCTTCATCACTTTGAGAAGACTTCACGTACGCGAATTCGCTGGACATCGTCGCCATCTTCGACGTCTTTCTTTGAGATTTAACCACACTGCACGCTGCTTGAATGTAAACATTTCCGTTCGCTTTTGTGACGACAGTGACATCTGCAATTTGATTGGTCAAGGAGATGCCGAGCGATGGGAAAGTTCAAACGTTTAAACTGTCCATTGATCGATTCGATCGAAAATAGGTGAAGGGGAATCCACGGCTACGCATCAGCGCTTCCGCTTGGAAAGGAATCTTCTTTTTGGTTTCGATTTCTCGCATCTAGATTTTTAGATTTTGTGGATTTCTCAACCAAACTTTCGGATCGCATCGCATGGATGACAGCCATCATCATCATCATCATCATCATCATCATCATCATCATCATCATCATCATCATCATCATCATCATCATCATCATCATCATCATCATCATCATCATCATTTCAATATTTCATAGACGGTGTCCCATTCAGCTAAGCTGGTTTGCAAGGGGCCGTCCATTTACAAAATAAAGGCTAAAAACTTACGAAAAAAGGAAAAAAAGTTCATATTTTAATAATTCTACTTTATAAATGTATAAAACTAGATATATAAACAACTATTTACAAATATGACTTTAAATATGACAGAGATGGTGCGCATTAGCACCAGCTGAGACCATTCCATGATTTTGCTCCTCTCAAAGAATGCCCTTTCTACCCATTATTAGCTTTTTCAGAGACAACTTCAAATCAATATTTCTTAGGGCTCTACAAGATTGTTGAGAATTTTGAATTCAAAGTTGTTTAATGTTATTTGGAGCGAGGTCATTGAGGGACTTATAAGTTATTAGTTTTAACTTACTTTCGCTAAGTTCGCTAATTGATCTCATGTTTGGTAACAGTGGTTTGTTAGGGATGTCGAATACACTGTTAGTTGTTAGTCTAACTGCTCTATTCTGTAACTCTTGGAGTCTGCTTACGTAAGCTCTTTAAGATATTCTGTAGTAAATATTGTTTTGCATGCTTCAATACTCCCAAGGCACGGGAGATCTTCCTCGAGATTGTATCCACGTGCTTTTTCCAAGCTAGATGCCCATCAATCTGAAGACTAAGATATTTTGTTTCTTTTACATTTTGAATGTTTGCGTCACATATTTTCAAGTCTAATTCGTCTATCTTCTTCCGATGCTTTTGTCTATACAAGATGTTCATGTAAACAGTTTCAACTACATTTAAAGATGGCTTGTTCCCTTTAAGCCAAAGGTCAAGGCCCTCGTGATCCATGCCAATGGTAATGCTCAAGATCCTTATAGTGACGTAACGGAGACTCCCAGGGCCCTTAGGAATTCAGTAAAATTGGGCCCCCAGCTTATTTTCAAATCACAAAGGCTTGTCTCTTGAAAATCTCTGCAGGGCACCCCTCTGTGCCTCAAAAGGTCAGGTGACCTCAAATTTGTCCAAAACGAACCTACGGCGCTCATGCCCGGCATGAGCGACGTAGGTTGCGTTTTGGCGGCCACTGACTGTTTGTAGATCACTTGTCGCACAATAATTATAGGATTTATTATTCTGATAAACTTTTGATATTCAGATGAGGTTACACCTTTGACACTTGAGAATAATTTAATGCTAAACTTAGGCTCAAAACCAGACAAATTTAAAAATACACTTTTCGATATTCATAAGAAACTGGCTTACATGGAAGTAGTTCGGCTTATATCGATTGCTTACAAAGTTAATA
Organism: Cassiopea xamachana; assembly: GCA_900291935.2. Lineage (NCBI taxonomy): Eukaryota > Metazoa > Cnidaria > Scyphozoa > Rhizostomeae > Cassiopeidae > Cassiopea > Cassiopea xamachana. Next base: position 13,573,372 of record OLMO02000294.1, read on the forward strand.
ATGTTCAGTATTGGATATTTGAGACCAAATAAAGTTATAAGAATATAAGTATTTAAAATGTGATTTATCTGAGTACAGAATGTTATAACTGTTATATATTATATAATGTCTCTCCTCTAACAGTTTAAGCTCTGATATTTACTAAGATTCGTCATCAACAGGTGTACATTGAGCATTTCACTTTCCGCTAAAGTGCATGTACAAAACATTGGAACTCGAAAAGGTTTGGCTAAGAAAATGTTTACAAACTTTTGATACTGGAATCGTGAAAAAGTTAGGACATCCTCAGTACAGGGCAAAAACAATTTTCTTACCAAAAAAGCATATATCTAAGGATAGTTAAGAGGTATCATTCAGAAAGTAGGCAAAATTGGAGGATAGCTGGTATGTGCCACTTTCGTTTCAAATTGTTTTGAAAAGCATAGTGGGGTGACAGCCAGGGTATTTTTAAAGAATTGTTCACTGGTGGGGCACTTAAGAAAAGGGTACTTAAGGAAATGCAGAATATAAAAACTAACAGGCTTTCAAAAGTGCTCTAAAAACATTGCTATAGATCAGTGGTTCCCTACATATTTTACATGGTGGAGCAGAGGTGGCTTCAGAATGAGCGTGGCTGCTAGAAAGTATTTTATGTCACATCCTTAACTTCCTAGAAAATTCTGCAAAGTACCTCTATTTGTTGCAGACCTTTAATTCTTACATTAAAAGCCCAATCCTGTAGGTCTGTCAGAGGAGAAGAGGGGTCTAGGGGCTGAGCTCCCAGAAAAAAATTACCAAACTACGCTCTTTACTTGGGCTTAGAATTCATCTCTCAATATCAAGAATGGTATGGGTAACGTGGAATTTTGATAGTTTGTGGCAACACTTACATGATATAGCGCGAGGAAGATAGTACCTTGGTCAGACATCATTCAATTTGACTGAAACTGTGTCCAAATTGATTGTTTTTCATACTCTCTCTTATCCACAGATAATTACGTAATCGGCAATTAAAGTCATCTCTCACAAGATGCAAGCTTATTCATTGACTTCTAGATCCTTCTTAGCGCAAAACATCACAAAACCGTTACAACTCAGCAAACTTATGCTTTTAAACTCTGGGTATTTCTTTATGAGAAAACCTTTTGTCACCTTGAGATTGCATTACTATTATTTACACAGTCTTCTTCTATCAGAAAATTTCCACCCCCCAGTAAATTTCCTTCACCCTTTAACTGTCCTTCATCCATTATATTTCCTTCATCCATTAAATTTCCTTCAACCATTAAATGTCCTTCACCCTTTAACTGTCCTTCATCCATTAAATATCCATCATCCATTGAATTTCCTTCAAACATTAAATTTCCTTCATTCATTGAATTTCTTTCAAACATTATATTTCCTTCACCCATTAAATTTCTCTTCCCGTGCAAAGAGTTAATGAAAATGATATGTGGAATAAAAAACAAACTTAACATAATAAGGATTGCGTATAGATCAACCATGAAGCTACTTTCGTGGTGTAGGTATGCAATCTGGTGAACTGGTTTCTAATGGCAAATCTAGATAAAAAGTCGGTATAGTTGCTTTATTATAAAAAATCGAAAGAAAGAAAGTAGAAACTGTAAACCACAATCATCAATATATTTCTCATGGACAATCTTTCTGTTACATACACTAACTAAATGTTTATTTTTTTACAAGTTTAATAGATAAAAGAATAAACTAAATAAGTAATATTTTTCAAAATGGATCAGAGCATATTTTCGTTATATTGTTAAAAACTGCAAATTAGTTTGACACTACACAACTAATAACAATAAATAGTAACTCATAGCAATATATAGTAACTGATTTATTGTCCCTACTACCGAGATTCAACACCCTCTGATAAAACGTGGCTCTTCAAAGGTGACAAATCAAGTAAAGTAAATGACTTTCATCTCTTGTGAAAAGCAGTAAGTTAGCTAGCAATCAAAATCTTATTTCTTAAAATTTATGAAAAAATGTGCGGAAGAGATTAGTATTTTCAACTGTTTCATGATTTTCAGAATGGAATGTATGATAGAAACGGTCTATCATTTATATATTATAGACGTGAAATTCGGAATCTTTAGCTACATCTATTCGTACAAATCCTACACGAAGATGAACTTGACGAGGTAAAAAACTTCAAACACAACGGATTTTCAACAGTAAAAACAGCATTTGAAAACTAGAAGAAACAACTGATAAATCGTACAAATGACGTTCTACCAAGTCTTTTTCTCTTCTTCCAAAAGTTCTTCTAATGGAACTTTCCTCTGAATAAGTTCATGTGCCTGGAATTGAATAAAGTTGATTAGATTCATATCCTTGGATGAGAAACGACACAATACTCCTTTCAATTATATTATGCACAATAGATGCGCGCGCATACTTGATAGTAAGCACACTCTAGCCTTAATGGACTGCTTTTCTACTACCTGTTGGCTTTGCATATCGCATTCAATTTCTCGTATATCTTAAAATCCCATATGTAAGCCCTTCCGAATATAAGCCCTCCTAAATATAAGCTCCCCTGTAAACTGATTCAAATAACCTTTGGTATGTAAGCCCCCCGGATATTAGCCCAGAGCTTACAGTTGAGATTCTGTCTACATAGTTAGGGCAATGAATGACCATAGACAGAGCATATATAGAGCCTCTCTATTTACCTGTGTCCATTCTGATGTTTTACGTATTGAATGTCGCTAATAGTCTATCTGACAGGAAACCGAATGGTGAATTTTTTGGTATCCACAAGTCATCTGCTAACTGAAAATACCATTTTAATATAAGCCTCCCCCCTCCGAATAAAAGCCCTATCAAATATAAACCCACTAAAAATGCTTACGAACCTCTATAAGCCCAGGGTCTATATTCGAGATTTTACGGTATTTCGATGACTCTAATTCCAAATTCAAAGTTGGCACCGTACAATGCTACAATGAGTCCAGCATTCTAGACAATGTTTGAGCATAAAAACAATGTTTCTTTCTCTCTTTTAGTTATGCGCACAAGTTCAAAGCTATGGCAGGATAGATGGGTGGATTCAACAAAACTTCCCATTCTTCTTCAGCTCCGTATTGTATTCAAAACACGTATTCACGCTATATTAGCAATGAAAACGCTCACGTTAATCACAGGTTTTATATCTTTTTGAGGACATGTACAGGAAATTTCTTGAACACGAATAAATATGACCATCAGTCAGCGTCAATAACTCAATGGTTTTATTAAGGAAAGATATCTTAAGATAACACAAATTATCTCGCTACGATGAGGTGGTGACTGTTCTAAAGCGAGTATGAGCTAAACCCATTTGTGGGGTATCTTCAAAGTAAACGACAACAACCCATTACGATAACTGAAGGTCATCAAAACCAAGGCAGTGACGCTCTCACAGACTATCTTGTATGGATGAGTTGGGTTCTCTGTGAAGTCATATTTCTTCCTTCGAATTTAAGTCTGCATCAGCAACTCCATCAACAACTTGTTTGTTCTCACCAATTTTATGCATTGGTGAGCGGCAAAAATCATTTCAAAATAACAAAAAAAAGATGTGCCTTCAGCTGGCATCAACGATGTCAGCGCCTTCACGTTTTTTCAGCATTACTAATCCAATAGCAAAGTACACGGAATTAACGAGAAGCACTCACTGAGCCTAACAATCCTAGAGCCAAGCAGATAATTTGAGGTACTTGGTACCATATTGAAATTATGGTGCTGCCAGAAAATGACAGCCATATAGACCAGAGAGTAGTTCTGTGATAAAAACACATCCATCCTGGCTTTCCTAATCAAATTGCAGTACACGAGCACATCATGCATCCTAATATGTGTGATTTTGGAATGGATGGGATCAATAAATGTCAATCTACCAACACGATGCCACTGTTTATAAAACTGATTACAATGAAATAGTAACAGGTCACAAGACATTGTGCAGAAAATAAAATGTGCAAAAATAATAAATAAACAAGAAGCCTATGAAATACTGAACACCATCTTTAACACAAATGAAATAATCAAACTTATAGTTTACCATTTAAAGAAGTTAAATACTCAGTCGATACTACAAAGCTTTACTACAGCACGAAAAAGCGGCAACATTTCTAGACGTACTGAAAGCGTTTTTCGTCCGACACTCGTCAGAGAATGAAATGTAGGATAGCAACCGAAAGGTCTACCGAAATATATGGCTAGATACGGATACACGTGAAAGGATGTGTCTAATTGGCCACTCTTGTGGCCAATTAGGACCTATTCACCATCGCTTACTTGAAGCGTCCAAGTGAGAAAGTGAACACTATCTCTTTGTCTACACAAGACTGGGATTTCAGTCATGATATAAACAGATTCCAAAACGCTTAATTGAAAGGACGATCTTGCTTGCCCAATGATCCGAAAATTATCGTTTGTCTATATCTGGACACATTCTGGATGTGTAATAAAGGGTTGTCCTGTGGCCGACTCACAATTAATTTCAGACTTGTTGTTTTTACATATACATATATTTAAAGAACTATGGGTCTGCTAAACTTGATGGTTATTGGAGAGTTATCGTAATAGACAAAAGAATTAAGGAACGTGGAGCAAACTTTACTGAGAACTTTCTACAAAACAGATTACATTTACCCGTTTGAATTCTGCTTTTATCTTAGCAAACATGTTCCAGTCATAAACAGATCTTGCGGTGTTTGTAAGATCGAATGGTTCTATGAAAGAAAAAATGATTTGGCATACAAGGATCACAGCTCTATTTTGGCGCAACTAAGTCAAATGACAGAAGATAGCTATGAAAAACTTTCCCACAGGCACACACAAAAATATTCAAAGGCTACAATAAATGTTACGAGAAAATCATTAAAACTATAAATTGACTTCACAAACGAATTCCCAATACTCAAACGTTTCCACTTTCGACTTCATGAGTAAGAAAAAAGCATACTGATCAAGTGCCCTTCCTTCAACAAATGCATCTTCTGAGAGAAAGAGTTAAACAAGTACCCTCTTGAACATGTATCCCCGCCTTCCACACAGAGGAAGACATTGGAAGGTAATTTCAACTATATTCTTAGCTCCAATACGTCATCCTGCAATGATTTCAGTAGCACATGCATTTCTGCTCCAGTGAAAGACTGATAAACCAACTTCTTTTCCCAGAACGATATGCTAGTAAAACACTTTCCTTTGCAGTTTTGCAAAAGTGTGAAAAGGAGGGAAGATCATTCTTCCCTAGATACAATCGTTTCCTGTCTATTCTTAATTCTATTAGATAAACACCTCCCTTTGCAAAGTGCCCCGGTCCGCAGGTAGACTCGAATATTTCCGGCGTGAACCATGTAGGTAGACTCGACTATATACGGAGTGAGCTAAGCATAATACATTGGCGCACAAAAGAAAGTCCTCCATGTCGTGGCGTAACAGATACAGGAAACTCCTTGGATACTTCAATTTTTTAATGCATTGAAGTATTGTACACAGAAAAGTGGCGTGGCACACATCACTAGTTTACGAAAGGGCGTCCTTCTCTGGCTAAGAAAACAAACAGCATATATGCCCAGGAGGTGTTTCCTACGTTTTCCAACAGTTTGGAGGAATTCCTATCCCTGCTAGAAATTTTCAGAGTATCTTCCCAATACATTTCACTTTTACATACGTACATACGTGGCCTCGTAATACTTATTTTGCCTAGCTCAAAGATGCGCAGTGAAAATTATGGCCTCAGCGTATGACTTGGCCACACCATTTCTAAGTTAGCCTCACTATTACGTAGTAACAGAATGCTGAAAAAAATTTCCAGCTTGGGACCAACATAGAATGCACTCTGGCCCTTGAACGACTGCCCTTCATAGAGTATCATTATTGAGAATGTGTCTCAGGTGCTTAATCAAGAAAATATGGTACATGACTAGATGAACAGACAGAAAAGTCCACTTACCTTCAATAAAGATTGGCTTATCTCTAGCGCCTGGGCTTAAGGACTTTGGTGTAGCTCTGCCCAAACGAACACTGATTGACAGGAAATCCCACCTGGAAATAAGACCATTGTGATCAACAGAATCAACTAAAACGCTTGATAAATCTGCTGAGAAATATCAATAGCTTTCAATTAAAAGTGTTCAGAAGAAAAAGGTATACTTCCAGAATTGAAATATTACCTGAAGTTATTAGCGTAATATTCCAAGAAACCTTGAAGCAGCTCGGCAACTGATTGCTTGTTTGATGATCTAACAAAAATAACAAAAACAAATACTTAAATCAGTAAATCAGAAGGATGTCATCAAGTGGATTGGCCAAAGAAACATTCAGTCATTGGATCTAAATTATATCCGCCAAAACTTGGTATCGACCAAAGGCTTGCTACACTGAAAAGTTTAGATTTTCTAATTGTCTAAACTGTGCACAATTTTGAACTTTCCATGCAAAAAGAATCCCTAAAAATTTTGAACTTCATAAGCAAAATAAATTCCTCTATCCACGTAGCTAACAGTGATGGTAATATTATCAACACAAAGCAGGTATAAAGGCACCTCCACCATCTCAGCTTAGTTAAGAACACATAGTGAAAATGTTCATCTACGTAAGTGACTTCATCGTTGCCTCCACATTACCTACCAAATGATCAGTTTCCAAATGTGATGCCAACGACAGTTGATATAATTGCAGGTGTGTTACCTCTGAGTTAACTCCAAGGCAATACCAGTAATAATGCCTATATATATATATATATATATATATATATATATATATATATATATATATATATATATATATATATATATATATATATATATATATATATATATATATATATATATATATATATATATATATATATATATATATATATATATATATATATATATATATATATATATGTATATATATATATATATATATATATATATATATATTTATATTCTGTAAAGCCAGAGTGCTCCATGCGATAGGCAGAGCAACATACTTCAGAATAAAACCTTGAAAACCGAAATAAAAGCGTTGTTTGAATCCAATTAAAATCACATAACTCTGAGTTTCACGCTGGTTGCGATCATCAGATGTGCTGGAAGTTGTTGTCGAAGCAGTGCTATATATCCTTGGAGGGGCCCATAGGGAATACTTTGATGTCCTTGAGGACGAATTTGTTAACGTGTCGGCAGGTTGAAACAAGTTCAGTTCTTCTGTTTAGAAGATTGCACTTTGATGTGATGATGTGGAATTTGTCAGCGGCGTAAAGGCGGCAAAATTTTGAACCGTTATTGTATGGGGGCGCATGGTCAATCACCTCCCATGATATAAGGGGCGTGGTGCCGTTTTTCTTTAATTCCCAAATATATTTTGATAGTTCGGTGGAATTTGCTTTGCCTTCGTGTTTGAAACTGTATTAATGTTGGTTCCATCTTTCTTTAAATGCTATCTTCTATATAGTGTGTTCCTTCGTCTGATGCTGTCTTAACATGACACGAGTAGATCAATTGGCTGTGGAGACATTTACCATTTAGGGGGTCGCCAGAAAGTGAAACAGAAGGACTACTTGTTTCTCGTTTCGTAAAGAAAGTAATTCATTACTTATACCGTCTATCCCTTATACCTTCTGCAACAGTTTGTCACAAAAGTAGTACATACCCATCCACGTACCCTTCACCGTTACGTATTTTTTGAAGGATGCCTTAGATCTTTATCTTTAATTGTGAATCAATTGATAGGACGGCTACAAATCCTCCCCTTAGCATCTGCCAAATTGGCTATGCTTCTTCATGCATTTTTCCAAAACAAATTTTGTCACTGCTAATCCAATGTTTTCCCAAAATTCAAAAACGATGCTCTCTAATCACATTTTTCTTCCTAAGTGCTTCATGTTTTTCATAAAATTTCTCAAAATTCAGACCAAATCAATGAAAATCTGAATGGAAGATTTCTCTGCAATTCTTCTGCAGAAAATTCATCAGCATAATGTTTCTGCGGCTAACGCAGGTAATATCTGCGCTAGTTTGCCTGACAACGTAAACAAATACTCGCTAAGACTGTCATTTCTGGAAGAAGTATAATCATCAGCTAATATGATGTTGAAATTTATAAGCAAACTATTATTAGCACTCAAGTATGCAGCTGGAAATCTACATTTGATTCTCTCTCAATCACCTAACTCTGCATTCTTGGCCTTTTTTATCTCTCTATTTGCTATTTCCTTTCCATACACTAAACATCAGCTGAATTTCTAATGTGACTTGATACATGTAGCAGTTTACCTGTTACAAGGGATTATCTCTGCTGGATCAAACATTGGCAAGTGGTCAAGACTTAAATCATGTCTGAAATAGTCCTAAAACCAAAACAAAGAGTTTGTTACGAACTAAAAAGATTTATCACTCAAACTTTAGACAAGTCTCTGATCGAGGGTAATTTCTGGATTTAACATAATTTTAACCCCAACAAATTCTAAAAAAAGATTTTTATAGAAATGTATAAATGATGGGTGGAATTTAATGAATAAAAACTAATGATAATAATTTAGTCTGAATACTAAATGCTAAACCATCAACAGTAACGATGAATTACAAAATTCTTGTCATCAAGTAAAATTATTGGCCGCAAAGCATTTATTATGTAACATAGTAGCAATATAAAGTAAGACACACAAACATAGGACAAAGACAGAAACAAAGATATAGGCCTTCACTGAAATGACCATAGGAGGAGAGGAGATGTATCTAATTTCCTGAACAGCAGTACGGGATTGGCTGAAAATAATTTCAAACAAACATTATGGTAGAAGTTTGTACTAACCCTGTTTTACCATATTTAGTAAAACAGGGTTATTACAAACGTCCTTAAAAAAATTTCCAAAAGAGGTTTTGTGTTGAAATACAGTGGCGTTCTATCAAGAAGTTTCTCAAAGGGGACAACGGTGCTGAATTTGCCAGCGTTTTAGGAATTGCGGAGATGGAGGTTCTTTGTAACAAAAGGGTACAAGAAAATTGAAGTTGAGGCAAACAAGAACGTTTCTTGTAAAAAATATTTGTAGTTAGCTTTCGTAAACTAATTCTGCCAAGAAATTGATGACTTAATGTTACCAAGGGCAGCTGCCCCATTGCCCCCCCAAGTAACCACTGTTGCTGAAATATGTATATGATAATATTAAAACAGATGCAAATGCATCACCGATGCCCTATTGGTTTATATGCTGCAAATCAGGTAACTGTATGCACGCCATTTGTTTGTATTCATTGTTTCGCTTCGATTTTCTTCGTATTGGTATCTAAACGGTGAAGCACATAGGCGACGAGGACGAGTATATCCCCGAATCCCTTGCCATCAAACTCTGTCTTTGTCCTCGTCGTCCATCTAAACCGCCATATTTGCATTTTGAAACCACATAGACACAGAGAAATGCTATTTTTGACGATATATTTTATAAGTTTTTGGTTGATTGTGTTTTGTCTAATAAATAATAGAATGAGCAAACATATCATATACGGTGTTTAATACGACGCTAAGCTACATCCATTTTAGGACATATTTAGAATTCTTCCAAACAAAAATACAAAAATATTCCATAACCATTTTGAAAAAAGTTCCTTTTCCAAAATTTCCCAGGTCCTGGAAAATGTCATTTTCCATTTCCAAACCTTTCCAAAACCTGTAGGTACCCTGGTAAAAGCAATTAAGAGGCCATACAGGTAAATAATTATAGCTGCTCCTCATAGATGCTGTGAAGGAGAACTAGGAAAAAGGAGTGTAGAATGGACAGTTCAGGTAACAGAATTTAAAATAATTAAAAACAATACTTTGGGCAAAACTGAAGAAGAGGCGAAAAACAGTCAGCAAATGATAAAGACAATATCAACAACTTTGTTATTGTCAAAATGTGTCTGAAATAATAAACGGCTTGGTAGGTCGCTCCCAGATCTTGCTCTAGGAGACGGTGGAGGTGCTGTGGATGAATTGAATGCCATTAACTACAAAAATTTATGCATGGATAGCCATAATTTGGTCATTTGCAAGTAAAATGTCATGTTGATGAAATCACTTACTGGATAATGATGCTGAAGTGATGGAATGACAGGAGCTTTCGTACCAGCTTAAAAGAAAACAAATAGTTACAGACAAGCATCTAAAACACGGCCACACATGAAAGGATTTGTCAACACATTCCAAAGCGCTACCACTAGAATTATTTTTCAAAAGATCGTAAGTAAGCTCGTACCCTAAATAAAAATATTCCACTTCAGTTATTAAAAGAATAGGAAAATCTACTAAGAGGTTTGTCAGGCAGTCTTTGTGAAAAATAATTTCGTGCGAACAAACTAGGAAGAATTAAAGTTTACCTTGTAGAAAGTTTACCTTGTAGAAAGTGAATGACCATCAGAACTAATGAATAACTTGATAATGTTCCTTGACTAGCATCATTTATTCCTCTGCCGCTTGCCCATTTTTTCACAATCACAATTAATGGACGAACCCTTTCATCCACTAAGAAGATGCAGAAATTGCTATTATACTGAACTAATTAGAAGTTCATCAAACTATCATGGACTTTTCAACATGTTTTTAAAAAAACTCGTGATCTATAAAGGATTGACTTCCGCTGTTGATGGATAGTTTCTAGTTTTGAATGCATATAATGCTAACCTAACCAAGAGAGACAGAAAAGACAGAAATTAAAACACAAAAGAAAAAATGCTAGGCAAAGACTAAAGAGGCCACGTGACATCAAGCAATTCAACCAAAACAGAATGCTGAGTCTGAGAAACGGATTTAAGTTGAACATGGCAGCTATTGAAAAATGCTACATTTGAGCAAGATCTAATCAAGTAAAAGTACAAGGAAATCTTAACAATCTGACAATCCCTGAAAACTGTATAGACATGAGACTATCATCAGCATTGTCTGTTGAAGGTAAATGAGGTGACATTTTCCAGTACATTCTCAAAAGTTTTTGAAATATAATTTGAGGCAAGAAAGTTCTCCATCAATAAATAGAACGTGAAAAGGATGAAGGATGATGATGAAATTTCCATTGCCTAAGACTATGCTTCCCAATTTCTTCCTAGTTTACCCTTGGCTACAATACAATAAAAGTGAACCCCCTCCCACCAAATCAAACTGATGCTATGCGTGTATGGATTAAAACTGTAGGCATCATTATTTATCAAGTTATTATCAAATATAGTGATATTTTCTTCATTATCTTTTGTGATCCATGATGGTAGTTTTAAATTCCCCCTCCTAAACAAGTTCAATTTCCTTCAATGGAGAATTCTCCTTCCCCTCCAAGGTTGCGAGACACTGGCCTTAGATAAATAATAACATGAAACTTCATTACTTAATAAGAAGTAATTATTAACCCTCCATTTACAAAAATTATGTTACAGTGACTATTTCAAAAAAGGCAATTATAAAGAAAATATGCACGGCACAGAACATACTGCTATTTATGCTTATCAAACAGAATTTTCCCAATGGCTTCTGCTTTAGAAATAGGAAATTTGCATAAAATGACACAAAATGGCTTGTAAATAACAGAACTTTCAAATGTTTTTTGCAATTGCTTAACATGGAGAATTATCACCCATAAAAAGAAAGCAAATTTGACTAACCTCGAGAATAAGTGCGCAAAAGATGTGTATTACGGATTCCCTTGAAAGTACGAAAATAGAATAAGATACCTTTCATGGAATGGGAATTGATCAAGGCACAATGTCAATGAAGGTATAAGCATGCTCAGCTTAGCAATCAATCAAGCCAGGCGTTCATGTGTGCCAGTCTCACTTCTCAATTTCTTATACATCAAATAAAGACCCTTTATGCAAATCCCAAGAGACTACAGGTCAAGTACTGTGCTGCGATAATGGGAAACCTAAACTGATGCAATTTCATTAAAACAGTTATTCAGCAGTAATTATCTATCCCCAAATGATAATTTCAAGGTTGTTGCTTCTACAAGTGCTTAAACCTTTATCAATATATAATGGACTCGGATACTTACAATAGAATTATTAATATTTACATCACATTGACAGCAGCTAAAAACATGATATTAAAATCAATACTAAAGTAGCAACTATGAAAAAAGAAGTAAGAGATAACGACAACGGCAATGAAATATGCAATGCATTTTCATTAAAAGAATCCAAAAAATGACAAATATAAGTAACTTTTAGGATAAAAAAATGAAACATAGTTTGCTTCTATCACTCAAAAAAACTCACTCAAGTAATGCAGTGACGTGACATCCGTGCAGGAGGAAGCACCACGGAAAAAACTGGCATATTTGGTGGAAAATCAACAACACCCCTCTTTTAAGCTATATATGGTCAGGGAAGCGGAAGTCAACATTGAGTGATTTCAAGAGGATTAACCAATCAATTGGCTTGAATGAAAGGCATGTTTTTGACCAAGTACTACTTTTCAATTTTATTGCTTATGCTTCCTCAACATAGCCATGAACTGATAACCTTGCTGCTGTGACACATGATACAAAACGCTACGGTCTAAGAGGTCCTATCTCTCCTTCCATTGGACCAAATATAAATGTGGGATCCATCATTTACGTTTGTCCTATCCCTTAAGTTGATCTGCCTGTTCGCATATGACACCAAACAAATGTTGAAGGAAATAAATGGATTTCTCTGTTCCTATCATCAAAACTGAGAACAAATTCTGAAAGCCTGACATTTCTCAAATTGATGGATACATTCATAATCTTCAGAGTAGGATGACCTAGGATTTTGTTTCATTGATAAATGGTAGGGGTAGTATGATTTGATTTTTTTACTATGATTTGAAATAAATTACATTCATAACAATCACAGCAACTTTAATACAGTAAACAAAGGAAAACAACGTTGATCCTACATAAAGAGTCTATTGGAACATGATTTCAAAAGGTTGGTTACTACGACAGAAAAATTGCACGTCCAGAAAACCTTACTAATGCTATTCCAGTCTGGCATCAATTTTGCTAAAAAAAGTATACGGGCAATTCCACACTTAGACACTAAAATTGTGGATTTTTCAACTGTCTTGCTTATAGTGAGTTGCTTTGGAACCCCATAAAGAGTTCTCACAGGGGGCACATACACCCCATCATTGTCCCAGCTAGGAGGCCAATGCCAGTAGGGACTGTGAAGTTGGTTGACACAGCCTTAAAAACAGTATTTTTCAATATTGCAACTTTTCTATTGCATTGTCAAAACTTGTCATGGTTCTTACGCCCCATATGTAATGTCCGTTACACAAAACTTTTAAGTTTGCACAAAAATGAAATGGATTAGAAAAACAAATGACCATGACTATTCAGAAACTTCACACTTTTGTAATTTACATTTCGTGAAAGTAGCTTGGAAGAGTTAGATATTCATCTGAACTAGCCATTTGAAGAAGTGTACTAACATTTGGTGATCTTCTGATGTAATGTCTCTTACAGTCATGAAAATATCAATAAGGTAAACAGCAAATAAGCAAACATTTTCAGCTGTTGTGAAAACAAAACTCAATCAATTGAGATAAAGACCAGGGACGTAGGAAGGGCCTAAAAAGTTGGGGGGGGGACGTCATTAAGGGCCATATATCGATACCCATTAAATGGCCACAACCAAAAATCACACTTCAGTTCAGTTCAGTTCATTTAATTTTAAAATTCCACATCATACAATTACAAGCAAAATTAATAAAGAAAATACAGAATACTCAT
>OLMO02000294.1:13588595-13618753 GCA_900291935.2 Cassiopea xamachana
TCAGATACCCGTGTGGGATGGATAATAAAAGGTAGGTAATTATGAGAGAAAAGAAGACTGACAAAATCACAAGTAGGGGTATGAGAATCATAGTTCAGTAGATTAATATTGAAATCACCTAGGATAAAAACATGTTTATTTGCAATAGAAGGATTAGATACTATCCTTTGAAGATATTCAGTAAAATTTTCAATCTCAGTGCTTGGATGGCGGTAAGCACAACAAATCAGAATGTTTTTGTCCTTGGAGTTTTCAATTTCAGCCCAAACTGTTTCATACTCTTCACAATTACTATCCAAATCTGGCCTGAGGATAGCACCAAAAAGATGTTTTGATATAGAGACCAACCCCTCCATTCTGAGTTTTAGATTTTGCAGAAAGAAAAGTGTAACCCTGAATTTCAACATTTGTGCTTAATGGTCTATCAAAAGAATCCCAAGTTTCAGAAACGGCAACAACGTCAAAACCAACTTTAAGATTAACTAGCAAGGAATGTAGTTCATCAAAATGACAGGAGAGACTTCTTACATTCATATGCAAGAAAGAAAGATCATTATCTGAAGTAACAGAAGAAGTAAAATCTTGAGTAGTATGATAGCTTGAGTCAATATTTAAAGACAAGTTTTCATCAATATCATAGTCTTGAAGGTTGGGTAGATTAGTAAGTTGACACGAAATTTCAAATGAAGGTAATAGATCAACAATTGAGGGTATATCTTGTTCAAGAAGGTTCAATAATGTTTCATTCTCAATACTGCCATAGGGGAAAATTGATTCATGATATGCTACAGTGCAACTAGTACAAAACCATGGAACATTATCAGGTTCATCTGAAAGAATCTCAAATTCTGGGGTAGATATGTTACAGCATTTTGCATGGTGCCAAAGATTGCAGTTGTTACAAAAAATGCCATTATTAGCCACATTTCTGTGACAGATACCACAAGGATATTTAATAATCCCTACCATTTTGGCCTAATGAGGTAAATAATTGGCATAATATATATATGACTTCAACTGTTGAAGTAAAAATGAAAACTTTGAAATTAGATTGAATTGAAAATTCATTAGTAACACAATTTATTTGATTTATGTTAATGCTGTTTTTTGACCTTAATTAAGTTTTAAAAAATACCTCAGATTCAGAAGAATTCTGACTTCCTTTGGTGTTGACCTTGTTCTTCACAATCAGCCTATCCATGATGAAGTAGGCAATTTTGCCTTCTTTTCTTGCTTTTATAAGATCTGGAATCTTTGCAGCCCTCTTATCCAGTGTTCTTTGAGAGAAGTCTCCAACAAACACAATGCCCTGTGGTTTCTTATTCCGGGCAGTTTTCAGAATGAACTCTTTTGTCTTCCACTTTGCAAACTTGGCAACAATGCTTCTGGGCTTTTCATTACCTCCATTTTGATTACTTGAATTGCCCTTTTTCCTGCGGTTTGCAGGATTTGCATCTCCAACTCTATGGCATCTCTCTATTTCCACTTCCTCTTCAATTCCCAATTCCTCTTTTATCAGCTTTTTTACAACATCTTCTGTGTCATCCCATGTTTTTTCTGTGCTGATATCTTCAGGCACGCCCATGATTTTAATATTATTGCGGCGACTTTGGTTTTCGATGTATTCTAAATGGGATTCAACAGCATCAAGTGAGTCAGTTATATCTTCAATGTTCTGTTTCTTGGAATTAACTGTCTTTTCTATTGACTTAACCTTTTCCTGAAGATCATCAACTTGCCCCATTGAAAACTGTGCGCTGTTCTTCAGGTCTCCTATATCGGTTTTGATAGCCTTGAGTTCTTCCTTTACATCTTGGAACATCATTTGAAAAGCGGATTTGAAAGCATTAACTTGGGCTTCTAATAAACTGTTGACTGTTTTCAGTGTCACAAAATCTTTACCTTCCCCCATTGCAAAAACACGTGCAGTTTCCAATTTAGGCCGTGAAGATGTGTTGTGAGATGAACTGAACTGAACTGTTAGAAATGCTCGGTTAGTTACCAGCAAAACTAGGATTGCTGTTGGTAATGTACTACTAGTAATACTTGGTTACTACAAGTAGTACTAGGTTTGCTACTAGGTTTCTTTGCAAACTGTTCTTACGCATCCGCCATCTTACGCGTACAATGTAGCAAAACCACTACGTGAGCAGTGGCAACACTACGTATAATCAGTGCATGACTTGCACCTGTGAGCAGTGGCAACCATTTTCACACTTTGGGGGGGGGGCGTAATGCCCATGAAAGCCAAATTTCATGTAATTAATAGCATCTGTTGGACCTTTTAACCTACACGCTTAGTAGTTGGAAGGAGGTGAAGTAGGTGGTGCGCTATAAGCATGAAAGAAAACTCGTAAAATGTACAGGATATACACTCTATTTTTATAAGAACTAGTAAAATTGAGGTTCAGGCTGGCTGTTCCTAATTTTTCCCAAATTTTGAGGCTGAATTTTTCTCAATTTGTTCTTACATTAGTTCGGTGTAGGCAGTCTAAAAATAGACAATACGCAAGATAAAATTGGATGCTTTAATGGATTGAGAGCACATTAGTCAAAGATGTAATCTCTTGCATATCAAGACTTTTTATTTAAAAGTTTATAAAAAATTGTAAATAGACAATGACAGGGCAGTATTTAGCTTTTTAGGGGACAACTAATTTGCAAAAATCAAAAATGAGAAGTCAAAAGGCTGTGAATTCTTCTCAGGCTAACAAGGAAATAATATTTCGTGTTAGTGGAAAGTTTATTGAAGAACAATTTTTCTTCAGCTTCAGGTGTTTTCAGTTTTTTCCTAATTTTCAGCCTCGTGTTCTTATAAAATAGAGTGTACATCGTTCTCTTCATTGATCTTCATGGTGAGAAGGACAACCTGGATCCCTAACAAGTTGTCATCTAATTTTGATGACGTAGACCAAGAAGAAAAACCTATGACGACATTGTCTGTACGCCAAAGCTTTTCCCCTATTCCGCTGGAAATAATCTCTCAATCTCTTTGCTGTACACCAAAGCTTAAGAGAAAGCAACCTTACACCAGTAAGCTGGCTTACACTTAGTCACCCCCCCCCCAGCCCACCACTGCTATGGAGCATTGATACTGTGTCAAGAAAGAATTCCTGCTATATTTCTTCCTGAAGCATTGACCAATAATAGATAAGGGAATGCTGTGGAACAATGTTTGCAATCATCTTGATAGAAATCCATGATTGCAAACATTGTTTTGGGCCTCACCTTGCGCTGAGAAATGGGGAACAAAGAGTATCCCAAAAGGGCACTTATGGATTTAGCAGGGGCACTTTTTGTCTCTCGGGAAGGGGTGCTCTAGGCTCTGAAAGGGGAACTTCTACATAGTTTGATAAAAAGTAGGAAGGGGACTATGGCCCATACCAAAACATAGCAAATTTCATTGAACTGTAACGTCTGTAACATGGAATTGCCCATATACAGTGACACCTGTCTATAATGTTCACCTAAAGGACTGACCAATCTTGGCCATTATAGAGGGTAACCATTCAGTACAGGTGCAATTGCAAAAAGGGCTGCTTAATTAATTACTATTGTGCCAGGCGACCATTCTGAAAGGTGGCCACTAAGGCAGGTTGTATGGTATATCTAAAAAATGTAAGTGGGGTTTTCTAATAGAAACTATTCAACAAGGCATAGAATAATTTACTATTCAACAAAACTATCATAAATTGTTACCTTACAGAGTCTTGAAATTTCAAAATAGGTACTTTTGCTCTGATAACTTGCAAATCTTTGATATAAGCTTAAAATTTTGCACAAAAATTTGTTCACAAACAATTCACTTCTTACACATTTTAGCAAAAACCAAAGAGTAATATGTATCTACAAATGTATCACACAATAACAAAGAATGAAATTTACAATGATATGACCTAATGAGAAAACTAGGATAATTACACATGAATGTGTTTTACTTTTATACCTAAATAGATAAGTCCTTCTTAAACTGTATTTCTATAGCATCTACAGTTACACAATAGTCATCCTTCCTTTCTTGTCTTCAGTAAACATCTTTTAATATGGACAAGACAATCAAACTTTTAAAGAATTAAGTTACTTACGACACTGCCTTAGAAGCTTCTGAAGTCGTCTTAAATAAATAACTGCTTCAGTTCTCTGGTCAATCTTTGAAAAAAACAGCAACAATAAAAGATATCAACGTCAGACAGCAACAAAAGAGTGGTAAAAACAAAACTCGGACTAAATTTAAAAGTTTGATATTCTCTGTTTTACATAATCAAAAGGCATTGTCATGGGACATAGATCCACAGTATATGACAGGACTCTGATGAAAGAATGTTTTTGATATAGCAATAATATGGCCTATGGAAAACTTGATAGTGATTGAGAACATTGAGGGAGAGAGCATGGATACCAGATCCAACCTTTCACTTTTTCTTCTTAGTATTCTAAATAGTTGGCTTGAAATGGTAGTCAGCCTATACTATTCCAACAACAAATAATTTGGTAAAAATAATAATGACTATTAGTGAGATTGGAGTAATATTGACAGTATCAAAAGCAAGTTAATAAAATACTGCTTTTGGTGTGAACGTGGATTTAGAAAGTGACTCTAAAAAATGGCATAGCAATGGCATTACAGCAAAACACCAACTCTTTGGCAACTATTGATCTTGAGGATTAAGCAAAGCTATCAAGCAGCTTAAGCATCAACATCAACCACTGAAAACTCATAGAGCAGCATTCTCTTGCCCCTTTCCATTATCTATGAAAAACTTTAAATTTCAGTTGGGAAGCCAGATATCACAATACACCAACAAAGGAAGCAAAGAATGCCTCAGTAAAATTAGTAATGAAATCACTACTGCAGTGTAAGGTCCATGCTGTGAAAAATCTTCTACATTTGCTGACTTTTGCAGTGGTGAAACTGGTGATAATACACCAAGTGGATCATGCACCAAGCACTAACATAAAACAAGGAAGGAAAAACAGGAATTTTGGCACCACCTGATGAGAAAGCATGAATATATTTGGCTTCTAAATCTTTTTGTTGGCATTATAACAATCAGTAAACACCAAGATGGTAACAGTTACTTTGCCACGAAAATAGGAAAGGGTGACTTGCAAAAGCATCAATCTGCTGTGGAACTGCAGTTCTGCACTGATAAAACATTTGCCAAGGATTATTACTCCTGTAAGCACAATAGCTTTGACATGATGGCTGCTTTTAAATCAAAATTGCATAATACTGTAAGCTGTCTTTTACGGCCATTTTGACCTCAAAGTTCGCTGTAACAGCATAGCAATGGCTTAATGTGTAATAGGAAGTTACACGAAGTCACAAGAATTGATGAATGATATAGACATACTGCTCTCCATTCTGTCAACATTAGACAAAAATCAGCATCACTGGACTTCGATGCAAAACCATTGCATGATGATCCAACCAGATGGAGGCTGGCAGCTAAGAAAAATGTTGAAAAAAGGAACGTAAATCAGAAAAACATATATAATTTACAATGAATACAACAAAGATACAATGTCAAGTTTTAAACAAATGATTCACTATTAGCTTGCTTTCCAGGATTACACAAACTTAGTATGGGCCATCTAATTCCATCTAAGGGCCTGTTTATATAGAGCCAAGTAACCCAGTCAGTCGAAGTAACCCAGTCAGCCAAGTAATTCAGATATCTAAGTTACTTGGCAAGCTCCTGTTTATATGGAGCTTGCCAAGTATCTTAGCTCCATATAAACAGGAGGTCAGGCAACATCAGATTTCAAGTGTTTGAGGTTCTGAGTATGCTCATTAGTTTGAATTTGTCCCAGCTTGCAGAGTTACATGGCATAATCTCATTTCTGTAATGCAGGTGAGTACTCAGTAGCTGAGATCCCGGCTAATCTGCTGAATTCCTTACAAGCAAAGCTACTCACCTGTCTCATATAAACACAATCCTTGGAATGTATTGATTCCTATACAAGGCGGGAAACTCAGTTTACCAAGTTACTCGACTAGGTGAGTTACTGGGCTCCATATAAACAGGCCCTAAGTTGCAAGAGCTGAGTATAAAAGCAAAAATATCACTTCTTGTGAAGATGTAATTGGAAGGAATATCCAAGGTCTAAACTTTGCAGGCAAAGATGAGAAGAGGTGATGGTGAAAGTAGAAAAAATCATGTCATTTTGCTACCTGGAAATTCCCGTCGAAATATTGCAAGAAGAGTTGAACGCAATCTCAATTTCTTTTGCAATATGTCCTCTGTCTGCCGGCACCTTTCTGAGTATTGTAGCATGTCACTTGAAAGCTATGGTGAAAGTTGTGACAATACAGATCCACAATACAGTACTGCAAAGAATATGATGCAACTGCTGTTATCTCTAGCAAAAATACACACTTCTATATTTCTAGTTCCCTTTATGTATCCCCAACTTAATTACAATGCTTATAAAAATAAACTTATTTATTACTTGTCCATTAGTGAGGGGACTTTCATCCATGAAGTTGTTTTAGAGGATTGAGATAAATCCTGAACATGATTCACTACCTAAGTCAGGAAGACATGGCATGCCGATTTCCATTAAAAACTTCTTGACATTGACATGTATACGACAATGAATGAATAATTCATCATTTATGAAAATCTTACAGCTTTGGGAAATTCATCATGTAAATTATTTGCACAATGTTTCAAAGTATTATGTCTATTAAATCAATATTTTTCAAAATACTTTGATAGCTGTCTCTTTGAAAACCTATGGAGCATTCATAAAGGATGTCCATACCTTGGGGGAAGGAGTGGGTTAGCAACAATGGGGCCAAAAGTGGACAGAGGGAGGGAGGAGGCTGGGCTGTAAGTGGACATCCTTTTAAGTGTGGTCTCTGTAAGAGGGAGGAGGAAATTTAAAGGTCATTTTATTATAATCTTCTTGTGTTAAAGATTGAAATATGAAGAGACAAACAAGAAATAACTACTCTCAAGTGCCTAATAGCTGGGGGGTCAGAATAGGCTAGGGGGTTGGAAACATTAGAAGAAATTAATAAGTGATAGGTCGGAATAAGCAGGGGGTAGAAAGTCTCTTGAAAAATCTATGATGTACTTCTATGAAGCACTCTATGTTCATAAATTAGGCATCAATTGTTGTGAGAATGTAAGCAGCACAAAAACATTGCCAACAGACAAGAAGATTTGCTCAAAATATCTATTTGGAACACAGCTTGAAAACATTTTGCACAAAACCTAATAAACTGTGGGTTCCTAATAAGACCGGGGGGTTAGAAAAATTTTCAAGCATTACTTAGCAGGTGGGATGGCAATTAGGTACTTAGGGAGCAGTCATTAAGTTTGAAAGGTACTGGGGTGGAAGCAAACTTGTAGGGGTATGATATTTTCTGAAGAATATTTGTGGGCATTCTAAACCTTTTTGAAAAATATGTGGGGGTATGAAAGTAAAGCAACTTTTTTGCAGATTCTTTCATGAACTGCATAATGATAGCATTTATTAAGCTCTACAGTTCTTCTAATTCAAAATCCTCTATCACTAAGGTTGTTTTCTGGATGTAGGTGAAGAAATGTCTAGTAATTAAGGGTGTTTTGCCTCAGGGGATGGGTAACTAAGCCAAGTTTGGATGAGGGATATGCCATTCTGATTCAAAAGGTGGACCAATAATTCTGCCGATATTGTGGATTCCTTACCCATAATTCTGCCCCTATATGAAAAAAATGTGACCCATAATTCCACACATTTGTGAAAAATGATGCCTATAATTCTGCAAATATAATAAAAGCCATGGCCATAATTCATAGAGAAAATTTGTAGATGCCTGACAAAACTGTATGCCCTTTGCTGAAAATTTCAATGCTGCACATACTTCATTTGTTCAACAACTCAGATTCAAGTGCATAAAGGGAGCCAAGTCAGCAACTCACAAAATAACAATCCAATACAATACCAAATATAAGACAGTGCAATAACTGAGCTGTAATGCGACAACAAAGATAGTGTTATCTCATTGGCCTTATTCCTGATAGGCATCTGATCAAAGTTGCTATTGTATCATCCAATTTCCTTAATGCAAATGGTTGCTTATGGCTCTTCTCCTGTGGGGCCTACAAATACCATCAGCTAAAGTGCTTGACTCAATGATTCTGCTGAATGCTCCACCCTACTTAATTTTGGCATTTCAGCTCCAACTTTTGGCATTTCAGCTCCCTTTGAGCTCCAACCCTGTGTGTTCACACACCATTTGATATTCATGTTTCCTAAAACTGTACAACCAATAGCATCTGGCTCTAGCTCAGAATGTTGGCAAGTTTGGGACTCATGATCATCCGAATTTGCATTGAACAGTGTTATGATAGCTGCTGGAAATCTGTGGTCCTGGTGAGATTTCCTGTTACTTCATGCAAACAAATCAAGACATACAATGCATTTGTCTCCAAATTCCACTGGCTCTTTGTACTCTTCATTCTAGGTGAGGTCACTAAACTGGCATTTAATGCAGTAAACTTTATCTTAACTGATCACATTGATGGCCCAGTGTTATCCAAGTCAATTTGTAGCAAAGCAGCCCCTTAGTCAACCTTCCAACTCAAAGGTGAACTACTCTTCACATACTGCATATGTTATGGGAATCTTCACACTAAGAATTCACACTAACTTGCACATGAACATGAAAGAATCCTTATTAAATCCTAAGATACTTCAGGAATTCTTCACATTAGTATAACAATTTTCAAGTTTTTTGAAGTCTTTCCAAGCAAGAGTATCAGTTTATTAGTTCTATAAAGGAATAGAGAGCATCTCCCAAAGGAGACATTTCCAGCAAATCATAATGCAGAGAAGGAATGCTAATATGGCAATGCAAATTGATGATGAAATAATGAAAGTGAAAATGATTTTAAGTGTGTTATAATTTGCATGACTTGCACTTCAATTGTAGAAAGTTATCTGCAATGCATAAGTTCATCTAGTAACTGTATGGGGAAGGCATATCACCACTTGCATAAGTAAAAACAAATAACAATTCAATATACTTCCTTACTGATACTTGGATAGACACAGGTCCCAACTGGAAACCCCTGCAAGGCAAGTGCCCATTCTTTAGGATTTGGGAGCCTTGCTTCCATGCCAGAATTTGCATGTAATTATGCCAAAATTGTAGCAAGTATTACTCAAAAGCTTAAAGCAAATGCATCCTTTCATACAATTGCTACTGTTTCAGACTTTTAAGCAATTCATCAAAATTTGTTGCAATAAGTAGCATGATTACACTGAGAATTCAAACTTTTTAATCCAAGTAAATTTCAATTACTGTTATAGTGAAAGGCAAATGCTATTCTACTGGTTTGAAATGAAATCATGGAATAAAATCCATATTGTTGGGAGAATAGGGTTAAATCTAGCATATGCTTGAAGCACAATCTTGGTTACTTTAAAGCATTTTTGAATTGAACTGAATTGCCCTATGTTACTGCCAAATTGCTTAACTGTTTGTTCTAATGTGCCTCTTACTTCAATTCCTTAAAATAGCAAGAGAGGAACCTAGTAACTTTCTAATGCATTAGTTGTGATCACTAGATGCTATTTTCTCTGCTTGCAACATAAATCAGAGAATCAATTGCATATTTTGGGTTCAGTTAATGGAGAGAATAGATTAGAAACCAGCTATATGTTTGAGGAGCAGCCTTAGCTGGTCTAAAGAGTTCATTTCTAGTTGGATATTCAGTTTAATAGTGCCTGGTTTCCCACATGATGATTTTGAAATATTTTCCCACAATTTTACTCGCAATTCTGCATGTTTCTTAAGCTGGTACCCATAATTCCACACAAATTTCAGAAACTTATACCCATAATTACATACATTTTGGGGAAAAGGTACCCTAAAATAATCACACATCCCTGTACCCTACACCAAAAGATACCCCCAAGGTTTTTTGCAGAGGAACAAAATTTGATAAGTGGGGGTACAAAAAAGTTTCTCATATTATTGTAGGGTTATGAAACCTTTTCGCAAATTGTTTATGGGGTATGAAAATGTTTGGTACTATCACTGATTCTGTCCGGTACCTGTAAGATTTAATGACTGGTCCCTTCAGAGTACAGTATGCATATCTTTTTCAAAGAGTTTTGATTTCCATAGTTTTTGCAACTCGTTATTTCTCTTCCAACTCTGAATGGACATGGGGGCTGTTAAGCAAAATGCAGACAGGCATGGTAAGGGAGTACAGGGGTTGAAAACTGGCAAAAAAGTGAAGATATTCTTTATGGATGACTCCTATGAACAAACAATAATAGAAATAACCAAATAAGAAAACTCACTACATCAAAATATGACAGTGCAACTTGCTGTGGAATTGACTCTGGATTCAATGACTTTCTTTTTTTGCAGCCTGGTTCATCATCAAAACTTAGCACCAAATCCTTGGCATATGTAGCTGAACTTTCACCTCTCCTTTTCTTTCCATGAGCAGCTGAGTGTGAAATAAACTGTTCATTCTTGAAGTTTGAAATAGGAAAAGGGCTTGGCTGCTTATTCAATCTTGCTGGTAATGAATTAATCTGATGCCTGAAATGGTTATTCTTTCTATTACCTTCAGTTGGTGTGACTGGTGTGAGGAATACAAGGTTATCTGAATTTGAATTCTGTTGTCTCCTGTTATAGGAAGGCATTTTTTGTTACTTCAGAATCATTCCCTGGTTACTTTGAACACCATAAAGTTGTCCATCAAACACCAAACTGCTACAACAAACCTATAACAAAGCTATTAATCTGTTGTCATTGGGCAAAGTTGAGCTATAGAAAATAAATTTATAACATTTGCAAATAGAACTGTCCATTAATTGTGATTTATGAACCCAGTTGAAGCCTGTGTTGCTATGTTATGGCTTTACACGAAATTGCCCGTTTTTGTAATGTACTTCTTTCCAACAAAATGCAAGAAAGAAGCATAAAATATGCTGATATTGTTGAGAAGGAAAACTAATTGCCAACATCGTGCATTCACATTAAAATAACTGCCAAAAGCAGATTACCTATTTCTCATACAATGATTGGAGAATAAATGACGCTTTCTATGAAGTGATACTTCTCTTCATTTCTCAAGTATAGACAAGGTGACTTCCCATGGGATAAAAGAAAACTTCTATAGTAAGAGATGAACCCTTGTACCACAGTATTCAATACTTACCAATGACGTCTTTGTGCCAGTTTTAGAAGCTTGTAGAGGACGCTCAGCTATGCATAATGTAACTTTCCACACACGCTTTTCGCTGTCCCCATACTACGTCCTCTTACGCGTGTACGTCAAGGTTAGTGACAGATATCAACAGCGAAACTGAGGTTCTCCTTCTTACGTGCTCTTGCTGCGCAGAGGATGTTATCGCATCTCGTGAATACCAGGGATCGTAAACCGAGTTTGGTAGACGTCGTTTGTCGTTTGTCGCCTCCTGATCGCTCCTGTCTGTGTACATGGTTCGATACTGAACCAAAAGCACTGTTCCACGTAGCTGATGCATCATGAGAATGTGCATGGCAATTCATTACTGTACATTAGAGGGCTATCACAATATCGATCGACCTCCAACTCATCAGTAATGTTGTTGTTGTTGTTATATCATTGACAACTCTGGAAGATGGATTTCCTTGACAATTCTCTGACATTTACCTAACAAATATCCATTTTTCCCTAACATATTTCATTGAAAGTGTCATCCAATAGAAGAAAATTATAGGAACTGAGTACTTCAACATCACTACCAGGGACGGATGACTATTGGGGTGTGGGTGGGGTATAGACAGTTGAAATTCTGAAGTCTGCCGAATGGTGGTTGCCTGACCAATTCTAGCAGAGGTGGCCAACAGCATTCATGCAACAGATCAATAAACTGAAAGTATCTCAGCTGTGGGTAAAAGCCAGCCCCTCCCTAAATGTACGAAAAATTGTAAATGTTATTAGGAATAAGGCAATAGAATTATTAATGGAAAGGGTAGAGGGTGTTGAACACGCGAGCTGAGCGAGCGAAAAATGTTTGAATTCACGCCCTCTATAACAGGAAAATGCCTTTTTGGCATGTAGGACAGCCATTACATGCATCTTTCATCTAGTGCTCCTTTGACCTTTCAACCATATAAATTTCATAGAATAGAAAATGAAACAAAGGTGAAAGATTGAAAGATGATGATTTGAGTATGTTGCTCTATTCTTGGGTGTTAGTGAAAAGGTCGAGATTTCCCCAGTGTTTCCCTGAAATTGCAAAAGAGGACCAATGTTTCCTGATAATTCCGTGGCATTGTGATGACAATGAAGGGGAAGATGAAGAAAAAAGGGGTCTGGGGAGCAGCCCAGAAAAATGTTGCAACTACACCAGTTTTAAACTGAAAGAGAGGGCTATTTTCAACGCATACCCTTCAAAACCGTACATTTCATTTAATAGGCAATGCTTTAAAGTACAATGGCTTTTTAGTATACATCACGTAGTAATTGCGGTGTGTCAACAGAAGAAACGTAAAGTTTACTGGTAAAGCGTCAACGACTATTGAAAAACTTGGCAATTATTAGTTTCCCCTAAATCCTTGCACAACTTTTTAGATGGAACTTAGTCTTTTGCTGACATTAACCGCTAAGCGGGCACCCTTTTAAAAATTAACGTATGAAGTCGAGCAAATAACATGTAACAACTAAAGCTTTAGTAAGATATCAAATTGCACATTTTTTTCCGTAGATATTGCTATTCCACTTCAGAGCTACATTGTACCGTCTTTTCTCAACATTAAATAGCGATTTGGAACGGTTGCTAAACTTGTTGGGGTATGACAATAGAGTTTAGAGAACTAGAGTGCGCACTAGGTCACGTGATGTGTGGCAACATAGAAGATCCAAGATGGAAGGTATAGAGTGGCAAAAGTAAACAACGCGTGAATTGAAACCTCTGAGAAAACGTCGTAGCAGCGCTGTTGGCATATACGTTTCCTTGAGCTGCACCTTTGCGCTATATTTATCCTTCGAACAACCTAGAAATAATTGACAGAGATGTACATTGTGGAGTGATTCCAACATTTCAAACGCACATAAAAGCATTGTAATAATCCCAAAACCTTGTTCTGCAATCGAAAGTGTGAACCAAAAACTAAACTTCCACAAGTAAGTAAAAGCACACACAAGAATAGTTTACAACATCTCTGTTTCGCAATCGATTTGATGGTGTAAGCCTACCATACAATGTAAAACAGAGGTTACGGTCCTAAATTCTTTCATGCCCTAGATATTGGCTCGGCAGTACTCTCAGGTGCTAAGCAAACGGCCCCCCCCCCCGCTTATTAACTTTTCGATTTTTTCCAACCCCTCGAACCTTATTAGGACCCCCGTTTGTTAATTTTAAGGAAATTGACTTTTTTACGAAACCCTCATTTCATTTTTTTTTCTTTGCTGGTACTATTTACGCCTGATTTTCATGGAACAATAGAGATCCCCCCGTTTATTTTGATCCCTCTTTTATTAACTTTTAAAATTTTTCCAACGCTTCTGCTTACTAGGACCCTCTGTTTATTTGGCACTTGAGAGTACATTACCAGGATGGCTTTCATTATAATTTTGCCAATACTTACAAAGTAATAGGACAGAGCTTTACAAATATATGCTTCTCTTAGGTGTCTAATGAAGCACAATCCACCATTCAGTGAAAAAACTGAATAGGTGCGAAATATGTTGAAAATTTGATGGTTGTTTCAAATATGCTTTAGAGAAAAGATAAATGTTTACATAATATGGCATTCATAGATACATGCATAATCTACTTGATAACATAGCCACTATATGTCACTATATGCCAGCTAGTGCTGATGTGGGCCTACTACTACTCCAAATGCAATGTAGACCTAATTTATATTCATATAGCACATCAAGGGTACTGTTGAGAGGATGAAATAATGGGAGAGGATTTGTGTATCAACCATCTACAGTTTTTTCAGTACTTAAGCACTCATTGAAGAAAATAGTCCACCTGACTAAACTGGCAGATTAGATGCATGACATTTGATTAAACTAGCAGGGAATGCATTAGATTTATAAGAATGACACAATGAAGTAGGGCTTCATTGTAAAATTGCACCAGATTCCAGCAAAAGATGTTTACATTGTTGATTCAAGTTATAAGGATACCACCTAGAGTGGCAAAATTACAGAATGAAGGTGAACGTTGCTGGTCAAATTTAAGCCCTTCAGTTGCAGCAAAAATTTCTTCTCATATGACAAGAAATTAATTGCTGCTGCAACTGTGAAAACTCCATAGTTTGATAATCATGTTTCAACAATCATTTTTGTTATAAAGAATGAACTTGCTCGATATCTTTAATAGAATAAATAAACTTGGAAGGCAGCAAAATTAGTCAAAAGGAAACTACTGTACATGCAAAGAATGTACATGTAGGAAATTTTACCATGCCTTGTGCATGTACATGATCAAGATGATTATTTATTATTTAAAAGGGGGAAGGAAAACATTGGCTGTTGGCTTTATTACTTCAGCAAAGTCTATTCTAGCCATAACTAAAGATCTGTTGTACAAAGAGAATGATCCATCTCAATATATTTTGACATGGATTCATGTGATAATCAGTAGAAATAGTTTCAGCAAAATATGGGGTCATTGGATGACACAATAATTCATTGTCTCAGAATTCAAATATGCACCTTTACTACAGAACAATATAGATGCTCTAGGAATGGCTAGTTGTACTGATATAGATGAAGATTCTTCTAAACCTTCCAATTATGTATGTTAAGAGTCTGCTGAAAATAGCTCAGCAGTTGATCCTGATATTCATCACCACTTTACAGTCATTCACTTATTGGAAAAATAATGACTTTTTCTACATTGGAAGCTTCATTGCAAAGAAAATGGTTGCAAGCATGATAAGCATTGAATGAACAGATGAACTTTATCATTCCTTTGCTCAGGAACATGCTATAGAAAGCAAGGCAAATCTCCACTCCTGCAATACCATGAATGACAACGGGCTTGTTCCATCTGCATGACTAATTAAGATAGTGCAAGTCACTGACAAGCTAATCAGAGAGACGCTGATTGAATGGCAGCGTAATACTGCCATGAAATATGACCAATTGATGATCGAAAACTTGCCATGCCACTGTACTCTTCTCCTGGTTGTAAACGTTTAGAACCAGACTCAAAATACAGTGATTTAATTGTAACTATTTCAGCATTCAATTGCATATATCTCGGTGATTATTTTTCAAATTGAGCCGAAATTTTTTGATAGTAGCTATTTTTAAGTGCTTTCTCAGACAATCTGTGCACCTACCTCAGACAATCTCTGCCACAAGTCCTTGGAACACCAATTAATTAATGCATAATTTCTGATAAAAATGTTGTCTTATCCATGTCGAACGACGGAAATCCCCTTCCCCCCAAAAAAATGTTGAATTAAGTGTTTATTTGTTCCAAGACTTTTGGCAGATATTGTAGGTTGCTGATTTTCCATTTTTGACCTTTTATTTGCTATTGTCATTGTTTCTGGTTTTTGGTCAGAAAGGCTAAATTCATTATCTCTTCTTACATTTCTGATCATTTTAATTCTCTCCTCTCTAGTAGTAACAAAGCCATCTATGTCATTCCATGTTTTATATCTCTTGCTTTACCATGTACCTCTATTGGGGTGATCAAAGAATGAGTTCACCCAGCATAGGTTGTTAATTCCACATCCAATGTATCAAATCCTCCCAAGATGCATTTATTCTTCCTAATCCATATTTTCCACATACTTAAACACATCTTTCCACAGAACTTAAACAGTGAAAGTCCTATCTCTTATGCCTAAATTCGTTTTATTCCATTTACTATTGGTTTTGTTCTGTATTATCGGTTAGAATTTTTCCGCTACACCAACCTGACTCTTACTTTTGTGTGCTTTGCTGCTTTGCGATCGCATTGCAAGTGTGCATGCGTCTCATATTTATTTCCATTCAAAGTTGCATGAAACGAGAAAGCATTCCTTATTGAATTTTAAGTCGTTAAGAGTGGTTTTATTCCAAATATACGTGGAAGGAAATCGTAGGGAAATGTTCAACGTTTGGGAAGGAAATTTCACAAAAAAAAACAAAGAAAAAGAGAAGGAAATGTGGTAGCACTGCCTGTAAACCACTGCTAATGAATCCTAGTCACATTTTTGGAAGTCTGAAATTGTTGAGGGGGGGGCGGGCGGGTACCCCTAAGAATGTCTGACACTACCGTAGACTTGTAGGCACTGTAGCTGAACTGGACTGGAGGGGGGAAGGGACGATAGTTACAGGTCAACACATTTGTTGCAAAAGTCTTGAGACTGACAATGAGAACAGAGGCTTTGCTACCAAACAAACATTTACGAGTGTACTCCTTATAATTTCAGGAAATGCCCATTTGCAAGATAGATGTGTTACTACCTTATTGGTTTAGCCACAGATACTGGTTTAGCATTAGAAGGCTTCAATTTCTGACTGCACAGTAGAGAGGAAAATAGTAAGATGCCAAATGATCAAAATTCAAAGTGGACATGTGCAGCGTTCATTTTGCAATTTTGCCAACTGCACACCGAGAAGCTTTCTGCTACACACATAAGACTTAAGGTCTTGGCCAAACGTACCGCTCTTCTAACAGGAGCGTCATCGACACTTTATTTCGACAATCACTTGCGAAGCTCCTTCGCATCTTGCGAACGTACTCCGCAAAATCTACTTCAATAAGTCTATTGATTTTTTATGGGAAAGAATTTGTTTGCGAATCTTGGTCCCCGGGATTGTAATAGTGGGCATGCGGCCTCACAGTGTAATAGCGTTCCATTATGCCGTTGA
The DNA here is from genome assembly GCA_900291935.2 of Cassiopea xamachana. Lineage (NCBI taxonomy): Eukaryota > Metazoa > Cnidaria > Scyphozoa > Rhizostomeae > Cassiopeidae > Cassiopea > Cassiopea xamachana. Next base: position 13,605,428 of record OLMO02000294.1, read on the forward strand.
CTCAACTGATGTGATGTATCAAGTAAGGAGAAACCCATAGCGCTGCGTGTTTTTAGATTTTTGCGAATGTTGCAATGGAGGAGGTGCCAGAGCTTGTACCTCTTACGACTCGGCCATAGGAACACCGCTTTCATGTAATTGCCCGTCAACTTGATTTCTTCGTTTTACACGCGATCTTCATTGGCTAAATGTTGTTTAAGGTGGATATTTTGACGGAAGCATTACGTTTATTGGATTTGGAAGACTTGGATAGGATGCGTGCGTTTTATGAGCTGAGAAGGCAACAGTTTTTGAATGGCCCACTTACAAGGATGGGCGAAATTACTTATTCTAATTTTGAAATGGATGGTGTGGCGAAAAGTATTCTCCCACTCAATCGTTTAGACGTCAGAAAAGGGGAGAAAGCCATCCCAGTAAGGTATCACTAGATTCTTCATTGAATAATACAGTGTTTCGTAATGCATGTTGTTGATAAAGGTTTTCATTTTTGTTGAGATTCCCCTGGTACCGATCGACTTCAAGCTTCCAATCAGTGTTCGTTGAGCTTCCGCTGAGTCTAGTCCTGGCTTTCGGTAATTTTTCATTTGGTTTATCGAACAGGAATGCCGAAGATCCTGCAACTGTTGGCTTTCTGTGAGAAGAATCGTTTTACTAAGAAAGAGCGCATGCAGCTTTCAGCGTGATTTAATGCGGGTTAGACTCATAGCCTCCTCTTTGAGAATAGCCTAATTCAAGGGGTTTTGGTTGTCTAAGATAAGAAGTAGCGTCCTACGCACGCTTACTTCTTCAACACAAGTAATCATTATCCAATTGTTTCTATAAATCTTTAGAGACTGTCTGTGAAGTGAGCATACATTTTTGGGAGCATTCATTCGCCATTTTCTCGGAAAACGTTCCATTAAATATACCTTCGCTTGAAACAGAATCCCGCTCTGCGTACATGTAACTTTCCAACTCACTGCTTTTCTTGTCGAGTATAATATAATATCTTAAGAGAATGCCTCTTGGGGCCTTGAGCATAAATAATTGGGGCTCTAGGTGCCCACTTTATCGACATGATGCTATGCTGATACCTTTTCTCTACGTCAGTGCGACGTATGAGGGACGCGCCCCTCAATAGGGTGTGATATAATGATAGAGGGGGCGTGCATGACCCCAGGAAACAGCTATACATATACAATTTTTACAGACAATGGTCTTATTTATAGCGATTAGGGGGCGCGAAATATTTTCTCTTTCCATATGGGGCCTTGCAAAAAATAATTATATTTTGCTATCCTTACTTTATCTATCATGACCCCCAATACATTAAAGCGATTTGTATTAAGATTTGATATGGGTATGGTCAATTGGGCGTGGTCATTTTTGCATGTGAAATTTTGCGAATGTCAGAAATTCCTTTGCATCCGCACCTGCTACAGGTGCAACACTTGTAAGAAAACGTAGGGTTTGCGTGACTTTTTTTGTTATCTACCGGATCTTTGAGTAATTTTCATGGTATTTTTACCAGTTTTACTGAGTTTTTTGTGATTTTCTTTGGCTATTTTGAGTTTGAGTGTTTCGCTCTTTGTAATTTTTGAGAGCGATGTGACCCTCGCCTAGACTGCCGATTCAGAACTTGAATATTTTCGTTTTAAACTTGTTCATGAAAACCGTATGAATGAAAGTTCATTTCAGCAAACTGACATGTCGAATTGATACTAAATTCGTTATGTTTCCCAAAAGTTTACTTGATGTAGGTTATAATAACTGTATTGTTACCCTCAAAATGCCAAATAGAAGGGGGTTGCAATAGCTGAAATCCCAAAAAAAGAAAAACACGGGGGACGGAAAACAATGCTCAAAAGTAATCACTTGGGGGTGTGTTTCTAAAAGGCACTCAAAGGCACTTAACTCTATTCGGTCTGGCATCCCCTTGAAAGCAAAAAGTCTTTCCAGTTCAGTGAGATAAACAGCAAAATGATGCTTCATATAGAAGATAAATACGTAATGAATGGCCGCTCATTGAATCTAATAAAAATGAAAAAGAAATAGACGTTGGAAAGAAAAGTCGTTGATTCCTTTGCAGATAACAAACTCTTTATCAAATAAGGAAGAATACAAACAATCGTACATATGTTGGCTAATATCTATAAATCGATTCGTTTCGTGCATGTGCCTCCTTTTGTTGGAATCAGTTCTGATGACTTTTTCCATTTGCAATAGCCTTTGGCATGAAGTCAAGCAGCAGTGGAAAGTTCTGGGATGAAATAAAGAGCGACGCGTCACTAACTATAGCTAATAAAAGCAACAAATACCTTCTTATCGTACAATTATGAAGCATACTGCAATGTGATATGCATCACTATTTTTACAACGATGTACTCTGAAGTTGATGTATACTTGCTTAATAGCTTTGATAACACCTTTAAACTCCAACACAAGGAATAACCATGATATTCAAATTAAATATTGGGTTCTGTAATGAAATTCTAGAGGCTGCAAAAATTTGCTTCACATCGTCGATGATCAGTCCCAAAAGATTCAATTCCCTAATATAAAGTAAAAGCACAGATGTAGAGACACACCCCATATTACTTCACATGATAGACAAATACCCACGGCAATCCGTACGCAAGGCAGGGGCGCCAGTTCAATTCCTCAGTGCTTATATCTCCCTGCGTCTCCAAACACACGTGCCAAGCTCAAGGCTCTCGGGCAACATACGGTCCGGGTACTCAATTTTACCCGGACCAATTGATCACTTTGTACATTTTACTCATTTCCCAAAGACAAACAATATACACGAACAATTTCATAACGTAACACAGGACATGAATCTATTTCATGCTATCATTCCCAAGTAAAACTACGTTAGACCAGGCGTTAATGCTGATCGAAAATCCACAACATGAGTGCAAGCGACTTAAGTATGTTTACACTGCTTCCATTTTTTTGTGCCATCTTTACATTCTTCCGTACACAAAATACAAGGATTTTTTGCGGCAGTGAGTAACAAATTCTTCAGCACGTAGCATGAAAATCATCGCTACTAAATCTATGACATCACACGCCCTTTTCTGCAAGACATGGGCTTATAAGAAACTAGTGGTCGAATGGCTCAAAAGGCTGAGGAAGTTCAATAATGGTTTCTTCAGACCTATAAACGTTGATAGGCCTACTAGTGGCAAAAAGCTAAACACGTGTCAGTAGTAGGCCACAATAACTTTCTTATAAATAACGTGTACCAGTCGCGCAAGTATTTACAAATAGCATTTTTACCTAAGTAGACGTGAGACAAATGGAGAATCAAAATGAGTAACAAGCCTGAAGTAGTACTAAATTCACGACGAAGCACCAGGAAATACGGCACTTGAAGATTTTGACATATTCAAGGTAATGTGCCTTCTAATTAAAATCAACTAACACATTTTGTGGTAGATTGAACGGTGTGTCAAATGCGATGTGAATGGAGAATTAAATAGCAATCACATGATATAAATGTAGGTTTAACTCTGCTATGCCATCTCTACTACTGGTTTTTATAAATTAGCATAACAGTCACGAGTAACAGTCCAGTCTCGATTGATTATTTATGGCTACCCAATCTGTAATCAGTTCAATAACAACTTAGATGCTGAAGAAAGAACAGCTTCAGCTGACCAATTTTGTGGAAATAAAGAAGCACAGCCCAATGAAAGCAGAAAACCTTCTAAAAGCTTCGTCGTATCTTAGTCTCAATAGATTTCTATTTTAATGAAGGCCAACGCATTGATGAATACGAAAGAAAAATACAAAGTACATTTATAGAATGGATACTTGTTCTGGAACTGAAAAATAAAAATCCTAATGTGCAGCAAATGCAGCAATTTTCAGACTAACTAACTTGTGAGTAGAAGTGGAAGGGTAGCTGAGCGCAAATGAAAAAGAAAGGGTACCTTAACCCTTTCATGCCTGGAAGGGCCATATGGCCCACTAAGGTTTAGATGCTTGTAAAATTTTTACTTTAAACGATATACTTGAATGCCGGGAAGTGCATATAGGCCCAGTTTCAATCCCCCATTATGGAAGCTTTGGTGAGGATCACATGAAGTATTTTGAAGTCAAAGCCAGTTTTTGTCGGAATGGTTAGCTGCAGTGAGACGTATCCACTTGGTTGCTACATTTCAGGCAATAAATTTCATTTACCCGCTTAATAAAAAATACTGTACTCGCAATTAAGCTTTGCATAAGTTGTTTCCTGTGTATTCCTGTAGTCTTCTTACCAATGTAGCTAGAAAAACAGCATATATTATCCTGGGCCGTATGGCCCTTCCAGGAAGTCATGGAGGTTTTCATGAAACTTAGGCCTATGATTTTCATTGAATATATAAAGACCAATTTAGTGTATAGTGCAAAGATAGCGATTTTCGACGAAGACTCTTTAATGTATACAAGTTAAATTGATTCTAACTCTTATTCACTTCAGGTTATAAATGAGTTACGGTGTCAATAGATGACTCTAAGCCTTCTGTGATAGGGAGGGTTGAACAAACTTTGCTTTTCTCCTCATTATCAGTTTTTTTATGATTGTTATAGATAAGCCAGTAAACACAACCTATAAGTACTTCATTCTTTGTGTTTGTATGCTGAAAATACCATAGTCAGCTATTTTGCAATTTTGAAACTGAAAGTTAAATGCTCCAAATATGATTTATGCACTCTGTAATTAAAAATATAGGATTTATTTGCTGTCAAATATGGCAAGTCAAGCAAATTTGACATCACTTTGCTGTTTCTCAATACCTTGAACCTTTGCCATGAGTTCCTGGAAGGGCCATATGGCCCGGCCCCCAATCTCACCCCTACCTACCCAATGAAGAATTTTTGCTATTTTTTCTGGATTCAGCTCTAAAAGTTGTGTAGAAATCTATGCAAGCTGATTTTTTATTTCAGTTTGATCTTAATTCAGGCATGAAAGGGTTAACCACGGCATAATACTTCATGTATTTCTAACCCAAAGTTGTATTGTTTCATACAGAGTCACTAGTGCGTCATATAAATGATACACATGATGCAAACTCTGCATGACTCCGTCTGTTTTTCATGGCGTTGGCTCTACATGAAATGTAGTTCAAGTAGAAATTTGATACCATGAGGGCAGGAATTGTATGCAACAAACTGCATTGAACTTGTACGGAAATTGCATATTGGAATTGTACATGAGTTGCACGGATGTTTCATTACAATCACACCGAAATAGAAAATAGTAATATAAATTTTGGGGTAACGACACAAAACAAGATGTGATAGAATATGCACAAATGCAATTCAGGAGCAAATCTCACTTTCCCACAACCTTCAGTACAACAAACAAAAAAGATAAAATACCTCAATTGCAAAATAAACTGTGACGAGGTAAAGAGCAATGAAAAGGGCCAACAGAAGATCGAATAATGCTGGTTTGACGCTGTGCAAAAAACAACAAAAACAATTTGTAAGTAAATTGTAACTGTATCACAAATTACACTAAGATAATTGTTAATGTTCGACAGAAGTCAAAATGATCGCTCTGCATTTGCTAAAACATTATTTCTCTTGTGTTAGCTAGAGCCAACTTATATCATCTATAGAACACAGCTCTTCATTGCATATCATGCATATAAAAATAAAGAATTTCTAAGAGCTTAAATGTTTATGTAGTGAAAAATTAGGTGAATTGAGCAACTTTCATTTGTATAACCGACGCTGAAAAGCTCACTTCATTTTATTGACTAACTTAGTTTGGTACCAAAATGTTCCTACTTAATGCTAATACCATAGAAACCATAAACAAAATAGAATAAACAAATAAACAATAATGATAAAAAACATTTCAATCTTAACTTCTACAAAGTGCATTGCCAAACTGTCAATAACAAGAACTGTTTCATACGCCCCTCGATAAATTCTGGTTTGGGCAGCTCCTTTCAGGCGTGTTTTTTTATTTAAGAAATGCGTTCAAAACATGAGGGGTCTTTTGGCAACTAAGAACACAACAATTATAAATTGGGTACCGCATGTGTAGCAAAGTTTACGATTTCTTTTCTTTCGGTTTTATCTTTGCAGTACTAGAAAGAGTTGATTGGCTTTCCAGCGATCAAAGACTGGGGAAAGTTTGTCTTTTTTGGGGGTACCTATCAAATGTATGCCCAAATACTATACGCAAATGGAGGGCATTTGAAGTTGAAAGACGGATGTCCCTAGGGCGAATAAACGAATTCCCAAGCCACAGCCTTTTGTTCTTCAGTGTACAATGAAAATTCATCAACTAAAGATGTACAAAAAAAACAGAAATTGAATCAGAGAAATTGCGTCCTCTATAAATATGGTCTGACATACATAAATTGCTGTGCAGAATTACTCCTTCCACACTGAACACGATCTGCCTTACTTATTAATTCCAACAGTTCTGCATTCAAGGCTCAACTTCATTCAGGTCAAAAAATACGACAGATTTGTATAAAAACCCAAGGCCATTGGGTTTATCCAAGAAATTCTGTTATACTGTAAATTACTTTTGCACATCTGGATATTTGAGCATGAATCTATGTACTAGCTTCGTCTTAATCGCTAAATTGTAAATTAAAAGACTGCTTGCAACTGGCAACCACTGAAGGGTCACCTTCCTTTTCTGGTATGAAAATGAGATGAAAAATGAAATATAAACCTTCTCAAATTAAACAAATAAAAGGTGTCCAGTTACTTTTATACTACCTTCATACTACCCCATATTTCCCTCGATACCATTCTCATATCACCCTCACACTATAAAACATACTACCCTGATTTAATCCTCAAACTACTCACATATTACAGTTATACTACCCCAATATTATCCTTATACTACCCCAATATTATCCTTATAATACCTCAATATTATCCTTATACTACCCCAATATTATCCTTATACTACCCCCAACTACTTCCTATTACCCTGTGTTCGCTCTCACATTACTCTCACATTACTTTCACGTCCGGATCCTCTAGAAAATGACAAGCTTAAATCACAACTTTAGTTTATTCATATTCCATGATAACTTCAAGTTTTGTTTCAACAACATAAATGACGTGCCAATAAAAAGCTCTTTTGATCAACAATGATAAAGGTCATTTGAATCATACCTGTAGACGGACATTTTTGCTTCAAATCCGTCATAAAACACAAATTCTGGGTCCCTGCAAAAGTATAAGACTCAGATTTATACTGCAATAATTATCCAGTAGCTGGGTCAACAGCCGTCACACTGAGGATTATAAAAATGGGACAGTTTCCAACCGAACTAGTTGCTAACTTACAAAAGACAGCTTACAAAGGAAGGTATGAGATGCAGAGCAATAGAGTTTACAGTGGGTTACGCATATGCAAAGGCAATTGCATCGCATATGTGGCCATATGATCAACGAAAAAGAAACAGTGATACTTTCAAAAACAAGGACGAAGTAGCCTTTCTGCAAGAGGAAACTGACCATTGATTGACTTAGAGCGCTGCCGTTGCTCCCCATAAAGGAAAAATTTTACTTTTCAAAAAGGCCTTATTCCCAACCACGAACAACGATATAAAGGAATTTCAAAATTCAAGATTGCGAGGCACATTACTCACCATCAACACTAGATAATATTATTATAAAATTCGAATCTGTCGCTTAGCAAAAGCTGATTTATTTTAGTACACAGCAATATACGCATAGGACAAAAGCACTTCATGTGAAGTAGAATGGAATTTTAACCAACTTTTTATCTGCTCTAGCTAACATCCTTTTGACATCTTTTAGGTAGGTTGACAATACCTGGAAATCAACAAAAGCACAATTCATTCACTCCATAAGCAGGCGCAAAATCTTAAAAATAAACAACGTTCATTATTCAATCATATGATGATGCAAGATAGGGTGCTAAATGGAATATCTAGATTGGCACTATCATTAGAGTACACTTCTTATGTGTGCCACAATGATGGAAAGATATAATAAACAGCAGCTGAGGAGGAGGAAATATTTTGGGTCATTTACCCTTGAGATATGACCCTGGTGGTAATGTGGCACAATTGCTGAAAGAAAGAAAGAAAAGAACTGAGCCCAAGGGCTTTTTGCCATGTTTCAACTAACATACCTCCTCCGCAGCTTGAAAAAATGGGCTTTCTTTTGTTATAAGATATGCGCATCTAGATTCCGCAGACACTTGATTCAACCAAGTTGATATGATTGCTTTGTCCGGTTCCTGCAACAAAAACAATTCTCTTAACTCAAATACCTTGGCATGTGTCTGTTCAACACGACTTCAACGCCTAAACCATCAAACTTCTACACAGTCTACATAACCACCAAACTTCTACACATTCTACATAACTCTCTCCAATGAACAAAACTATGACTAAAACTCATACTGTTGGAGAGAGGTGTAAAGAATCTTGTCGAATAGAGTGAACCCCTTGACTACTAACAGCCTGTCACTCTTTATAGTTTGATTGATACTTGGAATGAACAATTTATGTATACTCTCCTTATGTTTGTTAAGCAGATTTTGCACCTAGGAGATTTGCAGTCTAAGAGCCTGTAGAAAATCGAGCGAAATAGTCTATCTTATATTTCTATACATTTATCAGTCCTAAAAGCTTCTATTTCTTATGTATTTATGTATATATTCATTTGGATTGGAGTAATGAGGCCTAGAAGCTATATCGTTGACTTAATTGAGAGAAAACCTTTGGAACTTGAAGTGGGGTTTACCCACGTAACCTGCCCCGAGAACAATTCTTGTGAAAATATAAAACAAGGGGGGTGCTCCTAAAGCCCCTTGGTGTCATGCATCAAACGAGCACATGCGCCAAAAGTGTCTCTTCCATGGAATATTGATTTCACTTGAAGCGTTGGCTTAGCTCATGGACTTTGTAACGTCATATTACAAAGTATACGAGCTTGGCGAATGGTCTTTATAAGGTTTCATTTCAATAGAAGATTTTCTTTAAGTGCCTTGCACAACGGGCTGAAATGAGATTCGAACATTTTTTCTCCGTTCTGGCTTTTGATCTGTAATCAAATATCTGACGCTTCCATACCATGCCACCTAAGTCCATTGTTTTGGGTAATAATGCACGCTTGCCTGGCAGTACCAATGTTGACTCTTAGACGAGGTAAAGTTTCAAATGTGATGCTACTAATGATGAAGCCACGAGTTCAAACTCTTTACTACATGATCAATGTAAGAAGTGCATCTTTACGCCAAATTTTACGAGATAGAGCCCTTAAATCAGGGATGTTCCTAAACAAATGTTCCGTTGGAGGGGGTGTTTTAACCATTTGAGCAACTACTGTGACTAAAACGACCAAAGAGTACACAATAACCGATGAGATGCATGACCAACTATCTTGTAGTTTCGTACGCATGGGGGAGATGTATTCCTCAACTCTTAATATTTTTCTTAGTCTATATGGTCAAAAATTTTATTTTCATCTCCTGCTACCATTAATAGGACTTTAACCAACGTGTAAACGAGGCTTTAAGATGTCCGAAAAGCGCTGAATCAATTTTTGGAACTTTCCGCGAGCCATATGGTAGTAGTTGAAAATCTTTTGCAAATAAATTACTCAACAGGCAGCATTGAGCACTTCAAAAATTCTGGAATGTTCATTCCTTCTTCCATTTTTTTAAACAAGCATTTTTGGTTAGAAAGATAACCCCGATGGATGCCACGCAAATCATGTCAAGGGATGCCACGCAAATCGTGTCAAGGGATGCCACGCAAATCATGTCAAGGAATGCAACACAAATCGTGTCAAGGGATGCCAAGCTAATGATGTCAGGAGTGTATTTTTAACTGGTTGGATTTTATCGAAATGGCATGGGCTAGGCCCAGTGATGTACTTATAGGGGGCGTGAGGTACAAATGCGCACTGCAAGTTGGTTGGTAAGTTGGTAAAAAGTTGGACATGCTGCAAGAGAAATGGTCACAGGATCTTACGTGACCTTAACAGTAGATGGTACACTGGTCAAAACGCCCCCCCGCTAATGAAAAGTGTCTTGGCACATCCCTGGCGAGGCCTAACTAAATGCTATGCATTTTTGTATGCTTGAAATTATGATTAATATTAGTAAATAACAGAAGTTTAACAGTTAGGGGTTAGCCAACATCGTATACATCACATTCTTTACACAGATAAATCGAATTTTAACTACATAAACAATAACAAGCTTTCTTAAGTTTCAAACGTCCATTACTGAACCTTCCTAACTTTTTGAGTAGCTGAGTACTACTTTTCTATAAACCATTTTCTAACAAAAAAACTGTGTATTTTACAGGCAATCAAGTGTCTAAAAACAACATATAAACACACAAAATGCGTCTAGGCCAAGATTTTCTGAATTGTTTTAGTAAACCCCAGCAACAGAACTTTTCGCGAATTGGACCACAATGCATTGTAATCGCACTGGCGGCCATATTGGTAGAACACTGGTAGTAGCCGATCAAATCGTTGACTCTGCATCTCAGAGCGATAAGCAGTTTTCCGAAGGAAAAATACACCAAAAGTTTAGACGCTGATGCACTGATGCACGAAGGCGGTAATCAACAAGACAGCCATCATTGGAGGATATTTTACATACTCGCCCACTGGTACAATGTGGATCACTGGTCCTGTTAATTTTTCAAGTGTACATCGATATGGTGAACTACTTTATCATAGGCCAGAGTCCTTTCTACACCATGAAAGGTTTCAAAAATTATCGAAGTTTGGAATCGCACGACCTCTTTGCTTCTGCGTACGTACGCAAAGTTGAGACTTACAAGAACATTTGCTGTGGCACACAATAGCGAAATATGTTGTGCGTGGCAAGATAAATCACAGCCAATGGCTGAGTGAAACACCACTGCAGGCTTGGTTCAAACTTGCTGAAGATGGAAATATAACTACAGCTCAGTTTATGATTTTCGTGCCAATATGATGCTCGATACGTAGGACGCAATGCGCAGAGGCTAGCAGACAGAATAAAACAACATGTCCCCACAAGCATCAGGAAGAAAAGTAATACCGCAGAGAACTGCCATGTGTGTAAAAACAACGATTCTAAAATTAAATGTGAGTCGGTCATAGGACAACACCTAATTGCAAATCCAGAATGCAACAAAACATATACAGACGACAATTTTTGGATCATTGGGCAAGCAAGATAGTCTTTTCACGTAAGTGTTTTGGAATCTGTTTACATCAAGACTCAAAACCCAGTCTTGTTTAAACAGGAAGAGTTCGTTTTTCACTTGAAATCTTCAAGTAAGCAATGGAAATAGGGCTAATTGCCCACTCTTGGGGCCAATTAGACACATCCTATTATGTGCATCCGCATCTGGTTATATATTTCGGTTCACCTTTTGGTCGCTATCCGGAGTTTCATACTCTGACGGGTGTCGGACGAAAAAAAGCTTCTCAGTATGTCAAAAATGTTTCCGCTTTTTCGTCACAAAAAGTCAAAGTCCTTTCCCGCGCCTATGGCGCATAGGGCGGCGCCTATCTCCGTGTCTATGGCCCTAGGCCACGCGTCTGCGAATGCAGTGAAAGCTACAGCGGGGGGCTGGTCCACTGGTAGCTCCGCGAGTTTAACTTTCCCACTCCATTCTCAAATGTCGAGCGCCAGACGAGAAGGCAGTGAGTACCATTTTTGAAATTTCTACGTCCGCTTTATGTGGATGGCCCAGAAGTATTCCCGCATAATCTTAAAATTATCTCAATTTAACTCACAGTGGAAACCAAGCTTGAGGGGTTTTCTTTCAAGAGCACAAACTGTCAATCAGACGGTTTAGACCAGGCCAATTGTCCTTGCTTGCATAAGCCTTAATAATGCAAATAATCTCCAACCTAATTCGCAAAGGGGCGTTCCTACTAAAACTTTTACCTCATGGCTGGGAGAAATTTACTTCGATAAGTATTTGTGCTAGTGTAAACCAAACCACACGACAATGTTTCTATGAGAAATGCGGGTTCCAAAATGAGTTTTGGAAATGGAGTTTCCATACAAAAAAATGCCATAAGAGGACGTGTTGTAATTTGAAACCAATGGGGTAACTGCGCCACAGAGAACGCAGATGACGCCGTTAAGTGGTAGGAGCTATTACTAGGATAATTGGTGTTGAAGTTAGTCATATCGAGTGGAACAAACTTCAGACGGCTTCCTGCATAATCCCACTGTTGTCTCATGACATCTCACGAGAAATGACAATGGAGACGTCATGCAACATTGGGCTAAGTTAAAACGAATCGCAAGTTGAAGAAACCCAGGCAGACAAAGGATAATTGACTCAATCTCATGAGATAACCTTTGTCGGAAAGGACGCCAATGCCTGCCGTTGCGCATTAGAACTTTCAACACGTGCGAATGCCCTGCGATAAAGGAATCCAAATCTAACGTGATTTACAACTTCGATCTAGAAAGATAGTGGCAAAGACAGAGGAATCCTCTACGATGGGTACGTTATCACTTCAACAAGAAGCACAGCTCGCAGACGAAGTTCGATTATTCCCTTGTCTTTATGACAAGACAGAAAAGGGTTACAAGGAGGCAGACGTCGTGGCGGATGCATGGGACAGAATTGCAGAGAAGCTGGATTTTATCGAGGATGGTAAAGTCCTTTACCAATAGATTTACGGTCGCTGAATGGCAAAACATTTGGGGAAAACCCCGTAGAATGTCTGCGACTGAAAATGCGCTATTTACAACATAGAAAACGTCGCTCAGCAACGTTAAAATACATTTCAAAATATTTCGTGCCGTCAAACATTTATCAAATTCACTTTTACTGGAGATGGTTTCAGGCATTCTTAAAACTTTAATGTCCGTAAAGAAGGAAAAGGTCGTTAGATATCCTTGATCAATACCCTACCAAATGCATTCACTTCTTCTCAATTTAATTTATCAAATCGTTCTAATAGAAATTGTAATACTATCTAAAGTGCAATTCCATATTTGTGATTAGAAGCTCTCCGCATGCAGAGTTCGTATCAGTTGGTTTTGTACGGTAGGATCTCAAAAGTTCTTCCAAACAAAGCAAGAAAGTCCGGATAATCAAGAGTCCGGAAAATTGAGAGTCCGGATAATCGAAATATGAATATAAACGAGAAATCGAAAAAATAAGGGGCAATTCGCAAGGATGCCCAGGTACGCAATCCGGACGTCACAGATTTCACAATTTTAAAGCAAGATATTTCTATTAAACTCTTATTATCAAACGAAAATTTCGATGGTTTAAACAAATGTGGGGAATATTCTTTAGAAACTTATAGAGCCCTGCTGTCCTGCAGAGAATTCCCTGTGACACTAAAATTCTCACTTTGGTAACC
>OLMO02000294.1:13623817-13648084 GCA_900291935.2 Cassiopea xamachana
TGCATCTGTGTTGTCAACTTCTTCTGGGTCGTCTTCATCAATCAAAATACCGGTATTAGAATTACTCCCAGCCTTAGTCTTCTGTAGCTGTCGTAAAGGCAGCAAAAGTTCTGGGTCAATAGGCCCATCTGATAAACTTGCTGTCTCCATTCTTGCTGCTGTACACCACGCTGCAAAATGGCGCGAAAAAAGACCAACAGCAGAGTGAGGTTAGCTATTAAAATGAGGCAGGAATCAAGCAAATTGATTGGTGCTACTCCTGCTGGTCGCAAAAAAGTAGAAGTCAATCCTACTACCAAACTCAGTCGCGCGATCCACGGTGACAAGGGAATCCTCCTCACTAAAACAAACTACGCATGCCCAGAGAGCTGGTCGCGCGGTCGCGCGACCAAATTCGAACAAGTGGAAACCCGCCTTTAGGCACTGTTGTTTGTAAATTAATAAGTTAAAAACAGTGGCGTGACCACAAGGATATGGGGGACAAATGCCCTTTTGGTGCTCGGGATTTCTGTAAAAGCGACGAGAAAATATTTAGGGGGGGAGTAGCAAATCTTCAGAGACGTAGAGGGCGTGACCAAAATATTTCATATGCCCCCCAAACTTTTATGACCCTGGCCACACCCCTAATTGCTAATCATTATGCACTTTCACATGAAACCAAGGACAAATGAAAGCTGTGAAAGCACACATTATAACTGACTGTGTGGCCCATAAGCGAACTAATGAGACAACTGAGCAAGTTCAACGAACTTTGGCCAAACTTCCAACTTAAATTATCCAAATGGCAGGCAGTGGTGACTTCTAAAAGTTCTAACAAGGGGGCTCTACGTCATAGAAGGGCGTGGCATTGTTGCAACCACACCCATATTTTTAATGATAAAGGTATGATAATATAGGTATATGATAATATTGCATGGAATCATGCAGTGAAGAACCAGAAAGAACTAACCCTGTACAAATAAAAATATTATCATGGGAAACTTCAGAGCAGCACATTAACCGATGTAACAAACAGAACAGAACTTCGTTAGATGACTTTTGTAGAAGTCATGTGAACATTAGCTCTACAGCATTCAAATCCTCCTTTGTCTTAACATTTCTTCTCTTTCTTTCGGGTGCCATTGCTGATTGTGGCTCATAAGCCTTCTGGAAAGAGATTCTTGAGCATTCCACAAGTTCGGTGGGGGTCCATTAATGCTTATGAACAGCAGTGATGACAAGGTGGTTATTGCAAGAGTTGATCGAGCTGGTGTACAATCCAAATTCATCTGCGAAAAGCCTCTCTCAGCTTCTGATGAGCTTATTGGAATTGTGTGTAGTATTCCCTACATCATACGTTCAATGGGATTTGGTGTTTTGCGAGGATCAGATACATAGTCTCTGAAGGCCATCAATAGCTCTCGCTCATTGCTAGCAATGCTGAATCTCTGACGAAGCTCTACCAACAACTTCTCTCCTTCAAACCAAGGGGCACTAATTTCTGATGACCATCTTTCAGGGGCAAAGACTTCTAGTTGCTTTAAAGCGTTTTCGTTGCTAGCATTCAACAATCTGGCTTTGATGTTGTCAATTAATGCTTGTAGAAACTGTGGTTTGTTGAAAGAAGGGAAAGATGCTCTGCTTTCATAGCTATGCAACGGGACTCATTTAAAAACTACATCATTTCTAGCAACCTCGTCAAAAGAGTATTTCCCTTCAGTCACTGACAGTTTGATCTTCTCCAAGCTCTCAATTGTGTACTGCAAATAACGGTTGGCATCTTTAACGCTTACATCTGATTTCTGCAAAGATTCTGACAAAATAGATATTTGCCCAAGACAATCTTTAATTACAGCTACGTCTTCTACGAATTCCTTCGTTGCTAGCCTTTTTGCAATTCCACTGTACATTTTCCGTTTACAGGAACGAATTGATCTGTCCTTTAATAGAGTGTTGAAGTGCTCATGTAATGCTTGAAAAGAAGACTATAAGGCATTCACTGCTTTGTAAATGGAGGCTGGCCAGCGGATTGTGAACACATTCCTATCTTCTTCAATTCAACATCAAGTATTGATGCAATTCCTTTAAGTTCCCGTTGTAGCTTTGAAGATAGTGAATATAAACTGTATATTTTATTGAAGAGACTTTCCAACGCATGAAAGCATCAATTTCTTTGATAGCATCTGCAGCAGCAAGCTCTAATCGGTGGTTCATACAATTCCAAACGAATAGCTTAGGAAATTGCTCTTTCAACCTCTTTCCAACACCATTTTTTTGTGCCAAGCATTACTGACGCACCATCAGAAGTGAAGGCAATCAGATTTTTAACAAGATATTCTTTATCAAAAGAGTACCTAGCCAAAAAATGAATGATGCAGTTACAAATAGATTGTGCATCTAGGGCAGGCAGCTCACAGATATCAAGAAAAATATTGATCGGCTTATAACGCACAACTGAACGAATATAAATTATAACACATGCTTTTTTCGAAATTGTTGTCGATTCGTCTGTGATTATGGCAATCTTTTTTACTTCTCTTCTGATTTCTTCACATATCTTTGTACGCATACTTTGTGCAATGGAACTGATCATATCCTTGCAAGAAAATCTTGACTGCAAGGTAGTTCCTGAGATAGCGCCATTCCTTTCTTGGAGGTCAATGAGATCTGGATAATCAGAAAGAGGCCGATTTTGATAGGCAATAAAGTATTCTGTTCTTAGACATCTTTCTGTAACAGCTTTATGTTTTTCTTGCCCTTTAAGTGTAGCTGTTTCTAAAGACTTTTGCTCTTTTGCATTTAAAAGCCTCACTCCTTCGTTATGAGCTTTGGATTTATCATGTTTAGCAATTTCTTTTCGCAGTGATTTCTGTGCAACACTTCTCTCTCCTGCTACTCTGACTTTGCATTCAGTCCATTCATTGGCGAAGTGAATACTTTTTCAGAATGCACACCAAGATTTTTTATGCGTTTACAAAGAGAACAACCAACCTTTCCATTTTCGAAAAATAGCCAACTACGTCTTCGAAAAATTGCTGCATTGTTCATCATTCCAACAAAAAGGGTAATGATGAGCATTCTGCGTACCGTTTGTGGACAGCGACAATGCCTCACTTGTTTCTTCTGGCTCAGATCTTAGGTCTTCCTTTGACATTGTTGTTGAAAGCAAATCTACAAATGCAGACTGTTCATTTCCCTCATCACTAGGACCGAGTCGTGTTTTTACTAGGTCTGGTCTAACAAAGAAATCTGTCATCCCGAATCGTGTTTTTTGCTAGCTGGCTGTTCTTCCATTCTGATCAAGACAGCTACTTGGTAGGCCACTCAATATAAAAATATCAAAGTTTTCGCTTGGATGTATATGCAATGATAGTAAATAAGACTCAAATGACATTCCACAACAGTTTCAGTTGATATTCGAGAATATGACAGGAAACACTGAATAGCGGGTGCTACAGTTCTAACGGAAGCATTAACTGCTGTATATGCTCAGTATGACTAACATTGGCAGCTATGTATGATCTAGCACAAGGGGAAAAAAGATTTACCGCACATGTCGTGGAAACAAAGCAATGGAGTTTATTTACAACCTAGGGACATGAATTTCTTTTTAAATTTGGAGTAAACGAAAGAATGAATGATATGCAACCAACATCAAGGTTTGTGAAACAAGGTTTCTCAAACTGAAAATGAGCAATATTTTTAAGAAGGGGGCTCCGCCCCCCAAGCCCCCCTAGAAATCACCCCTGATGGCAGGCTTCGAGAGCTATAGAAGAACTTGACTTGTCAGTGGAACACTGCTAGCGCGATATGAACATCCTTGCCTGGTAGTAGACCACATATAATCCTGAAATGAAGGCTTTAGAAAATTCACAGAGCTGCCTAAACGAACATGAGCAGGTGCTGCAATATACATTGGAGAGAGCAAAATACCATTCTAAGCATGTTTATCCATTCATACAAGCTACAATGTAACACACGCGGAAGGAAAGTACCATCCAAATCGCCAGAAAGACTTTCGAAGATGCTTGGAAAATGGCAGAGATATTGGACAGTAATATAAAAGACATCCACGTAAGAGAAATTGGAAAAGAAGTAAGCTTTCGGACTCAATGCCAAACAGGAACCTTGACTACAAGCCTATGCAGTCTAGCGTCAGTTAGTAATAACAAGAAAAATACCACTATAAAAACAATTCAAACAAACCTTATTCGTTAAATTGAAAATATGTCGTGACAAAACTTCACCGATTATCTTGATATTTCTGGCTAGAACATCTTTATTAACTCTATCAAAAAAAAAAATTTAGTAAACGCCATTAAAAATACTGCTTGAATGATAAAAATGCATTTCATTTCATTTTACATTCTCAATTCAAGGTACCCCCTGCCAACCTACAGAAAATGCTTTTCAGAAGGGGGGAACCTTAAATTAAAACTATACAAGGTAGCAGAACCACAATAAAAGGTATTATATGCATTAACAATTTATATGGAACATAAAAATAAAGGAAAATCAAACTGGGCACTTTACCATCATTGAGTAAAAACATGGTTTATTATTATGGTTTATAAAAACTCAATAGTAGTTAGACCGTTGTCCTAACTAAAATCCTTTTCCTGCTAGAAACCTAGGCTATGAGGCTATCTACCAATGTAAAAAGATAGAGGTTGCGATGCAACGTAGGACTCACTCTTTGTAAAACACAGTTGAGCGATCCAAATCAATTGGAGATTCATAATGTGATATTGTACCAGCAGGCAATCGTCTAATTGAAAACCTTTCATGTTCCCATGCCAACATATCATCAGCTAAATTGATCTTCTTGTGCACTAAGTTAAATTTGACATCTGGATACATGCTAGCAACCAGCTGTAGAAAAATGTGATTTGTGAAGAAAGAGAGAAAAGAAACAAAAACGAGCACATCAATCTAGTTTTCAAATTGAAACACAAGAAATTAAAAGAGAACGGCGATGCAACTTTCTTTGCTTTCTAAAACTAATCAAAATAAAATTATTTCAGCGTTATAATTTACTTCTTGCATTATTTCCAAGGCTGCAGAAACTTTTGAAACTGAATATGATTGTGCTAAACCAAAACACCAAGGAAAAGTGTAGCATGTGAAAGCTTCAAAATGTTTCAAAAATGTCACATACAAAATTACAAGTCCTGTAATTGTAAATGGACAAATTCGATCATATAATACCACTGATGCCCAAAAACGATTTAAAAAGTAGGTAATGTTAAAATTGAAAGAATAACTGAAACTTACCGATCTCATTCCCTTAAAGAAAAAAGAAAAATGGTCAAACACGCTATTGAAAGCTATGCCTGGCCTAAAAATGGTCAAGCATTTCATTTTAGATACGAAAAGATTTACAATAAAACGATTTAACCATGGAATATGTCTGGGCTAGAATGGACTACTTGGTATGTATAGAAAATAAATTGAATTATATTGTCTTTAGACAGCAAAGAAATTGTTACCAGACTTAAAATAGACATTGATAAGTATGGAGAGCATACAGTTTGCTTGCCTACCTAATATACGCGGAGAAATAGAGTTTATCAACAGTTGTTGTAGAACATTTTCAAAATACTCCCGGGCTCCATTGACTTGCCCCAACTTTGAAATTCCTCTCCTTGAATTTCCAGACCCTATGAACACTAAGAATTCAACCAGAACATCCAGCAGAACAAAAGATCTGCTATTCGGTACACTTATCGGCAAAAGGGGCCGTGGAAGACCCAAAACCAGAATGTCTGACAATGTGAAGAACATTGCAAACATCAGCATGGCCAGTTTATTAGAACAAGCTCAAGACAGAAATCATTGGCGGAGTTTTGTGGAAAATGTCACGGCTGGCCAGTAATGACCTTCCCGTCGAGAAGAGAGATGAACACTATATCGATATTTTTTCGAATAAACAGTCAACACTACTCAAATAAATGCAACTCCTACTCAAATAAACGCAACTCCTACTCAACTAAACGCAACTCCTACTCAACTAAACGCAACTCCTACTCAAATAAATGCAACTCCTACTACAAAAACTGTTAAAAACACTAAAAATAAGCAATATGATGGGAACAGGGTAGTCGTTATGGGGACGTGAGGTGCGGCACCCCCTGGTCTCGTATGCTCTGTGGTGTCGGAGAAGCATCGATATTTATGCCTATTATCCCGACAGCATCTCAACTTCGAAAGTTGTTGATATTTCAAAACATAGAACATACAGTATGCTCATTCACAAAAGAAAACGTTGTCAAAAGGGTGCTCTGAACTAGAGGTCTAGGAGGTGACATTCTCTAATGGTGTAGGAGTCTGTAATTTTACCCCCAGTTGGTACAATCTCTATTTGGCAGTAAATTGGAAACAGCTACTAATCTTCTGAGTTTAAACTATTACTTCTGGCTCTATCACTAGGCATGGACCATAGGCATGAACCCTATGTTAGAATGTTGAAGCTAAGACAAGGACATTTGTCGTCGAAAATGAGTGATGATCGGCTTGATAGCCTCGATCACTATTTTTCAAAAATTGAAGAAGACATATAAAGCATTTACGCCTTTCTGCTTCTAAGAGACTACATTTCATATATTTCTGTACCTTTCTCTGTGATAATTGCTTTATTTTGCCTTATCGGCTTGTTTTCAAACTGAAGCTTCATAACGAGCCATGTGGTGGAGTTGAGTGGGCGCGTCCACACCAGTTCTTTAGACTATTAACCCATGTTTTTAAACCTGCTTGAAAGCCGTTGAAAGAGATGAAAATATGCATTTCCCACATTTTCCGAAGCTCTAAAGGACTTGTCCCCAGGCCCTTATGCCTCTCTCCTCTATTGTATCCATTTCAACACCGTCCCTAGCATATCATGGAATATTATTGAATGCTGGACGAAAGTAAGCAGTTTCCTCCCCTCCTTACAGTTCCTTCGACTCACTCTTTGAGACTTGCAAAATCAATCATGAAACTTCGCTGCTACACCTTAAGACCCGCATGAAAAACAAAACTAGATATTTTGGAATACTAAATGGGAAAATCCTACAAAGATTGAAAGGTAAGCAAAATTATGAGTAATGCAAACCTCTAAGATTTCATAAGCAGTGCTGCCTTCCTTTGGAGGCTTTGAAACATGAAAATTAAGACTGTTCCCTCTTCCCAATGCATCCAAACACAATACATAATCAATTTCTGACAACAAGCTAATATCTATAACGAAAATTGTGCAAAAAGTTTACAATGTGTGAAAGCAAACAAAATTAACAAATGTTTAAAGACGAATGTATGGTTTTGCCTAGATTTGTTGATAGCAATCAACTGTAATACTGGCAATATACAGTGAAAAACTAATAATAACGTCAAGCAATGACATACACACACTACAGTGTACACCATGCGTCATGCACATATTAATGTATACACCTTGTATATTAAGTAGGACTGAAACCACTCAAAAGGAGGTAGAAAGCAACTCCAGGCTTTCCTGCGTTAACAAAGGATAACTGTATCTTGCAAGAATTGAATTAATAAATTAATGGAGAATTGAATTAATATATCGCATGAATTGAACGATGCTGATTATGGAAAACAACACGTGTCATAAGAAATTCAGGCAATTACTGTATCACTGCTCCGTTTGATAAAACCTATTGACAGATGATATCAAAGCAACAGTGAACATGCGATCAACGCAACAGATAGGCGCATTTAATGCTAGTGAAGTCATGGAATATACGACATTACGCTTAAGTACTGGAAAATGTGGATAACAATTGCATAGAATTCCCTCATCAATTACATGAAGGCTGTACCCAATATGAAACTCATACCGACATGAATTTATACCAACATGAACAATTCAATGAATGTACACACGTTACCATGAGATCCAAGATGAATATGCTGAAGATATTCAGAAATCTTTGCAAGCACAAATAGCGGACATCTTGTAATCAGCAACTTTCAAATGTCACATCACCATTACGTAATCTGATTTCTGGTTGGTTTATCCTCAATTGGGGGCCAAGCGGCGGGAAAACATTACTTGGCGTAGTGAGTTGAGAGTTGCTTGTATGGTGAACAGCATCTATTTACTGGCGTTTTGTTTGTTTTGGTTGTTTTGTGTCATGAGCAATGTTTGTGACAAATTCTCAACAGTGATCTTGATGGGATTACGTTGATATTTGCGAGGAAGTATGGCATGCGGTTTCCAGTGGATCAAAGCTGAAGACTACTTCCTACATTGACTCAAGAAAGACAGTCAAGATGGGATATCACCGGTGCAACTTTCTGATTTATCTTTATACCAGACAGTCTTAACTCAAGATCATGAAGAACAAGAAGACAGAAGCAAGATTATGGAGAACAAACCCGAACAGTTGATATCCAAGTTGCATTCCATCTATTTTTGCCCGCAGATCTTCGGAATGCACAAAGCTCTATTTTCGGCGTCGAAACTAATAGAAAAAAGTCCGAGGCGGGTAACTTCTTGACTATGTCGATTGTGAAACTGGATGGTGTTCCAAAAGCATAATTTTCGACACACCACAAATATTCCCTGGTACACATTCGGCGTGCAGTTTACAAGAAATGCACCCTGTGTTGAGATGCGACCATATACCTTCATGCTCCTAACAATCGAATCATTGGTTGTTCGTCAGTTAATCGTTGTGTTGTGTTAAGTTGCGGTGTGTTGTTTATATTATTTCTTGATTTTATACAGTCTTTTATTACGTATTATTCCTGAGCAGAACTATGAAGGAATTCTTGTCTCTTTGAGATACTGGGGCAGACAGTGTTTTGCACATGTAGTTTATACTTAGCACACCTCTACGTGGTTTACGAAATCGTAAATAAATCACTTCGTTAATAAGACATACATTTAACATTCCTGTAAATGACTATTACAAAAGAATACTTTATTATGGTAGGCCATATATTTTTCCCTCCAACTGAGGATCAACCAATCAGAAATCAGATTGTGTAACGGTCATGAGAAATGTTAAAGTTGCTTATTGCATCCTGCCCCCAAGTGCTTTTCGATAGTTCGGGTTTGTACATTTATAATAGTATACCAAAGCTTGACTATAACCTCTAGATAACCCTGCCTAACACCCTAAGGAGACTGACTAGTTATTAAAGTGGTTTCCATCTGGGTGAACTCAACCAACAAAACGCGTAACTACTCTTGCTGTAATCTCTGTCATGTAAACATAAAACAAAATCTGAGATCCAGTACCAATATGAAGCTTCTGTTGGGTTTCATATCAGGACATGCTTTTCATGTTGAATAGAGATGTGATGATAAAAAATATACATGCAAACGAAGACCACGGAAATGATTTAACCCCTAATTCCTGACCCAATCCATTACTATGGGTCTAGCTGAAAGGTATACTAGAGCAAAGCTATCCAGTAGGTCGAAAAGACTAAGTACTACTAGGATAGAACTTTCTATCAGAAAAACTTTGACAAATTCCGTTTTTAAACAAAAAACATCCAATACAGTAGCAAAGAGTAAATATTAAATGTAGCAAATTTAATGGAATTAAAACTATTTACAAAATGATATCAACATTAGGAGGGAAAGTAACTAAAATAAATCAAACTAAAATAATAAGCATCAAGGCAAAGAATCCAATGATATTGATTATTTGGATATATTCTTCAAATTTAATGAAGAAATTCAAAATAATAGGTCAAAATACTTAATGGATTACCTGCCGTCTCTAGACTCTCATCAATGAACTTCCTTGTTCCTTGGAAATTAAATTTCCCCCCACCAGATAGAAAAAATATTATGTTATATCTACTTTGAGTTGAGAAAAGTTCTAGTATGCTGAATAAGAGCTTTCACAGAGCAGGTAGATCAATTAACCAAAAGAAAAAGCATGAACTTTGGCAAGACATATTAAACAAACAAAAAGTAACTACAAGACAAACATGTTGAATGGTCAATTTTGCCATTTGATTGTCAAAATATTCATTCATCAAATGAAAATACGATATCTCACGAGAGGTTTGACTTGTCTCTTTCCAAACATATATCTAAGGTTTCAATAGAAGGCGGCTGAAGGCGGTTTTAATAGAAGGCGGCTAACGGTGGTGTCAATAGAAGGCGGCTGACGGCGGTTTTAATAGATGGCGGCTAACGGTGGTGTCAATAGAAGGCGGCTACCAGCGGTTTCAATAGAAGGCGGCTACTGGCGATTTATTGCTGTCTACTTCTGCCTAAACTGCCGTCTACTTTGACTTAACATTACGACGAAAAAAATACACATAATGAGTGGCCCTCCATGGGACAAAGCCACCTACTATTCATGACCATCAGCTTACTCTAAATATTATTGAATGCTCTGTCGATGTGCATGATACAAAACTCGAAGGTATTGTAAATTTCAATTTACATTTTACAAGGATATGAAAAGGATACTTTGCATGTGTACCACTTTGGGAGTATAGCCTACGAAAGACAAGAGATATCATGAATTACCGACCTTACAACCATTAACATCACTGTGAGAGAAAGTGTAGAGCCTAGCATAAAACAAATCATTGAGTATCCACTTGCCTGGGGGGAGGGTCAGAATAAGTGGGGGTTGTAAATATTAGAAAAATTCAATAAGCGGAGGGGGGGTCAGAATAAATGTTTCAATTTATAAAGAACAACTGTAGATATGGTAAGGTGAAGAATCTGACGACAAGAGGAGTGAACAGCAAGCAAAGTTGTGGCCATTGAGAAAAAGTCTTGCACATTGGCAATAGAATAGCGTAATTTGTAGAGAGTGTGCGTATAGTGCAACACAAGAGTATGGGAAATCAAAAAGCACCAATCCAATGGCCTTTAGAGAGGGAAATTTTTGCATCTCACAAAGTACAGAAAAGATGGAAATTGGTCAACTGTGATAGTAATATGAAAGATAGTATACAGCATAAAATGATGGTAAAATTTAGTACTGACAAACATGGAGCAAAGCATTAGACTTATAGTTCACCATGGAGCAACCTCAATAAAATAAAATAGGAAATTATTTTCCAAACGAATACAGATTTCCAAGGTACCTTGAAAAGAGCCTTGCCAATTCAAACAGTGCGACAACACCACTTCCATTAGAATCTGGACCTCTAGCTAATTTCTGCAAATATTTTCAGATGCATATATTATTGGCTGACATTGGGTCAAATATATCAACATGAAATAGCCCACCACCAGTTAAGCAAAATCGATTTTGGAAAAATGCAAACAATAACTACTGAACTTCACTCAATAACTTTCTCAATCTGCAGATAACTGTATCTATTTCCATAACAGCTGTTACGAATAGCCGCCAATTTTTTATACATAGAAAACAAATAACCGATAGCTTTCTTGAAATGAGGATATAATTAACAAATAATGTAGCAATAATGTACAATATTTCACAAAGATAGGCAAGAAACAAAGTCATTTAACACCACACAACAGCAAAGGAGGCGCCAGTAGAAAGAGTAAACCTCCACTTGATCTGATCTGAAAAGCATTATTTGCAATAGGCACAAATCAGTAGCCTCCAAATGAACCATGGGTAAGTATCTGCACTCCTCCCTACTGCCGCAGTACATTGGTCCTGCATATGCGACAACTGCTTGGGGGTTTGTTACAAGAAAGACCTTTCCTTTCAGAAGGAATGCTTGGAGATCAATTGTGAAGAGATACAGTGATAGAAAAATTAGTAAATAAAATACTTACAGGGATCATTCCAGTACTATCATAATGAGCCACTAAAGCTATAGTTGGTAACTGATCCTCTAACCCATGACCCGACAACTTACCCTGCAACAAGTGGAATGGTTTAGAAATAGTATCATTAAAGGTGGAAAATTACAGAATATAACACATCATTGTAAATACATGGATGTCAGGATTATGTAGATAAATAGATAGACATGCAGACAGACAGATTGACTAACTGACAAATAGACAGACACATGCAGATAGATAGACAGACAGACATTAACAGACTGAAGGATAAATTGGCAGGTAGGCAGGCAGGTCAATAGATAGGTACATCTATAGATATGTAGATAGACAGATAGAGAGATACAGACAAACAGCCAAACAGACAGAGTGACAAACAAATAGACAGAACAATGGATGAATGGATAGATACATAAACACACTAGTGAAGTGGATGCATGAATTAATAGGTAGACAGATAAATAATAAAGTGGAAATACGAAATACAATGACAAGGAAAATGAGGTGGAAATCAAGCTAAAGTTAAGTTTACACAACACGGGTGCAATAGGATGCGATAGCAAACTAGTGCAAAGTATACCAGTAAAGGCTTTTTGTCCAGTTTACACGACACAGTTGTGATGCACATTTGCAAGACAACAGGCCATTATCTCAAGAAATTTTGTCACTTGGACTAATCCGGCTGGATATTTTTACGATTGCTCTTTCTCTAAAGAAAGTTGGTGAAAACTTTGTCATTTGAAAATTTACCAATGGGCTAGAAAGTCTCTTACAAGATGAAATTGCTTGCAAAAGAAAGCTACTGTACACTCACCAAAGAAAAGCTACAAATTGATTGTAATTTTAGTAAATCATAATCTTTCACATTTTATTTCCTTGGTGAGCTTTCTTGAAATAAGTGGAGAAGCAGAAAAAAACAAACAAGAAACATTTCTGTACATTAATTTAAATCACCCTTCTTTTTAGTATAGCCATCCTTGCTGTAACAGTGGGAGTGAAACCACACTGGTGTGCTTGTTTACGTGATGTCAAAACTGCACTGGTGAAAAACTGCACCAGTGTGGCCAACAAAGTGGTTTTTAAGCTGTTTGCACTGGTGTCAAGTAAATAGCACATTAAAATACAATAGATACCTCACAGGTGATGTGTAAACAGGGCCTAAATACTGACGTATCAGAAAAAATGAAAAAAGATAATAAGCAATAGACCTTACTTGCAAGCTAATGATTGGAAAGTCGCTTAACTGCTTAGACTCTGATGCAGACGACACAAAATGATATGCATTTGCTGATGCAACTGTAGTCAATGCTGTAAAACAAATGATCATGAAAAAAGATTTCTACTCTCTGCATACATATAAATTTATCATGATTGCTCTTGCAAAAGTAACGGCGAACAAAATAAGCTAAACCACAAAATGCATTGAACTCTCGAAGACACTTTATCTTATTGGGCCTAAATGTGATTTGCAAGAAACAAGTAAAGCATTGGAAAGACCAAAAGTGGTGAAGACTAAAAACTACATACAAAATTTGTTAACACTTAGATTTACCCACAATGCAAACAATGCCTATAAAACATATTTCATTTCTATAAACTGTGCAACTTTGCATGAAACCACAAAGCGACTATTGGGCCAAAAATTCCGTATAGCTTAGAAACTGTGCATTTAATGTTGGCAAACATTTGCTATAAAATTTTGTGTCAAGTTTGCAGTATTTTACAATATAACCTAAAAGTTTGCAAGATTTTTAAGTCATATATGGAGAATCCAATATGCACTCAGATTTTTCAAATGTGGTAAGGGGCTCCCAAAAATAACCTTTTTCCCCCACCCCCAAATTTTGAAGAAGTAAATTTCAAATTTCTAGAAGGATTTTCACAGGCTACTTTTGGCTCTGAAAAAGTCAAAGAGTGTCAAGATATTTTTAGCTCAAATTTACAGCATATATTAAATATATAAAGGCATTTCTTAGATCAAAATTTGGTCAGGGTTTTTTCCTGTTTTTGGACATATTTGCCCCTAAAGTCAAAGAAAATTGTCTGCTGGAAGATAAAAACTTATTTACTTCATCAAAATTTCACTACCTAATTGGAAGAGTTGAAACATAGATAAAAGCTACAACACACCTTTAGTGGCTGACGATGCAGTGTCACCTGTAACAGAGGCTGATATCTTTTGGTAAAGATCTAACAAATCTTCACTTTCATAAGCAAAGTAAACTGGTATGGGTATTTCAGTCTCTAGAAATTTTACTTCAAGCTGTTGATAATACTAAAATAGAAAAAAAGACTATGATTTAAATTGCAACTCAAGTACACTGCCTCCTTACCCCTTTCCCCAAGTTTTTGCATTACATGGTATGTTTCACTATTTTCCACACATTTTCGCAGGAGAAGGCACCATTACACACCATTTCCCATTTGCTCACATTGTAACAACAAGGTTGAAATGCTACAACCAAGCAGCTCTTTACTCTCAAATGGTCTTTCAGCCAATCAGTGCTCGTAAAATACCCCTGAATTTTGCGAAAATGTCAGCAATGGCGGCCATAAGGCCTCCAAGCTGTGAGACAGTGTACTATAAACTCTGAAATCCTGCATCTGAAAAATTTACTAAACAAGCCACACTAATGTTCTTTGCAATATGTAAGAGTTACTCTATAATTCCACAATATGCATTTTTGAAATTCCCTCTTCAACAAAACCTATGATCGTTTGAAGATAGCGGAAATTCACCAAATTTGCACTTTGCTGAAGATTGCTTCCGGCGGTATCACTGTCAAGTCTCTGTATCAATTCACTATCTTATCATTTAATGCTATCGAAAGAATGAAGCCCACATAAATTCCTTTCATTGATATTTTCTGATGTTGTTCTGTTGTTCTTCTCTTTCAAATACGATGGCTTTGAAATGTCTAAGCCAAACTGTTTGCAGCATTTCTTTAAATTTACGGCTCTCAGTTTTTCCAGTTGGGAAAAGAACTTGGATGCCATAAATCCCCATATTCCCTGGAATTTACGTGTTTGGCTATAGTTGTTATTAATTTGGAAGCAGGCTAATATCGCTGATTGCTGCCGTTGCCATAATATTATCTACCTCTTGTCCATTTTGATATGATTTGCTTTCGATTTTCATACATTTTTGCCGAAAATTCTATTGCAACTGAGTTTCTTTTTGAGATCGGTTATTGGAGGAAAGTACTGTATTTGAGAGCATAAAACATAATAGTAATGTTATTTTGCTTACAGAGTAGGCGTGAAGGAGTAATATATAGCTATACATGTATAAATTTAAATTATGTGAAATAGCAAATAAAAGCCAATTAACTTATGACCAAGAGGACAGAAATGGTAAGAGTCACAAAAACCGTAAGATGTAACACAATTTATGCAGAGCCTTCACTGGCAGACAGTTTCTGGGTCATACGTAGCTGATCCCACATTGGGTATTTTACTCACAAATAAAGTATTTGAGGCATGTGTTATTTAGGACATTTCAAACATTAATACCTATCAGCTGTCAGATGAGCAGAGACGCTATTATCACGTGCTACATTATAATCATAGCTGGATTGCTGATCTCTTTACGTTATACTAACAATATTTGCAGATTTGAAATTCTAGGCCATTCTTGTACTGCCAATGATGGTACTATATGCATTCATCGCAAAATATTTTATGGGATGGTATTTTAATGACGCTGCTATGATAAATAATGCATCATCTTCCAATAAATAAAAATTATACGAATCAATATAAAGTAGAAGTTGGAAATGACAAAAGAACCCATAATCACTGGCTTTGAAGGTCAACCAAGTTGGGCAGAAATAATTTCTTAAAAAACCATTATCTAAATAACTCTTTCCCAAAGTGGGTAGTGCTTTGATATCGAGGAAAAGATAATGCAACAAGGGGCGGTTAGGGGGCGCTATCGCTGAAATGATTAACACAAACAAACTTTGTGAAGTTTTCAATGTCAAAAAGTGCTTGCATCTGCTTATATCATAGTAAATTTAAAGTTGAAATAAAATAGTTAAAAGCCGACAAAAGTCGAGTTTGTATACTATGTCATTGTTTTTTAAATACATAACATAGTTTGTATACACATTTCGCGTATATTATTGTTGTTAATCTATACAGAAGCTAAGGGGGCGCCATGTGTTTTTGGGGAAGGAGGCCCTGAGAATCTATATGGAAGCCAAGGGGGCGTCATGTATTTTTGGGAAAGGAGACACTGAGAATCTATCTAGAAACCAAGGGGACGCCTGCTATAAAAAGTTCGGGAAACCATGATCAAAATGAAGTAATGTCCTAAAAAAGTGAACGATGAAACTGATGAAATGAATTTGTCATTATAGCAGCTAAATTTGTCATTTCAAAGCTCAGGAGTTCCCACCTCAAACTTCCACGAAGCTAAAAAGTCTCGCTAAAACATAACATTAAGGATTGGATGAAGAAGGATCCAGCAGCATCAGACAAAGATAAAGGAAAAGTTATTTGTTTGCCTTTCGATGTGGTAATGAAAGATGAAAGGGAATAAGGAGATGTGGAACGAGCGGGTAATAGGAAATGGAGTTTGACAGGCTTCGCTTTCTTAGCAGAAAACAGTCCTAGTTCTAGAGTTGGATTTTACAAGTCCTATAGCCCGAGTACCTGGTACAGGTTCTCGTTGTATTTGCGTATGCTCTTATCTAATCCTTCTAATGGGTGCAGTCATCTGGATTCTAACAGCCTGCAAAGACAACACTTGGGGAAATGTATGCTGTCAATAAAGAAGGTTTTAAAAAATATCAATACACAATAAATGCTGCTATCTATTGTACTTGATCAAAGCTTCAGTTGGACAAGTTCTAAGCATCTTCTTTCAGTTTTTTGTAAGTTTGATTCGTTTCAGATACCAAAAACGTCTGAACCACAAGAGTTCAAGCATACAGACTCGTTACAATGACTGATTTTGATGTGTCTTAGTCACATAAAAATAACAGTTATATTTTCAAAGACACTTAGACTCCTGAAAATCTTGGGCATACAATACTACAACTAGATCACAATGTACACCAGCCATCATCTTTTGATGATACTTGTCAGATTTTACCTAATTGTTCCGCCACACCCTTAAAAGTGGCCGTCAAACTTTTCATAGAGGAATTTCTTTAGTTAAGTTGCAACTAAGGATAAAATAAATTTAGCATGAAGACATAAGAAAATAAAGTAAATAATTGAATTATCCAATGTCCAATGTGGTAGAATATAAATTTTCAATGCTCTAAGTTTACGCGATGAAATGTTGTGCTCGTGTCATTAGGATCGCCTGGAGAAGTGCCACATCCATTTCCTCATATTTTGCGGGAAACGACTAAATTTTCAAAAAGCCATAAATTTTGAATAGATTAAGATAACGAAATGAAAGTTTGGAATTTTTTCATATTTCATAACAAGTTCTAAGATGTGTGAAAATGAATGAATTCTGAGAGCATGACAGCCATTCCATGACTCACTCTTGAAAATGTGAAAATTTTAAAAACTCCTGTGACTTTGGTACATTGGGTATTATGAGGCTCCTTTGAGCTTGAGGCCATGGGGAAATTTTCCCCCTATTCCCCCTCATTGGCCCTGGTAGTGTATGACACGCAATGACACGCAATGTATTTCTAGTAATGACTGTTTTGCAAGAACTTTCCTAAAACTTGGTGAACCTTGAAAAGTGCCATTTGAATAATTGCTCTAGACCAGTGGTTCTCAACCTTTTTGAGCAGTTGCCCCAAGTGGTTTCCACGTTAATTGACGGCCCCCTTGCCATCCCACTTCCAACATTCTTGTTTTCAATACTTAAAAGTTCAATTACAACAGGTCAAATTTAAAAGAATTTTTTCCAAGGACAAATACTAAATGAGTCAATTTTTCAAATACATCAAAAAGTTTCATTCAAAATTGTTTAATCAGGCTCAATGTGATACCTGAACTTGGCGTTCTGCCATCAATAGTTCAATCTGAGCCGTAATATTAGTCATTAAAAGTCTTTAATCACCTTTCTTGGTTATGCTCTAATGATTAGGTTGCTTTGTCAGGAGCTGTAGGACAGTGTTGAATCCTCTTTAGTTTGTTTTAAGAATTATTTACTGCAAGAGCAATCCCAAGAAAAGGGGACATAGTTAAAAAAATTTTTTTTAAATTTAGGATTTGGAGTACTTTCTTGTGAAACTTAAACACTTTTAAGCAACTTTTCAACATGTTTAAATAGGATTTAATTCATTTTCTAACTGGAGTTAATTAATTTTAAATTCATTTAAATCATAAAAGCAAATGCGCTTCAGTCAGAGTTTTATGGCCGGCTGGGGCAGTATCCATTTACTACTTGGCAATGTTGTGAAATATGGGGAATTTTCCTCCCAAGATTCTATGATAAAAAAGCCCTGCTCTCTTGACAAGGTACAAATTCAGAAATCCATTGATTAAACTTCTGTACTTTTCAGAGTTGAGGATATGCTTAATAATTGACAATTTGCTTTTGTGACCATTTACTGAATTCTAATCTATCCGTTCCAATAATAGCATATACAAAATTGCCATGGAAGCAGCTTGCATAACAACCAACATAGATCATTGACTTTATAACCTATAATCTTGCACACAGGCAGGCACTGCTCAAATAAAGGTGCTGTGGCACCTTTACCTGGTTGCGCTTCTCAAGTACTCTTTTGTGCTTAATTCTAGGGCAGATCATATTGTACTTTTTGACATTTTTCACCCTTCATAGAATTTTATTATGCCCCCCAAATTTTAGCAAAAGGTGGGAAGCATCACTATCAGCAAAATTTTCGCTTTTGTTTTCATCCCATAATTCATCAGTCAACTCACCATAAGCACTTCACAACCCTTTTCAGGTGGAAAATGTCTACCACTTCATCCAATTTTCACTTAACACCATATGGTGGGATAATTAACCCTTCTACTTCATTTAGGGTTGTCGTGATTTTCCCAGTAGGTCATTTTCTTACCACCCCTCCATTCATGAAAATCTAGAAAAATATCCATCCCTCTGCTATTTCTATCCCCCCTACAACTAAGCACACAAGAGTGTCAGATTTCTCTTATTGACATCAAGAAGTAACACAAATAAGCCAATTTTTCTAAAGCATATGTAGTAAACATACAAGTCCTTAAAGTTAGGCTCTAGGGTGATTCCAGATAACAGTGGGACAAATACCCACCAGCTAAGAATTCAATAAAATTTGGATCAAATGTACCAATATGAAAAGTATGAAAAACTGGAAAGTTTTGGCTCCAAATTCCAAGTGCTTCAAAAGTTATGCTGTTTCACCCCAAAGCCGCCATTATGGATCGTCAAAGCCAACACAACTAGCAATATCTTTTAATCCAATTGCTTGATCAAGGCGAAACTTTGACATTAGACAAGTTATTGGGTGCTGAATCCAAACTTAAATAGAAGCAGTTACTTTCCATTGGGGAAATGCTTGTTTTTTTGTTTTAATGTCCAATCATAGAAATCATTGGACCACAAACAGGGGGCCACTTGGAATGAAATTACCAGAGGTGCCCTTGCATAACAGAATCCATAGTTCTGTGGGTGGTCTATACATAATAGATCACATCTTTGAGTAAAATCTCAATGGTACCCTCTTTGCATCAGAAGTTATAACCATTCTGATAATACATGTTTCTATACCTTTGCTCATAGAGAAATGCCTATAAAAATATGCTTTAGATGGAAAAAATAACAGAAACTAATAAGTAAATTTGCCTTGTTAAAGCTCTTTGTATTAAATCAGGATCAATAAAGCAGTCTTCGGTATTTATCAAACAACTAACATTCTTAAATGTATCTTAGCCTTCTAAAAAATATCTGAAACTATTGATATAATCAATCTATGATATCTTGAAGGGTTGTGTAAAAGAACCTGATGATTTCATTTCCACATCCTCTTCTTGCAAGGAAATACTGCTTTGTAGAAACTGAAGATGTAATTGGTGTCTCCAATCTGGTAATAAGGTGAATTTCTGGAACCAATTAACTGTAGTCAGGAATTGGCCATTCACAATAAAAACAGTGGGATCATTTGGATGCATGAATTTGATCTTAAACATCATGTTCCTCTTCATTCACCTCTGAAACCATCCAGCCCAATGATGATCATCAGACTTGCACAAAAGAAATTGTGCCACTCAAACATCCATTACATTCACACAGTTCATACTCATTTTGTCTATCGCAAAGTTGAATTCTAATTCAAATCCTTCATCATTTGGTTTACACCTCATTTTGATGGTCAAGGTTGATGCTGGGATGGTATATGTGAGTTCCTGGAATTGTTTTGGCTACTGAAAATCACTCTTGCAAAAATGTTGTGTTGATTTCAGCAGCAGGCATGTAAATAAATTTAACACCAGGGATAGCATTTTCACAAAAAGTAAACATTTCTTCTGCAGTGAGAATATGTCCAGAACTTGTTCTCTGAAGGCTGGCTCTAGCTGTTAATCTTTTCACTGTGCCTCCTATTCCATCACAATGGGATTTGCTATGACTTGTGGCAAAAAAATTCCATTCACAATTGACAGCAAAATCACTTGCATGAAAACAGAGGTGGTAGCAATGTGTCAAATTCTTATATTGGCCAGCACAGCCATCTGAGAAGTAATGAATCTTTTGGCAGTTAGGAACTAACTCTGCCTTGATATGTCCAACTGTTGCCTCCATAACTTTGTAAACAAAACTAGCATCATTGTCAAGATCATCAGACAGGATGCAAAGAGATGTAGTAACAAGAGTATTCTCAGAATGATGATATAGTACAACAGTATGACGGGAACATTGATTTTATTCCATTGATAGCCTAGTACTTCTTCTTGGATACCAAACAAATATTTCTCTGCAATGTTACATAACATAATAGCCTCATTTGGTCCTAATGCTATTTTTAAATTCTTCAAATACTCAGACTGAGCCCAAGCAATAAATGAAAGCACTGTAATGTTACTCAGCTTTTCAATTAGAATTTCAATAAATTCATAGACAAATAATTTTATAGACATTAGATCTGCTCTATCCACCTTTGTCCACTGCTTGGAATCAATTTCCATCTCTTCATCAGCTTCATTGTACTCCTGGTCACATAATACATGGTCACGCAGAAGCTGCTTAACACTATTTGTACCTGGGCATTACAACGATATACTATGCATATTTTTGATGCCCTCTTACATACAATCATGTCAATCAATTTGACTTTTCAAGGCCAATAGCATTCAGCATGAGCTTCAAATTATGGAGAATTGTAAAGATACACACAGAATGGGTACCTTTTGGCCCTACTGGAATACACCATTCTGGTCGAAGACTAGCAAATGTTTTAAACCCAACCTTAGGTTCTCAATACCTTACTATATATATGCAGCAAACAATTCTTTTAAGTTACAAAGAAGCAGGCATTTGGAAGCATGAACACTTCTACTTATATTAATGTAGTCCTTTCCCAGGAAATTGCCTAGAAAATTCATCACCACTGAAAATTCAGTATATATCATTAATTTTATCAAGAACTTCTTGGCTCAGTTTTTGTCTCTGTTTGGCATCTGGATATCCAGCAAAGTGAGCAAGATCATAATCTCCTTGCACAATGAGTTCACAAGGCAAATGAATTATTTTGCAGAGAGATTTTGCAGAGAACTTTTGCTGACTGGAAATTGACTTGCAAAATATTTCTTGAGAAATTGTTCGCTTGAAAAATTTTGTGAGAACAAGTTTGCTGAGTGTCTTCTCACTGGAAATTGGTCTTAATATCATACATTATGAGAATGGCTAAACCTTTTGATGCAAAAAGAGTATGATTGAGATTTTACTCAAAGAAGTGATCTATTATGTATAGACCACCCACAGAAAATGTGGATTCTGTTATGCATGGGCACCTCTGGTAATTTCATTCCAAGTGACCCCTGTTTGTGGTCCAATGATTTCTATGATTGGACATTAAAACATAAAAACAAGCATTTCCCCAATGGAAAGTAGCTGCTTCTATTTAAGTATGGATTTGGCACTAATGTCAAAGTTTCACCTTGATCAAGCAATTGGATTAAAAGATATTGCTAACTGTCTTGTCTTTGAAAATCCATAATGGCGGCTTTGGGGTGAAACAGGATAACTTTTGAAGCACTTAGAATTCGGGGCTAAAAATTTTCAGTTTTCATACTTTCATATGGGCACACTTGATCCAAATTTCATTGAATTCTCAGCTGGTGGGTTTCAAACTCAAATATCTTCACAGTCACTAAACAAGGGACATCTATTCCCATTCTTATTTTACTCTCTGGTTTTCCTGGCATACAACCTGTCATTGGCTTTTATATAATCCAAGTGCATCTTTTAATCTTTGAGGTTGCTTAAGTTGTTACAAACTCCAAAACAGTGTTTTATATGCTTACTCCATAGAATCCTCCTAAACAGGGCTAAAGAATACGGTGATTCAAAGTGACATTTAGCAAAATCGGGGTGCTGGGAACCTATTTTCTAGGAATGAAAATGCAGAAATTTTAAATATCTGGATATAAACATCAAAGCCTTTATGCGAGGTTATAGGGTATGGCCGTAAGCTCTCTAATGCCCCCAACTGAGAACCACTGCTATAGACTATTAGCCCTTCCCAATTCAATAACTTACATTTCTTTCTTCTTCTGCAATTTCATGAAGATTGTGAGGCAGTAGCACCAACAAAGCACTAAGACCATCATTGATTTTAACTTTGAGTCTTTCAACATTCAATTCAGACATTTTAGCAACACCACAGCGTCTTGCTACATTATTTGATGAGATTGGTCTAGCTTCTAGATTCACAGTTGCACTTTGGGAGCCTAAAAAAAGGAAAATAGACAGCAAAATGGTCCACCAAACATGGGAGAATAGTCCATTCTGCTTTAATTCTGTAAAGCTGTTGGTCTATCAGCAAAATATTGTCTGCAAAGAGGTAATTGTTCACCTCTCTTAGTTTCATACTTCAAAGAATTTTAGTACATGTTTTGCTTGTAGGCTGGACTTTCTTTTAATGGCACCTGTCCAGCAGGTTCATAAAATTAATTAAAAGGTTGCAGAGCTTAATTGTGCTGCAAAATCTCGAAAATAATTCTTTCCACTTTTAAATGCCATAAAATGTGGGTGTAGCCTATATGCAGTGGAGGCTTATATACAAAATTTATGGTAGTTTCTCTCTTTGATTAAAAAGTTTGTTTTGCAAATACTATCTGTTGCTGCATGCTATACTTCTTTTGGATTGTTTCTTTATCTGATCCATATGTGGGTAGGTAAAAACTCTCTTAGGCCAAGCGCAAAATTGTTTGTTTGTGCTAGCTACTACACATGCAGTATAGTGCTCAAGGGAAATACTTATTCTGGACTGAAGCAAAGCAGATCAAACAAGGGCAACAAGGGCTCTATCACTTCTTGGTATTTCAACCTCAGGATTCTCATTTGCAAACTTTGTGCACATTTACAGACCCCAATAGCACAAGAGCCTATGGGTCACAGTGATTCACAATGTTTGCTTTACAGCAAACATGATTCACTGTGACCCATAGGTTCATGAGCTTTCGGGCTCTGTAAATTTGTCATCCATCAAGTATGTTTAGTATAAATATATTTAAAATAC
This sequence comes from Cassiopea xamachana, assembly GCA_900291935.2. Taxonomy (NCBI): domain Eukaryota; kingdom Metazoa; phylum Cnidaria; class Scyphozoa; order Rhizostomeae; family Cassiopeidae; genus Cassiopea; species Cassiopea xamachana. The sequence continues at coordinate 13,647,197 of OLMO02000294.1, forward strand.
TTGATGGTTCACAAATTTTTAAAAACAATCTCAATCTCACAACCACTGGTATGAAATGAAAGACAATCATTAAAGCATTCAAGGAAATAAAAATAAAGATACTAATTAAAATGTCACTTTTTTGAACAAGGTTTAGTGGTAAACAAATTTGTGCATCATGGACATCAAGACCAACCTATAACCAAACGTATATTCACAAAATTCTCTGCCTCTTTTAAAAATTAATAATTTTGAGTCGCTATGTCATTGTTCGTACTACTATTATATTTGGACATACATTTTAGAGACTTCGGGTAGCAGAGATAAAGAGGATTGCGCGCAAAAGGACAAAACTGGCAATATATCTGCTTTTTATGAGGCGTGTCCCTTCTATTCGCAGCAAACGACGCGAAAAAGCTAAGATCGTACTACTCGACAGATGAAGTTGGTACTTACCATACTTGGAGCCATGCATGTCATATTGGTGAAGTCTGAAGACGGGGAACTCCTGGATGCCATAGACTGGGGAGTTCAAAAGAACGAACGGTAAAAACAAGAGTAAGCATACTGGTATCGGAAAACCCTTGAAGAATTCAAGAATATCTTGAGTTCCACCTAACATTGTTGGATCTCTACTGTTTGGCAATTGTAAAATGCGCTTTCACCATGCAGGTTACTTAGTCCCACAGCTGGATATCACACGCCTGCCTCGATCGAAGTCAGAAGCATGAAGACGAGACTTGAAAACTCGTCCATCTTAGAGTATATTAATTCACTGATAATATTCACTTTTCAATTTTTAAAGGCTGAGTATGGAACACAATATAAAAATAAATAAATAAATAAATATATATATATATATATATATATATATATATATATATATATATATATATATATATATATATA
>OLMO02000294.1:13648169-13660379 GCA_900291935.2 Cassiopea xamachana
ATATATATATATATATATATATATATATATATATATATATATATATATATATATATATTTACCAGTAAGCGTCTCTTGACTTTCTTATTCATAACGATTGCAATAACTTCTCCACTAGTCTTTATAGGAAACAAACGCTTACTGGTATATGTATAGATTGTTGATACTACAGAACTTAACCAGAGCAAGAAAAGCCTGCAAAAGTTTTTAGACATACTGAAAAGCTTCTTTCATCCGATACTCGTCAGAGTATGAATCATCGGATAGCGACCGAAGGTTTAACAAAAATATATAGCCAGGTGCGATTGCACGTGATAGGATGCATCTAATTGGCCCCAAGTGTGACCAATTAGGACCTATTAACCATTGTTTACTTGAAGAGTCCCAGTGAGAAAGCGAACTCTTTTTATGTACACAAGACTGGGTTCTGCGTCTTGATGTAAACAGATTCCAAAACACTTAGATTCTGTGTTCTCTGCACCAGTGCAACTTCTGTACCAGAGCAGAAGGTGTTCCGGTTCAGCATTCTGTCTACACTGTTCCGTAACACTTTCTACTCCTCCTACAAGAACACTCTCTGTACCTGCTAAAAAGGTGTAACAACTCTTCTACCGTATCGATTCAAGTCTTGAAACAGAAAAGTGTAGACGCCTAACAGCAACAGGTTCTGTTACGGATCAATAACGAGGAAAACTTTAGTCTTAGTTTGGCCTATGTGTGGGATGGAGGTTATCAGCTATTTCCCAAAATTTGTCATACAGTTTGGAGTTAACTTCCACCATGGGGATTTCACATAGAATGCTTGGTCAAAATGAACAAGTTATAGTTGCTTTATTGCGTCATATTTATATAGTATTCTCCTACTCACAACCATATCACAATATAGTGGCGCTATTTGAGTTGAAAGTACTTCGTAATAGTTGTTTAGCCTTGTTATTTTCGATCATGCAGTTTCAGTGGCGTAGCGTCAGAGTATTCAAGGTACTCACTGAATACCCTACTATCTTCAGGGAAAATAGAAACCTGCAATGTTAATGGTCAGTAAAATGTAGTAGCCTTTCAGCCTTTTAGCTCTTTTAAACTTCAATATAGTTAAAAATGAAGCTGTGAGGCCTTAAGAGAGAAGGAAGAACTTCATGTTAAACTTAAATCTGTCACGAATACGCAGTGAATACCTTGGACGGTACTCAACCAATCAAAATGCTCCATTTTAATCAACAAATTCCTCATTAATCTGATAAAAGAACGGAGATAGACGCAGAAGTCCTTCCTCCGTCAGCCTCGGTTAGTGATTTAACGCAGAATTTCTTCCTCCTTCAGCCTCGGTTAGGAAGGGCAATGTAATGTGTATTTTGCTTAAGTGGTGAATGCTAATAGATTTCAAACAGCTTCATCTACTTCTCAAAGTCATTGGTCTTATATAGTTCGAAACATAAGTGTGTACTGTTCAGTTCATATTTTTGACACACTCATTTTCTACTACTTTCGCTGAGATGTGTACTTCATGTTATCCGATAAAACAACCTTCAATGCGGGATGTTTACCAAACAGCCTGTTTTCCCATATTTATGCTCAGGCTCAAGGAGCTACACCCTGTCACACTATGCCACACTCAAAAAACTTCTAGAAACTTATGATAGAATACTCAGTCGAAGAGATCACAATCTTGCTTGCCCAATGGTCCGAAAATTGTCGTCTGTATGTTTTGGCGCATTCTGGATGTGCCATTAAGTGTTATCCTATGGCCGACTCACAATTAATTTTAGACTTGTTGTTTTGACGTATATGAGGTAGATGTTCTCTTGCGGTATTACTTTTCTTCCTGATGCTCGTAGGGACATGTTGTTTTATTCTGTCTGCTAGTCTCTGCTTAGTGCGTCCTACGTACCGAGCTTCACATCGGCACGAAAATCCATAAACAACACAACTCTTTTCAGTGGTAGGAACACAATCTTTTATAGAAGATGGTAGCATAACTCTAGTGTTGTAAACCACACGGAGCTTCACAGCATAGTAACAAGATGTAATGGCTTTACTATTTTGATTTTCAAACTTTGATGAAACGTTACCAATCCAAGGCAATTTTAGGTATACCAGGCACTTCTCTGGACCACATAGTTTTTCTTCTGCAAAGTTGGCTAATTTTTGATTGATACAAGAAAGTAGAACATCTGCTGGATATCTGTTTTCGATGAGCAGTTGTTTTATTTTGTCGATTTAGGCCAAGAGCTCGACAAAATAAAACAACTGAGCTGCGAAAACGGATATCCAGCAGATGTTCTACTTTCTTGCATTAACCAAAAATTAGCCAGCTTTGCAGCAGGAAAACCACTTGGTCCAGAGAAGTGCATGGTATACCTAAAATTGCCTTGGATTGGTAAAGTTTCATCAAAGTTTGAAAATCAAATTAGTAAAGCCATTACATCTTGTTACCATGCTGTGAAGCTCCGTGTGGTTTACAACACTAGAGTTATGCTACCATCTGCTATAAAAATTGCGTTCCTACCACTCAAAAAAGTTGTATTGTGTATGAATTTTCGTGCCGATGTGAAGCTCGGTACGTAGTCCGCATTACGCAAAGACTAACATACAGATTAAACCAACATGTTCCCACGAGCATCAGGAAGAAAATTAATACCGCAGAGAACATCCACCTCGTATCTGTAAAAACAACATGTCTAAAATTGATTGTGAGTCGGTCCTAGGACAACATCTAATTGCAAATCCAGAATGTGCCAAAATATGTACAGACGACTATTTTCGGATCATTGGGCAAGGAAGGTAGTCTTTTCACTTAAGCGTCTTGGAATCTGTTTACATCAAGACTCAATACCCTGTCTTGTGTAGACAAAAAGAGTTCGTTTTCTCACTGGGAGTCTTCAAGTAAACAATGGTTAATAGGTCCTAATTGGCCACTCTTGGGGCCAATTAGACACATCCTATCACATGCAACCACATCTGGCTATATATTTTGGTTAACCTTTCAGTCGCTATCCGACGTTTTCCTCCTCTGACGAGTGTCGGAGGAAAAAGCTTTCTAGTATGTCAAAAAAAGTTGCTGCTTTTCCACACTAAACCCTAATGATTATAAAGTGAATCTTTGCAATATGCTAGTTTTTCGGGCCTTTAGTGTTTGCTGTTCATTAGTTCGTCACAAAAACTCGCTATTTGGAATAATTTTGCTTAGGCTTTAAATTTTCAAAGAGCATTGTGTACTAGCTATTATTGACAAGTTTCAGCTCGATCTGAAGCATAATGATTGGGAAATAGGCAGTTGAAGTCTGAAAAAGTTCCAATCGCAGCATCATATAGTGAGTCTGGCTTCGAAAGTCTGGAGCCAGTAGAAGAATACTATAGCTTGTCTCCTGTCGTCAAATGGTCGTATTTCATCTCATTTTGACATTACTCGCCTGAAACTTTCAATACCTGCTTGTTTTGTGGTGGTTATTTTACTCCATTGGGAAAAAAAATGTAAACTTACATTCCTTTCTATCTCCAGGCTTTCTATCGCTTCTCTTAGCTTTATATCCTAGACCCATGGCTATTCTCAGCTCAAACGTAGTCATTTCAACTCCTGCTAAAGATTATTTCTCGCCCTTCCACTCATCACCTGATCATACCTTTCTCCTCTCATTCTTGGATCTCTCCGCATTGCTTGTCCAGTTATGCTTCAAGTGTTCTGAAATCTTTACCAAACCATCATAATCATCTTTTTTCCATTTGCTATCAGGGGTGCCACAGCGTATTTTTGAGTGATGTAGCTGGGGACGAACAGTAAGCACCCAGTGGGCGTGTTATCTACTCTATGACGTCATACACCAGCAAAAAGTAGGGTGAGGGGGCTGTACTCCTCCCCCAGCTCCGGCGCGCTTGGCTATGACTTTTATTATGTATGTTTTATATGTTTCCTTCTGTTTTTTTTCCACTTCTTCCCAAAATTTTGATGCAATCCAATTCATTTTAGCTTTCTATTCTGCTGCTTTTGATGATGTACTTTTTTCACAATTCATTAAGGCTTGCTATGAAACATTCGATTTCTCACCATTATCTAGCATTATTTAATAAACTCTTGGTCGACTGTGGTCGAACATGACCTATGCAGCATCATTTTGCTGCTTAGGGTCAAGGTCCTAAAGTTTCAACTTTTTTAGGGCAACAACAAACTGCAAGTGTTCAATTTGCATAATATGCTCACTAGCACAGCCTCCATAAAGATTCATCATTCTAGGATTCAAGCACTCATACAGAATACGCTTCTAGGGCCCTTCCATGTTTACAAGTTTTAGGTGTTTGAAATACAAATTCTGTCATTCGCACTAGTGCTGAATCCGGAGCAGATTGGGAAAGGATACGTAAAATGAAAAGGTGAATATGAAATGGGTTTTAATGTAAATTTAAAGGGTAGCAAAGTTAAAACTGGGTTTGATAAGAACTTTTTTCACTACTTCTGCCAAAGACTGAATTCCAAAGGCTGCTTTTTAAAAGTGAAGCAGTAAAAGACGAGTGGACAGTACTGTTGCATTACGTCATTTCGTGTCAAAATATATCGTACGCCCAATCTCATTGAATGGAAACCGAACGTTTACGGCAGCTGTTCTCAAATAGTGGGGTGTGCCCCTCAAGGAGGACGCGATGCAATGCTAGAGGGGGCGCATATAATACCGGCTAAAAGGTATATATATGAAAGTTTTATAGATAATACTCCTATTCATAGCGAGTGGGAGGGCGCAAAATACTTTTCCTTTTCATAAAGGGGCCTTGCAAAAGCAATTGAAAAACACTGGTTTACGGCAACTTGGAGTGGCTTGATAGGAATGCGATGCAAAAACATGAAAGTAGTGGGAACTTTAGCTAGTCTTTGCTTTAAAGATACATCAATCTAAAACAATTTTTGCATTGGTAAGTATCAAGAGGCTTAGGAAATCCGTACTTTTATGACCTGATCAAAAGATCAATGCCTTTCCTAAGCAGGTCTCTATTGTTGCTTTCAAAACAGGTTTTTTAGATTAAAATGTTGTTGTCATTTGATATAATCATTTAAATCGGTTGATTGGATATTTGAAATGCAAGAAAAAGAAAAAACAATTGTATTTCTACTCACAATTACTGCTTTGGCATCAATAATACAAGGTAACTTTCTTGAACTGAAAATACTTCTTCAACTCCCTTTAATTGTTTATCTATGTCTTATCTATGTGCTAAATAAACATGCTTAATATTGTGAGAAGTGAAGGGAAGTAGAAGAACAGATATTTCTGCTAAAAGATCAACGAACCCTTTGAGATCCATTAGGTTTTATTTCCCAAACTCAAATGCAATAAGTTGCTACTTGAGTTGTAATATTTGAGCTCAATCATAACAACAATCTGTTGCGTATTCCTTCAAGCGCGTCCTCTGTGTTGCGGATTATGTCGGATATGCATATCTGCATTAAAAAGATTAGAGAGCGGACTGTGTTAGTCTCTGCTTTTAACTACCGAGAACTTACAATAGCAATTGATAATATGACTCAAGTGCATGGTTGCCAAGAACAGCCATTCAAAAATTTCAGTATTAGTATGATTTCACAATAATTTCTTCACTTCATTGGAAAAGTTTGAATGAAATCGTATTGATTTCGACAAGAGATCTAGTGAAGAATTAATCACATAAAAAAAGTTTCGACGCAAGGTAAGAGAAAAAACTCCCGACAAAAAGGAATTCATTTGAAAAGTTTCTTGAAAATTTCCCTTACGGGGGGACGCTTATTTAGAACCTGAGAGTTTTTACTCTTGTGGTTTATTCCATCATTTTTGATAATTCTGTGTTCCCATCATGCTCATATGGCACGAATTCTCTTGCAATGCATTATAGTGTACAGTGGAAATTCTAGGACGGGAGCAATTTTCAGAAAAAATTTCAAACGAATTCACTTTTGTTGGGAGTTTTTTCTCTTATTTTGGGTCGAAACTTTTTTGCAATGAATTATTCACTAGATCTCTTTTCGAAATCAATACGATTTCATTCAAAATTTTCCAATGAAGTGAAGAAATTATTCTGAAAAATCATACTAATGCTGAAATTTTTGAATGGCAGTTCTCGGCCACCCTTCGACTGTTGAAGGAAAATGGATTGCTTAGCTATGAAATACTGTTCATTACAAGTTTGAAGTCCACATTGAGCAAGCTAGAAGCCAAAATACTATGTGAACAGTACGTGAAACTGTTCACCTAGCATTTTGGCTTCTAGCATCTTTCTGTTAAAAGTATTTGGTAGCACGTGGACGTCAATTCTCCTATTGACTTCTCTTCAATACATACATTAAAACATATTTCTAATCTAGCTTTAGATTAGCTTTAGAGAAGTACTAGATGACATTGAAAGTTCGCACATTCGTACTAGAAAAATCAAAACATATTTTCAAAGATTTGAAATAGTTTGTTTTCTATGCATAGTATAGCTGTCAATCAACATTCTTTCTTTTGCAGGTGATGTGAGGTATATTTCCTTTTATGGGCATGACCTTACCAATAACTGCACCAACGTAATGCAGCCATGTAGATCTTTATCACATACCATCTCAGAGAGTAAGGAAAACGATACAATTGAAATCATGAAAAGTAAATACTTCACAGATGAGGATCCTACTGAAATACAGTTGATAAATTTGGGGGAGAAATTGCCTATCGTAATTGCAAAATCTTTGCACTTCGTTTGCCTGCGCAGAAAATGCAAGTTGTCACTTCCAGGAAAAAGATTTGCATTTGTCGCAGGTCACATTTCCAAACCGATAAATGTATCATTTCGAAATTTTGAAATTACCCAGAGCATGGTAAACGACAGTGCCAGCAAAACATGCAAACCTTCATCGTACGGGTTTATTATTCTGAGAGGATGCTCGTTGAAGCTGGAAAATTGCCTCTTGAGAACACTATGTACTGCTGTTCATATATTTAGCTTGAAGGATGATGATGTTTGTGAAGTGGTCATCGCAGCAACACGTGTTGAAGATGTGCATTATACTGTGTATTCAAACAATGCATCGCTTGTGAAACTTGACATGAGGAATACCGTCGTTATAGGCAAATATGATACACCAGTGCCATATCACGCAATTTCATTAACTATACGAGGTATTGCAATTGTCCGTATAGCTCTGTGCTCTTTTCGCAGAGTGCATGAAGCGGTGGCAATTTCAATGTACAGAAAACAAGTAATTTTGCAGATAAAACAATGCGAATTCATGGAGAACAAAGGGCAGAGCATTCTTTTAAGCTTTTCTTCAAAAGTAAAGCATGATGACTCAATAATCACTTTCAAGAATCTTGTTTTCTCGAATAATGATGCTGGATTCGCTTCGTCTCTTCACATCATAAAATTATTTGATGGAACAATCAATGACGATAAACCAGGCCCATACATTCGTCTAAGTGACTCAATATTTGAAAACAACTACGCCGACGCATTTTTTGGCGCCATTTATGCAGAAGGTGTAGAATTGGATATAAGGAACACCACATTTCACAATAATTCTGCAGGTAATGAAGAGTCATCGATCCAAGCTTTTGGAGGTGCAATTTTTGTCGAAGCTAGAACTCATGTCAGGGTTTTGAACAGCACATTTACCGGAAACACGTGCTCTGGATTTGGAGGGGCTATATTCTCACGAGGAAAGTTTTCTGCAATCAATACCATTTTTCGTGGTACATTTGAAGATGCTATGAGGCCACTATTAGGTGACATTGTTTATGTAACTGCTGGCTTTTACTTAGAAAACACTACTTGGCACCCAGGTAAATCCTTCCGATCGAACTCAGCGATATGGCATCCCGGAAGTCCAAAGTTGGAAGAGTGGGGTATCTCCATACAGGGATATTTTCAAGTGCTCTGTCCTGTTGGTCATAATGTTACTGGACACGGTCTTGTACGAGAATCAGGCGTCTCAACTGATAGAATGTCAATGGGGTGTCGATCTTGTCCTAGAGATGAATACAGTTTGGAGTCGGGCAGCTTGAGAGTAGTTTCAAAGGGCAGGAAAATTTTATCAAAACATGAGAGGATGGTGTCTTGCATGAGGTGCCGGTATGGTGGAGTTTGTGAGAAAGGAGGAATCAAAGCAAGATCAAATTACTATGGATATTTGACGGAAGACAAAAAAGAAGTCAAATTCATTTCTTGTCCCTATGGATACTGCTGTCAAGGTCACGACTGTCGTTCCTATAATTCTTGTAGTCCATTGCGTCAAGGCACTCTTTGTGGTTCATGCATCAAAGGGACAACAGAAAACCTGCTGAACGCGAATTGTGTTAAATATGACAACTGTAAAGACAATTGGTTCTGGTTCATTTACTTTCCTTTGGGAATTATTTATATTTTGTTCTTTATGTACATTGATAAATTCAGTGGATTCATGAAGGGTCAACGGTTATGTGGGGAAAGGGAGGCTGAAAACAGTGTTGCTAGAGATGGATGGAAAGACGATGAACATTCTTCTGAAACAAGAATAGAAGAAAATGATAAGCCACTGCAAGAAGATGAAATTTGCATCAAAGAAAACGTAGACAATTGCTCTAGGGCAGAAAGTAGCGAAAGAGCCCAGAAAGTGGATGGTAATGCAAGGGAAGAAATGTGCTCTGAACAACAGGGAGAATCTAACGATAATATTGTCAATGAAGGGAAAGGGGAAAGTGTAAGAAGCAGACATGATTCCGTTAAGAGTACAACAGCAAGTAAAAGTCTCCAAAGCAGTACTTTAGAGGATTCAAGGCCTAAGAGTGACGTTTTCAGTGATATCACAAACATTGCATTTTATTTTTATCAGATGATTTTCATCATACGTGATCATGATAATGCTGTCTTAACAGAAGCATTTGGTTTTATCAAAGAGGTATCAAATAGCTTTTTTACTTTTTCGATTGGATCAAAGTCGATGTTGTCACTTTGTCCAATACAAGACCTTACGCCTGTCTCCAAAAGCATTCTCATACGTTCAATGGCTGTGTATGTGATTGCCGTTGCTTCTGTGTTGAACGTAATCGATGCTATGTATACTGCAATTAAAAATAGATGCTTAGCAAGAAATGGAGCGAGTCTGCATAAAGCAAGTTCTTCATTCAGTATCCGACTTCGAGTGGCCACAATACAAATATCACTGCTTGCATACTCTACTGTCACAAACACTGTTATCAATTTCGTTAATTGTGCTCCGATTGACAGTCACTACGTACTTTATATGGATGGAACAATTGAATGTTTTAACTGGTTTCAATTATTAGCATTCATTTTTATTTTATTCTGGGCTGTGCCTTTTCCTTTTGCATTAGTCCTTGGAATATATAAAATGCATTATTTTGCTCTTTCATACTATGGCTTCATCTTCAGTCTGGTATTTCCGTTTTGCTTCATCTTTTGGGAAATCATTGGAAATTGCTCAAGACATTTAGTGACTAATTGGCGAAAATATGAGCAGAACAAAGGTGGAAGGACATTACAAATTGAAAATATAAATTCAGAGGCAATTTATGGTGATGTGAACACGGCATCCATAAAAGAAATACTCAGGAGGCTTGAAAAACCATTCAAAGAGCAAGGTAATCAAACATCAGTAATACATCAACCAGGAATCTGGCAAGGAGTTATGATATTGAGAAGGCTTTTTATTATTCTTTTGTTTACATTCGTAAACAGTCCTGTTACTCGTTTATACTGCATACTTATAGCATGTCTTCTGTTTTTAATGCAACACCTTCTTTACTTACCATACAAAAATGACCTAGTAAATTTTGTAGAAACTTGTTCATCTGCCATCTTGGTAGTTTTCTGCAGTATAAACTTGTTCTTTGCGTATAGTTACGTAAGCAACGTGCTTCCTGAACATGCAGATAGCAGAATAAGTGTCACTTTCAACTGGATGGAAGTTTTGATTCTAGTATTTTTTCCTGTAATTTTTTTCATTGTGTTCATTTCCTTTATGATTTGCAACTGTTTTAGAGCTATTTTTAAAAGAATCAAAGCACAATAAGAGAATTAGAAAATGGCAAAATCTATCTTCAATCAATTTTACTTCTTCTTTGTTTGAATATTGTATAGGAAGCAAACCCCAAGAGGGAATTGTCTGATTGGACAGACCCCTGAATCAGGCCTTAAGGTTATGCTTGATACGATTGCATCATCAGCTAAACAAATCTGGAGGACAGTGACTGGTTCTCCTAACCCTTTGATGCCCAAAGTTTTCATTGATCGTTTTCTTTCAAGGTGGGTCATTTGGGGGTCCATTCCAAAATAAGAATTTTCCTGCTGAAAATTGTGACAAGAGTCAAGTTGTGTTGAATTCCATGTGAGAGTGTGAAAGCTTTATTGCTCCTTACTTTAGTTGGCCCAAAAATATAAGCAAGTCTGAATGGCAACATGCTGAAACAAGAAACTTAATTCAAATATATTGGAAGCATCATGAATATCTGATGCGAAGAGTACACTAGGCATCAAGTATATATTGAAGAAAAGTAGACTAGAAAACGTTGCAGTTACAGGGGACATTGTAGGCATGAGAACAAAATGAAGAAGGAGAGCACAATTCACAAACCAACTCACAGTGGGCTACTGGATCCCCATTGGCGAAAAACGAAGTCTTTCAAATAAAAAGTCAATATCAGTTTCTGAAAGTAGATAAAATCCCCCGTATTTTGCAAAAAATTCAGGTGGACATCTTAATTCATTCAAAAGATATGGCAATTTGAAGTAATGGTAATTCATCGAAATTATGACCGCCATATGTTTTTCTAAGAAACTAAGAAGACGCAGTTTTTGAGTATGCTAAGGATATGCACTTGTTCTGCGACCCACAATCATATGACCAACATTTACTCTACCATAGAACATGACTTTTCTAGTGTTTGTATTTCTTTTGAGGTCTTAAGAGCAAAATTCTGTCAAAAGTTTGCTTGGAAAAAATCTAATTCAATCCCAAATTGTCTTGAAAAAAGAGTCCATACAGCAAACCTAGGTACTTCTGAACGACCTCTTTATAAGCTTTTTAAATCAAATGGGTTTGACATGTGGAATCCTTTGGCTTTCAAGTCATTAACTGGCGAAACGATTTTTGAAGTTTGGCCCCTTAATCTCATGAAATATGACCTATGATGAAGAAAAGTAAGAACTGCCAAGCTTCTTTATGGCTTACTCAATAAAAGAAACCATTTCAGTGTAAACTGAAACAGCGCAATGGTTTCAGCTAGCCTTAATGTCATTAGTAATTAATTTTGATAAATGCTGTCATCAGTTTATGACAACTATTATCAGGTGATGCTATGTGAAGGCACAAGAGACTCTGTGTGAGTATAAAAACTCTACATAGTTCACAATAACGATATAACTACTAAATATAACGACAAAAATTCATTTAGTATTACTGTCCTTGAACGTAAGGGGCAAATTTTACTTCTATCTCCGATACCATTACCTTAGAGCTAAGTTACGTGGGAGACCAAATCTATAAAATAAGTTCCTATGGACCCACCAATTGAAAACTTTTGATCCATGTATCTGTATAAATACTACTTCCGGCCTAAAATACAACTTGTAGTCAAAATGATGAGTAAACATACCGTAGAACCCCAATGGAGAGTAAACCGGCCAAAAACCCATTGTGCAGCTCGTAAAATGAATGAACTTTTAAATAATGACGTAAAACACATTAGAACTTTTAAGGAGAGCTTCACAAGCAGTGGCGGCTCGTCAATGGGGCATGTTGGGCAATGCCCCCCCCAAGGAAAATGTATAAATGACATTTCTACACAGTAATTGATAGTACTAAGTAAAATACTCAAGGGTTTCAGTGATTTAATCTAGGCCAGTTAATTATTTACACGGGATTCGAGACCATTTGTAGATGTGGAGCCTCGCTTCGCTTCTATCAAAACTGCTGAGCACGCTTGAATTAAGATGATGTCATTTGCGGGGCAACATTTATTTTGCCCTTCAAATCGGTTGTTTGCCATGCGCACTAGCAAATTTCAGAAGCCAAACGCCGCCAGAAACGCCATGCGATTGGCTGAAATCCATGAAAGTGGGGCAAGTTCAAATCTGCCCTCCCTGATACAACAACAACCTCCATGTGCTGCGATGCTTTGCCAGCGCAGGGATACTAACTAGGATAGCGGCGTAGTTTTTTGAGTTCACGAGACATCAGTCAAACTATTTGCAGTCTTCGGTAGTGCTTGGGAAACGTTTTAT
>OLMO02000294.1:13662427-13688437 GCA_900291935.2 Cassiopea xamachana
AAATGGCGCTGGGGGTGCTTCAACCTCGTACTGGTCAAACAATAGGAGTACGCACTCTAGTGTTTTTATATTCCTATCTCTATGGTTTTGCCCAACTTTCGTCAATTTCAGCCAATCGGCTACTTCTTTTTTCGGCATTGGGCTTTTGATCCTTGCTATTGCGCATGTCAGGTAGCCAATTCCAAGGGCAGAATCTAGTTTGCCCAGAAAATGACATTATTTTTTAAATGCTTACGTACGAGGCTCAAGTCAACACAATGAGAAGTAATCGAATCTCGCGCCCCTGAATGCCTGGTGAAACATGCTAGGATATAACATTTTATATTTTTCTCACTGTTATAGCTTAATTGCACAGTTTTTTCTTTTCATTTATTTTTCGGTGGGGGGGCATTGCCCATAGTGCCCATTAGCACGAGCCGCCACTGATGTCTCAGTATTTTTTCTCATTTTGTGAATTATCCTTGATAGCTGAGAGTAGCATGGCATCAACTGCCAATCCCAAATCTTGCTTTGCCCTTTTCCCCTTCCCATGTGGATTTTCTGAATTTTTCCTTTTTACAGGCTCTTCCTTTGATAATAACTCTGTGGTTGTAGAATAATCTGTGTCTGTTGATTCCAAACAGGTTGGTTCAAGTGAAACATTGCTCTCAGTCTGACGACTAGAAGCCTTGTCATGCATGAATGAAAGCTGATCAAAATATTTACATTTTGGCAACTTTGTGTGTGAAGCTCCAGATCTTGTTTCTTTGTTTCTTTTGTCCAGACATCGCTTCAAATTATCTTTTAGATACTTCAACTGTGTCTTGAGAAAATCAACTAGAGAAAAAATTTCAAGTTTAATTCAAGGTTTATTGCCTTTCAAAAAGTAGGTAACCCTTTCCTAGTAGTTAAAACAAATCTTCAAAGAAAGAAAGAAATGTTTGATTGTGGATTCTCACACAATATTTCAGAACAGTAGGCAAACCCCAATATATATAGCATAGGTGTTCGTGAGATGCTCCTGGAGAAATCCAGATGCTCTTGGAGGAAAAATATTGGTGACTGGCTGACTATATGAAACATAGCAACTTCATCCTTACCATTTTTACCAAATTTGTCCGATAGAACCATCCAGGAATTTTGCTTCGTGTGCTTTTCGTGATAGCTTCTCAGTGAAGTATTCCACAAGCATGGGAAGTTCTTAAGTTCTTCGATGAACATTTCCACATCAAATTCCCCAGTAACTGTTCTAGGCAACTCATCAGACAGAGGTTCTTGTTGCAAGTATGTGGCTTGTTGAGATGACATTGCATCCGACGACGAAGGCCCAGGTGATCCTTGCGATGTTTGAGCTTTTATCATTGCAGCAATAACAGATTGCAGATCTAGGGGAACCAAGCTTCCATCCATTGTTAACAAAATTTCCACTCGTTCCGCCCAAAAAGTAGAAATCGATTCTACTTTTCAGCGTGCTCGAAATCTCAGCTTGATTTGGACTAAGCTTACCAATGCGCATGCCCGACGAGCGTGTGAAGAGGACAGCTCGCAGTTTTCCGCCTAGTGGAAAACAACCTTTAGGAAGAAAACTCAATCTCCGCTAGGCGACAAACTCAATGTCCGCTAGGCGGAAAATTCAATTTCTGCTAGGCGGAAAATTCATTTTCTACTATCCGGAAAATTCAATATCCACTTGGAGGAAAATTCAATCTCCGCTAGGGGGAGAATCCAATCTCCGCTAGGGAGAAAATTCAATCTGCAATAGGCAGAAATTTGATCTTCACTAGGTGGCAATTCAATCTCTGCTAAGCGATAAATGTTTATCTTCACTTGAGGTGCTATTTAATCTCCTTCACAGTTAGGAAAAATCTTCACTGATCTGTTTAGGCGGAAAAAATGCTTAGTGATCTGGTTGAGGGGTTGGAACTGCTACGGAGGATAATGCATATTTTATCATGAGGCAAACGACGCAGCAGAAAATGCGGCAGCCAGGTAACAGAAACTGATCAGAGCATGGCGGAAAGAACTCTTTGCAAAATCTGTTGATAAAATTGATTTTATTTGATATTGCTCTGAATAGCTCATAAATATAATGCTATGTAGACAGTACTGCATCATTTTTGTAAAAGTACCTGAGCTTCCTCACGGCCTCAATAGTGTTAAGCTTTGTTGTTTTTGGGCCTATTATTATTCTTAATATATTCTCTAGTGCCAAAAGTGTATGGTTCATATTTTCGCTAGTGCCAAAGGTGTATGGCTTACTTTTGGCAATTAAGAATAAGCACAGGCATGGCTCCATTTAGCTTTCTTTACTGCAAAGATTTTGGATGTCATAATTACAGATAGTATTGTTTCTAGTAAAACTATAATGTTTTAAGTCATCGAAATAACAAAACTCTGTCTACAAGAGATGAAGCAAGAATGGTTCCATTTGAAACCACTATGTCCTTAGAAAACATAGACTTTGTGTTTACATTTTGGAACTGTTCACTTGGAAACTGCAGCCAATACTAATAATAAAAAGAAATATGAACAACATCAAAATAATCATATTTATACCGTCTGAACTTTTTCAGCAATAATATTCCTATAACGTAAATAAAAATGAAATAGAAGTTTGCATACGGTTTCAATATAAAGTTTCGATATTCGTTTCATCGTTCAGTCTTTTAATAGCCTGAGGCCCGTGAAAGACAAATGACTTTTTCCAGCTTCAGATCGGAATCTTGGTTAGCTTATAATTTGGGATTGCTTCACGCACATTTGCTACGCTCGATTCTTAAAGAGGGGTGGTTATATGCTATTTCTACCTTTCTTTTTCTCATTTTATATGTTGTTTCATCTTCCAAGTTTACATTATGTTCAATACAACTTATCATCCCTAGCTTTCATTTTTGAATGCTCTCAAGATTGGCTTCCCTTTCTGGTAGCGTGTGATGCAGCACCTTACTGCAACAGAGAAGGCTTTTTACTTTGCAAATAGGTATTAATGTGCTAGGATCCCTATCTGGCTGCATTCCAGATAAAAGTTAACGTAATATGAGGCTGTTTGCATTTTCATCTCGACTGCTCTAAGGCAAGGCTCTCACTTGGAAATTCACATAAGTAGTTAGAGAGTGCTCTATCTCCATATTTATTGCAGCTACCAAAATGAAACTTTCAGACATTATTCACTACCATGATGGGTCGTCACAGTAAACTTGACATTGTCATAGCAAAAATCACGTGACTGCAGATATAGAATTCATAGGGAAAATATAGCCCTTTAAAGCGGACTAGAACAAGTGTTTATTCTAACATTTGTTTACAAACCATGAATGCTTGGAATGGATGTATATTGAAACTTGTGTATCCAATTCGTAATCGTGCATTCATACTATGTTAATCTCTTATAACTCATAATGTTTCAATGCACTTTTTAAGAAGTATGAGAAATTTATGCTGTAACAATATTTGCTCTCACTGCTCTAGATTTCCACTTGCAATGACGATTTTCAATGCTAGTACAATATTTACGTCCAAAACCTGAGTGTTCAAACATAGTTTAGCACTTTTCCGTTTAGGCCATTTAACATGCCAAGCAAAGCTCTATACTGCTGGCTTGCAGGCTCATGTGCAGTTGGTCAGCAGATTGCCATATAAGTAGCGTTTCCTTGGATACATGGGCTGTAGTTACCGCTTTCTCCCTCATTCCAGCAGTGTATGTCGTATAAAACAGTCTTGTTGTTTTATCTTTCCCTGCTACAATGACAGACTCATTTACAGGCTCCGCTTGAAGAAGCGCCTCGCTAGGAGTAAAATTTCATACTCGAGCCTACCTTTGATTAGCTGGGTTCTAGCTCGCCTCTTCTCCGCATCGAGGACGCTGTGCATGCACAGTTTAACTCGTTCTAACTAGAGATATGATCGTAATGGCCACCTCGACTCACTCTTGACAGCGATAAATCAAACAACAATATATATGCAGTTGCCAACGCCCTATCCCTCAGTATTTTCCGAGCGCCATTTCAACTCGTTTCACACGCAGGACAGGGAAATGGGGGAGGGATCAGATGGGTAAGAGTATGTTCGCAATTGGGGGTTGTAGTGAGTGCATATGCGCTTATGATATGGAGGAGGGGGTCAAATTTTTGCCATTTTGGTGCGTACGTACTAACTGAATGACACCAAACGTTGGTTGATACACTAGCAAAATTTAACAAGCAATTTCTGGAGTTGTATGTAATCTGAACAAAGCTTCATTCTGTTTTTGATGATGTATCTTCTGTTTTCTGTTTTTAGTAAAACCTATCTTCTATGGTTTGCATTTGTTTGTTGTGGTACTTAAATTTCCTATTATTCATAACGAATTGAATTGAATTGATTTGATTTGTAAGCGAAACAAATTTCAGAGTCCAGAAAACAGAATGGTTCCACAGAGCTAGGTAAAAGGATTTTTAAGCTATTGCCAGCTTTGGGGGATGCCCAAACAGTTTTTGTAAAAATTCTTGCTTGAGGAAGATATTCATGCTTGCAATTTAGGCAGTGCTTTGGTTATTGTTGATGCTTGCAAATGAAGCAGTGTTACAGCATGCACATAAGGGCAATGGAGGTACAAGATGTGAGGCGTCGTTTCAATGTATTGTCAGGGACATTACGTGAAGAGGTGGCTGCTGGGGGTAGGAATGAATATTTTCTGGATTCTTAAAAATTTTTAATGCTTGCTGCTAGACCGAGAGTATTTTGCATTGAAATGCTCAAACTTGCGAAAGAAATGAATCTACTACTTTCTGTAAAATATCCATAAAGCCAAGATTTTCAAATGTAAAATGTCCCTTGTAAAATGTCAAAAATATTCTAGCTCATATTAAGCCAAATAAGATAGCATGTCAATGAAACAGTCTGACGTCAATTAGGCCGTAACAATAGTGAATGTTTAGGGGGCAAGGGGCAAAGTGCCCCACAGCTGCCATCAACCCGGAAAATTCTCAGCAAAGGTAGTAAGCCAAGAGCAAAATACGCATTTACTTAATAGGAAAACCACTTATCTGGCTGAGATTCACTTTTTTGTAAGCTCTTTCCCTATGAGAACACATGGACTCGACAAGTACTTGGATTCTTCTAAAATATTCGTCAAAGTTATCATCTCTGCTCCCTTGATATTGTTGAAAACCCGCCACTGGGCTAAAGATTTAGAATCGTTTGCAAGTTGAGCAAATATCAGCAGAACATTTATAAAAGTCTAAGCTGCCAGCAAAAAAAACTTGCTTGTATTACGGTTGGAGTCATGCTACTTCTCGCTTAGTTTTAAAGTCGTACACCCAGAGATGGAAATATCCACTCAGTGTTTAAATCGAGCGTTTAGCCGGTACTTATTAACCCGTTGGCCTAACAGCTTAGGACTAAGTATCAATCAAAAGCAGTCGTAAGTTTTTAAGTGTAAGGATATCTTGCTTTATTTAGCAATTATTGCTAATTCGGAAATTCAAGTCAGCTGATTTGAAAGCCTGAATCAAGTGAATGTTTAGACAATATTGTTTGCAAATGACAGAGAAAAGGTTGACAAAGGTCAACAGATAAATCTTAGCAAAGATTAAAGAAGAATCGAGCTTTGTCTCCTTGAATTCACGTCCTTACAAGTTCAGACCTGATAAGGTCTGTTGTTTACATGGATTTTAAGCCTCAAAGCTCTCGACTTTCACTGTAGAAAAGTCAACAAAGATCAAGTGATGTGGCAAGTGCATGGCTGGAATTTGTTCCTAATTCCCCAGACCCCAGAGCCAGAGCTTCTGTCACTGTTAAAAAATATCCTCTATCTTTCAAACTCAACTTCATCGCATTTTGTGAGGTTTGCATTGACTGATTCTTTCGAATAAATATTATTTCATGCAGTTTCTGAACAGCTTCATTGGCAATTTGGAAATGCATTTGTACTGCACACAACATTTGAAGTTTAGTTCGCAAAATGATTTAGAAGATCGGATAGCTATCAATTAAAGAGGTTGAAAATAATTCTTTCTTAGGAACTGGTACCATTTTGTCATGGGCTTGAACTCTCTGGTCACTACGCTTCTGGGATTTCAAGAAAATCGAGAAAGCTGGTCGTGAAAGATTGGAGGAAACTGAACATTGAAAATAACAAGATTACTCTATTTGATCCAAATGTGATGGACTTCTATTGTTAAATCTGAGCAAAATTGATTGTCGCACCAGGGTGACCAAACAATTTATAGAGATCCACACATTTCTTGGGAACGACAGCTGTATTATCAACTTAGAAGAAACGCCACGATGAAAACATTGCACATATTTTCCAGATCTTTAATTCGACATGCCAGAAATTAACACATATCCATACTACCTTTTTGAGACATATACATTCTACCGTTTTAGCAAGATATTTTCACTTTAGACACATACTTGAGAACGTTTCACGACAAGTCTCGTCATCAGCACGTCTCGTCATCAGCACGTTTCGTCATCAGCACGTTTCGTCATCAGCACGTCTCGTCATCAGCTAAATTATTATGAGTAACTCGGGCTTATAGATAACGGGATAACAAACATTATGGAGATCCCATAGCAAGGAGAAAGGTGAGGCTCCCTGCGAGCTGAGCGAAGAGATACTTTCAGGGTCTAGGCGATGACTTCGGCAAATCGCTGCTGGCTCTGTTTTATGAAGCCCCCTAGACTTCGAAGCATTGGGTGTTAAGGGGCCCCTTTGACTATGAGGCCCTGGAGCAATTTGCCATCCCCACCTTTTCCCTTCTCAACAGATCTGAGTCTCACTTCAAGAGGAGATCTTCCTCCCAAAATATCATGATTTTGCAAATACATGCAGGGAATGCTGGAAGTAGGGTAAAAGGGGCCTGCAAGAGCACAATAACACCAACTACCATAAGTAAGACAGTCTAGCCATGAAATTGAGGCCTTCTGAGGTAGTTTCTGGAATAACGAGGGCTATATATCTCACAATCACATAAATGATTGTATTTTGCAAACAGATATTGCTTATTTGTAGCTTATTTCATCTCCGTTGTATCACGTCAGCTTTTGAAAAGCAAGTTATTGCTGTTTAAAAAAGGAAACTTCTTCCCCCTGCTCCTCCAAATGAATGGCAGTAGGGACGCTTGCTCCACTCTGCCTCTCTCTTATGTGTCACAGAACACATGCATTTTTGAGATCAATTTTGTCGGTCCCAGCATTAAAAATTTCTTAACTTTTTCAACATCCCATAAGAGAGAGGGAATGCGTCCACTTCTCTTCCTGTAGATTCTAAGCCACCCTTTTACCCTACTATCACAGCTGCTATTTTTCACCATGCCATAAGAGAGAGGGAATGCTTACATGCTATAAACACGTTGTCATTTATGGGATTGCAGGAGAGGAGATTTGCCTTCCTTTTTATAGCATATTCCTGACCAAAGGAATGATAAAGTTCATCTGCACATTCAATGCTTTTCATATTTGCAACAATTTTCTTTGCAATGAAGCCTCCAATGTAGAAAATTCATCTTTTGTCTAATAAGTGAATGACTGTGAAGTGATGATGAATATCAGGATCAACTGCTGAGCAAACTCTTAAAATAAATTATTGGAAGGTTTAAAAGAATCTTCATATATATCAGTGCAACTAGCCATTCCTAGAGCATTTATATTGTTCTGTAGGAAAAGTGCATAATTGAATTCTGAGACAATGAATTATTGTGTCATCCGGTGACTCCGTATTTTACTGAAACTACTTCCACTGATTATTACATGAACTCATATGTCAAAATATATTGAGATGGATCATTCTCTTTGTACAACAGATCTTTAGTTATGGCTAGAATAGACTTTGCTGAAGTAATAAAGCCAACAGCCAATGTTTTCCTTCCCCCTTTTAAATAATAAATAATCATCTTGATCATGTACATGCACAAGACATGGTAAAATTTCCTACATGTACATTCTTTGCATGTACAGTAGTTTCCTTTTGACTAATTTTGCTGCCTTCCAAGTTTATTTCTTCTATTAAAGATATCGAGCTTGTTCATTCTTTATAAAAAAAAATGATTGTTGAAACATTATTATCAAACTATGGAGTTTTCACAGTTGCAGCAGCAATTAATTTCTTGTCATATGAGAAGAAATTTTTGCTGCAACTGAAGGGCTTAAATTTGACCAGCAACGTTCACCTTCATTCTGTAATTTTGCCACTCTAGGTGGTATCCTTATAACTTGAATCAACAATGTAAACATCTTTTGCTTGAATCTGGCGCAATTTTATAATGAAGCCCTACTTCATTGTGTCATTCTTATGAATCTAATGCATTCCCTGCTAGTTTAATCAAATTTCATGTATCTAATCTGCCAGTTTAATCAGGTGGACTATTTTCTTGAAGGAGTGCTTAAATACTAAAAAAAGCTGAAGATGGTTTATAAGCAAATCCTCCCCCATTATTCCATCCTCTTAACAGTATCCTTGATGTGCTATTTGAATATGAATTAGGTCTACATTGCATTTGGAGTAGAAGTAGGCCAACATATAGTGAGATATAGTGGCTGTGTTATC
This sequence comes from Cassiopea xamachana, assembly GCA_900291935.2. Lineage (NCBI taxonomy): Eukaryota > Metazoa > Cnidaria > Scyphozoa > Rhizostomeae > Cassiopeidae > Cassiopea > Cassiopea xamachana. Next base: position 13,670,937 of record OLMO02000294.1, read on the forward strand.
AAATAGATTATGCATGTATCTATGTATGTCATATTATGTAAACATTTATCTTTTCTCTAAAGCATATTTGAAACAACCATCAATTTTTCAACACATTTTGCACCTATTCAGTTGCTTCACTGAATGATGAATTTTGCTTAATTAAAAACCTAAGAGAAGCATATATTTGTAAAGCTCTGTCCTATTACTTTGTAAGTATTGGTCAAATTATAATGAAATCCATCCTGTTAATGTACTCTCAAGTGCCAAATAAACAGAGGGTCCTAATAAACAGGGGCGTTGGAAAAATTCTGAAATGTAACAAACGGGGGCTGGGGGTCAAAATAAACGGGGGTTTGGAGTTTGAGTGATGACTTTGAATGGTTGGAAAATGATGGAAAGCTCAAAAACAGGTTATCACAAGCTAAAATATATGCATATTATCTCTATTGTTCGATGAAAATCAGGCGTAAATAGTACCAGCAAAGAAAGGAAATGAAAAGAGGGGTTCGTAAAAAAGGCAATGTCCTTAAAATTAATAAACGGGGGGTCCTTGTTTAAGGACTTCCAGTGTACAAAATAAACAATGAACATGATCACCATATTTGGAACAATCTAGAACACTATGATATACACATATACACACGTTTTGTTACCAGTTGTAGTATGTTATGTTAATGGATACGTTGATTTCTCAATCATTAGATTTATCGTTGCTCTGCTAAGAGTCCTAATGAGATCTGAGGGGTTTGAAAAAATCGAAAAATGAATAAGCAGGGGGCCGTTTGTTTGGCACCTGAGAGTACTGCCGACAGGGGCGTCGCGACCGGGGGGTGTGGGGGGGGTGCTACACCCCCCCAATAGTTCCTCGGCAGGTAAATTTCAGGTAAATTTTGCTTAAAGGACAAACAGTTTAGGTAGTTCGGTGACTGGGAATTGTATGAAAACAATGAATATTGGAAAGTAATGTTGGCAGGAAAATGATATAATATTGAGCAATGGTAGTTTTCTGTGCTTGGCGTCAAATATTGTTGCTCTGAAGGTCAGCAAAATTAACACAATTGATGCTTGCTGTGATATTTCGAGACATGAAGTCTACCAGGAAACGAAGCAAAGGATTATTTGTGTCAGTTATATGCAGCTATCAAAAGTATTCTTCTTAATGGCCTTGGCCCTTGAAGAAGCAGAGGAAAAGCCAACAATGAGCGGTAAGTAACTAACTTAAATAGCACAATATTTTATTTGACTGAAATCACATGCACTGAATGGAGAGAAAGTTCTTCATATTCAAATTGATATGTGATGTGATGTAAAGCTTTTTACTTACTGCATTTTAGGATTATAATCATCGAAACTCCCTCGAAATTTGCAACTTTGTGGCATTACATTATTTTATAGTTATGTTTTAATTTTCTCGGTTATAGAAAATCCCGCGAAATGAAAGAAGTTCGAGAGTTCTGATAGGGGACGCGTGATACGCTTTTACTGTAACAGGGAGTTAAACAGCGATAATAAATTGTATCACCAAAATTCATTTTACGCTGGGCAAGTTATAAAGTTCAAGGATGTTTATGATAAGTCACAAAAACAGTTATGTTTTGCGCCACAGAAGCAATAGCAGGTAAGAAATCCCATATTGAACTCAAAACCTTCATGTCGAAACGATCAGCTTTTATAAAAAAAACCCGTTGATACAGCATTCTCGATATTTAATTGAGCAACGCTTGACAATATTTCAGTTTAAATGTACTGGGTGCTTGGGTACATTTTGAGTTGGGTATTGTCAAGCTAGTTTTGAAAATTTTCATAATTTCTTAGAGTAAGCTGTAGACATATCTATTAGAGACCTATTTCTCAATTACTTCTTTCAGACCCAACACGCAGATGAAACTGACTTGATGCCAGATATTGATAATGGGAAGAGTGAAAGGGAATCAACATCGAAAAGCCTAAAAAGCGACATCAACGAACTAGAACAATTGGTAACATTGATCTGCACTGAAAATATGCAGGTTTCAGAGAAAGATTTTAGTAATGAGAACGAAAATTCACATGAAGACAGAGAATTAACAGATGTTGCTGCATGCATTACCAAAGAAGCTTTAAGTGACAGCTATTTTCAATGCATAGGAAAACTTAAGTTTGCGGCTGAACAGATTAACTCAGTGCTTTCATGTAATGCCACTGTTATTCATTTTGAATCATCATTTGCAGAAGTGGCAGCAATATGTAATACAGTGATGCTTACAATAGAAGAAGCAAAATCATTGGCTGACTCTAAATAGAGTGTTTATGTCTTTTTTTCAAAAAGAATAAAAAGACATGCAGAGCTAGATCATGCAATTGAGAAAATTGACAATGCACTGAATCTGCGAAGTCTGTCGCAAACAAGATGGCCAGCCAGACCTGAATCCATAGAAGCTGTGTGGAGAAGCTTGGATATTATCGTTGAGGTTCTGCATCGTAGTGAAGAAAACGGAGACTCAGAAACAAAAAGGAAAGCAGCCATTCTTATCAATTTAGTGGTAAACATTGACTTTATATGTGGAATCATGCTGTTAAAGAATTTTATGTATGAGACCAAACTTCTTTCCGATTTCCTCCAAGGAGAATCAATTGATATGGCTGCTGCAATGGTTGAAAATTTTGGAGGATATCAGATCTCAAAGCTCAAATTGTACTACAGGACACGGTTTTATGCTGTTATGGACACGTTGGCGTGCGAGCTCAAGGACAAGCTTAAACTTGTTAAAGATACTTTTAATGATTTCCTTTTGGCACTGAATCCGGACAACCCAGGACCCCCTGAGGCAATAGCACGCCTTGTCGCAAGCTTCCCGGCACTTTTTTCCGAGGAATCATCATCTGGAATTCATAATGAACTTCAGATCTTTTTCTTGTATGTGAGAAAAGAATTTGAAGATGGTTCAAGGGGTGAATTATCAACGAGTAGTGCGGGGTACTTAGCTTTGGAATTGGCAAGGCGTCATTCTCTCTTCAAGACTACTGCAAAGTTATATCAGTTTTTCTTATCTGCAGCACCGTCTGTGTGCAAAAACGAAAGAAGGTTCAGCGCACTGAGATTAGTAAAAAAGCTACCTTCCTAGCACAATGTCAGCATGGAACTAGCTAGTGAAAAGGACCTCGTAGATAGCATTGATTTGACAAAGGTTGCAAAAAAGTGGTCATTACTCAAAAATCGCCGCGAAAAAATTGAATAACTTTTAAGAGAGCGACATTAATAATATTTAGGTGTCTATTACAGTTAATTCATTGATATAATTCACAAAATATAATGATAAAGTTAGAGTAAGCATTAAAAAGCTCTATTGACGCCCATTGATGCCTTTAGAAGTTAGGAATTTTAGGTAAAATTTTGGTTTGATCAGGTAAATTTACAACCCACACCCCCCCAAAGAAGATTGCTTCACGACGCCCCTGACTGCCGAGTCAATATTTAGGGCATGAAAGACATTAGGACCATACCCACAAAGCAATACACCCTCTGCTTTACCTTGTATGGTAGGCTTACACCATCAAATCAATTCTGAAACAAAGATGTTGTAAAATATTCTTGTGTGTGTTTTTACTTACTTGTGGAAGTGTAGTTTTTGGTTCACATTTTCGATCGCAGAACAAGGTTTTGGGATTATTACAATGCTATTACGTGCGTTTAAAATGTTGGAATTGCTACACAATGTACATCTCTATCAATTATTTCTAAGCTTTTCGAAAGGTAAATATAGCGCAAAGGTGCAGCTCAAGCAAACATATATGCCAACAGCGTTGCTACGACGTTTTCTCAGAGGTTTCAATTCACGCGATGTTTACTTTTGCCACTCTATCTGGATCTCCTATGTTGCGACGCATCACGTGACCTAGTGCGCACTCAAGTTCTCCTAACGTTAAGGGTAAGTTGCACCTTCGTTACATAAGATTAATTAATGAATTATCCTAACCTCATGATCAGTAAAAATTTTAAATTTAAAATGCTGAAAAGTTGCTTTAAACAATTTAAAATACTGAAACTCAGCAAAGAATTAGGCATTCTTATAAAGAAAGAGTTTATAAACTTAATTTTAGTATCAAAAATTCCAACACTGAACACAGGATACAAAGGCGAGTTTAATGTCATAGCGTTGAAAAGCAAGCTGGAATATTTTTGGCAAACTACTAGCTTGAGGGCTTTTCATGATAACTATCTGGAGCAAAATAGGCCTCATTGGTTGTAGTGACAGAAGAATTAGAGAATGAATTTATTGTAACTGTTAAGAGTTTTTGATTGATTTCACTAGAAAATGAAAATATTAGAACCCTCAAATGAAACTTGATTCTTCAGTTAAACTCTCTACAAATTACGAAAGCTTTAATTCAAAGTTTTAGTGTAAAACTGCGGTACCGCTTTGGAAAACATTTCTGTCCTGAAACGGGTGATTCAGTGTGAATTTCGTAACATGTAGCACGTTATAGCTTTCTATAACGACCCTGCCTTGTACCCAATGATGGACGTAATACCGAATGGCCTGTGCAGGCATACTTCTCTCAATTTTGATCGTTTTCTTTTATCAGTTTCATATGTGCTCGGTGTTGTAAGTGGAACTGAGACATAACTGTCTTTTTTATGCTTAGAACTGACATCTGCAGATCCTCGATTGCTACGTTTTCTTGTTCTCAAGCTGTAGAACTGAGTCCTAGCTGATTATACTTATATTATGAGTTGAGGCAAGCCGTATATCCATGCATAAACAAGCGGGGCACTTATTTAAGGTAGTTCTCGCATGAAGCGCTCAATAGAGCACTTATACAAAAGAGAGCTTATAAGGGACAATGACTTCCCTTCTCTGGTATGCGAGACGTCAACACCAAAAAGCTATTTAATCTAAATTTGGAACGCATTCTCCGTCGTATACGATAGACATCAAGGTGTAGCAATGGCTGTACAGACTCTATTGGCTGCTACTTGCCATCGTGAGGAATCGACCTCACACCTAAAAGTTGACGAGTGATTTCACTAGAACTTTTTATTTTCTAGTAAAATCAATCAAAGACTCTTAACAGTTACAAACACCTACCATCTGGATGGAAACCTCAAAATCTGCATGAAGCTTAACCTGATCATGTTTCAAGCCAAAGAATCAAGCCACGAGCAAGGCCCATCACCCGATAGGATGACGATTATTATACTTATTATATTTTCTCTATTAGCTAATCAACAAAAACAACAACAGCAATATTAAAGAGAACAAATCCGAGATTCAATGCACTCAATAATTGTTTGTGCTACTTTAAGTCTACACATATATTTGCATTCAGTGCTAGAATGACTATTTGGCCCTCATGCAAACCAAGAATTTATTCTTCAATGGATATTTGAACTGTCACTCATGGAGAAGCTCCACGATATAATTTCGAATTTTAGAGACGATTACTGAGAAAAGTTGAGACAAGACTAAGTCAATGTGCCTGTCAATCGAAAGTGTAGAAGATGGCGATCCCCTTTCTGCCGCTTAGCATGATTATATTATTCACGATGCGTTGTTCATCTAGAAAGATAACCGTGTATCTGCCTCTTTTGGAAGCCATAAATCTCTCTCATATGCAATATATTTACTTAACATTGCACTATTTCGATACGAATAATTTCAGATACTTCTAAAAAATGTATACTTCTGGCAACTGCAAAATATTTACAGCAACCAAGCGTCTAAATTACTTGCAACTGCATTTTCTTCCTTAAACTTCTTCTCACTTCTTTTTGTATTGTCGCCGCTCTACAACAGGGGTCACTAACCTCTTTGGGGGTCAGGGCAAAATTCCCCACTCTTGGCGGGGCCAGAGTAGGGACGTAATGTTCTTTTGGGTGGCGTGTAAGATTTTTTAAAAAATTTTAATCACTGTAAGAGCCCCTTATTAAGAATGTCCTTAATGAAATTATTACTGAACAGTGGTCAAAATTTATTATATTTGTGTGGTTTGCAAGACGCATTTGGACTCTAGTATGATGAAGCAAACCATGTCATGTTAGTAGGTCATAAGAGAAATGTGAGAAAAAAATGGGGGTCTAGGGGCTTGCATTTAGAAAGTTTGTTAGTGCCACACCCTCTAGAACGTCGGAAAATGCCCCCTTGTCAAACAGAATACAACTTGCTTCATTACTAAAATTTGCATGGAGAAGGAAACGCTGATCCCTCGAGCTAGATTCATTCAATGTTGTAGACTAAAAACTAGAATGGCTAAAGCTTCGCAGACCTGTCCTTTTTGATGTCAAATCTCCCGCCGGATATGTGCTACACAGAATGCACTGAAGACTCTTTCACTACGTTGCAAAACCTGCAAAACATAGAATGTTGCTGCTCTGCATGATAATGGAAAAAAAAGAACGATAGTTTTTAGAAATCCAGCTGTCGGTGCATGTGGGCAGTGGATGTCAGTTGCCAAGTGATGCCATGATAATATTTGGCAAAAGATGTTTTGACAACATCTCAGGCATTTGCCCGACAATATATAGCTTTTTTTGACAGAGTTCTATTTTACAAAGTGAAGTTCAGTTTGGAGGCTACTATGGAAAACAGAAATTGACAGACTCAAAGGATTGCAAAATACAAAGCAAGCATCAGCAGTTTCTCAAAAGCACATTATTTCTTCTGCAAGCACTGGGGTCTGATTGGGTGGTAGTCGGAGAAGGAGGGTGACGATCCCGGCTCTACAGCATGTTCATAGTATTGTTCTCTATGTTGGCCAGTGGTGTGGCCACGGAGGTATGGGGGTAAATGCCCTCCACTTTTTGCCAAGATGGTGTTACAGATTTCTTTAAAATCAACGAGAAAATATGTGGGGGAGAAGTAGCAGCAAAGAGAAGGTTCATTACTACCCTCCCACAGAAGTTGTGGCCAAAAATGATAGCTTTTGCCCCCCACCACTTTTATAGCTCTAGCCACGCCCCTGATAGTTGCTAACAAGAATGCTTGCATATGTCCTAAATCAGGTGAGACAAAGTTTCCCCTGGGGACATAATGACGAACTTTTCAGCAGAAATAATGTAATCATAGTTGAGTCTGGCATTTTGCTCCTATTCATATACTTGTTTGTTATGTTGATATTATACATCAGTTCACTGAAGATTCCGCACTATATGGATGGACCCGGAACCAGATGTAATGTTCTTTATATTTTCTATGTATTTTTCTGCTGTTGGATTAAGTAACAGATAGATTATATATATATATATATATATATATATATATATATATATATATATATATATATATATATATATATATATATATATATATATATACAGTGGACGAGATAAACGGAGTATATATACCCTCCCTATTTACAACTACTTTTTGAAGTGCAAAGCAAATATTTGAGAAATAGACAATCATATGGCATTTAGAGATCCAAGTGCAAGAAATATGATGCAAAGCAGCGACTACAGAGTAAAACAAGCATTGGGTTCGACTATGGCTATCATATAAAACGGTCTGCGTTGAAGTCAGCTCTTGTGCACATTTTCTATGAAGTTTGACATTAGCTCACTTTCTTCCCCGTATTTAATTACTCACAATTTTATCTGCATAAAAATCAGTTGCAAATTAGCGCTCCCTCCCACCCGTCATTAAAACAACGCAATACGTAATGTTCATTGTGCAGGATAGACCTCAGAAAATAACAGTATTCGGCTTTTGATTGTATTGAAACTATCTCAACCTACTCAAAAAAATTAAACAATTATGGCCTTGGAAACCCGCTGACAATTAATATCAAATCACTATTGCTCATCAAGAGAGGCCAGCCCTCACAACACTTCATTCGAGATTGTAGGAAATATCTTTCCTTTGACTATTTGCTTTGTTGGAGATTTTTCGAAAGCTGGGAATAGAGCCAGACCAGCTATTACACTTTCCCTTCAACGACATGCCGGCATTGATATCAGTAGTCTTAAATTCATATTACTAAGTTAAAAGCCAATTTGAAATTACAATACCCCAGCTTGAACTCAGCCCCTCTTAAAGTCAGACTCTTGTTTCTTGAATGAGATTTGGCAGCTATTTTGAATAGCATTTGCAGTTTTGACTCCTAGAGATGAAAAACACATAAAAGTCATGAAATGCTATTCAAAGACGGCTCTGCGTTGTATGAGAACCAGACTTAACGACAAACCACAGTTTAATGCTGGACTAGCATTAAAAACAGGAAATAGGAAGGTCTACTGTTGCTATGATTGAAAGGGAACAACAACAGTTAACTTCAACAAAACGTCTTTTCACCAGAGGAATGTTCGCCAGTGTACAAAACAATGGGAGGTATTCTCTTTCTTAAATACATCCACGAAGCTAATTATGAATAAAAGCACTTTAATGACCTGATGCTGAGTTTCTTTTGTTTTGATGAATACTCAAATAAGGCATGCTTCGTTGACGATGTAACAGTGGACTTCGTAAGTGACTGCTTATACCCGGAAATCTTCGAAAATGTTAGCAGTTTCGGACGGGCAGTGCTGGACATTGCACGAAAAGTCTACATAGCCAAGAGAAAATGGGAGAAAAACGTGAGTGAAACTTGCTTATGTAAAATTTGAGTTTATGTTTTGAGAGATATTCCTAATTGAGTACTTCTGCTCAGAATTCATCAACTCTTTACTCAGGGAAATATGATATATAGGCCGTCCATTGAGTATAGATTAAGCATTGAAATACAGTGTTTTAATTGAAAGCGCGACCCAGTGCAAGACCAACTATTGATGACATAGCGAATATTAAACATTCATAATTTCTGAGAGTCCGTCTCTAAAGATGACAGCACACCTCAAGCATTTTAACAGGAAATTGCATTGGAACTTGTAAGTTGTTTTTGCACGATTGTAGTTTCAACTTATTTGAAGGCTTACAGAAGAACCATACTTTAAGCACTTTAAGCTATATTTTGATGATTATGAAAGGCTTGTTAGAGTGTCCTAAGCTTTTAGTACGCAAGTGTTCACTGAATTATGCTGTAATGACATATTTTTTCACAACCATGTTTCCAAACCTAAGCGAGTTACGCCAAGATTGCTACAATCCATTAGATTAATTGTACAAGCAAAGATGGAAGTGTTAGCTTAGGTAGCGAGGCAACAATGGGGGCAATTGCTGCGAGGCAGAGGGGCTATAGTCAACCCAGGCACAAAATCTGTCAAAATTTGAGACTTTTTCTTCTCGGAACTTCTATTGCAAAATAGGTGAAAGCGGAATTCTCGTTAATAGCGGAAAGTTACGGGAAAGAGCATGACAGGCAAAGTACGAAAAGTAGCAAGACAAATATTTGAGCAATTGAAAGGACTTTTCCTTTTTGATCCAGCAGATTAAAACAATGAATATTTGCAATACTCCTTGAAGTCAATAATAAATGAGGAAGCAGATTGAACTGCGGAATGTTATTGTACAGCGCAGTACTTGAGCGCTGTGAAGGCGGGTGGAGAGAAATAGTTTGAGATAAAATGCTGAACAAAACATTGCTAGGCTACAAGAAGATAAGACATCTCTCAGTGCAGGCAAATTAAAAACTACTCAAATATAATTGTTAATAACATCTAAATACTTTTCTTATTAGGCCAGGGATATGGCAGTTGGAAATTCAGTAATGAATCCCAGCATTAGTAATCAGGGTCGTTGAGAGGGGAGGGCAGGGGGGCAAATTGTCCCAGTGCCCCAAGGTTCAAGGGGCCTCATAACACTCAATGCTCCAAGGTCTGGAGACCTCATAAAGTAAACCAACAGTAATTTCCTGCGACCGCTGGGTCGCAGTACTTAAACAGTACTTAAACCAGATTGAAGTACCTTCAGTGAGCTCAGAGAGTGCCATCTAGTTAGGTAGCCGTGAAGCACATTGCTAAGTGAACGGTTGAATGCTAAGGTTCTAGTCACGTTGGAGGTCCTTGCCCTCTCAACCTCACTTGTAATGGCCCTCTCTACTACATAATTGAGTAGAATGTAAGCATATGTGACCACCTGGCACTGAGAGGACGTGACCACAACATCATCTAGCTATAGTCGTGACTTTATGATCATCATGATGATTATCATCATAATTATCATTCTCTTCTTCTTTCTCTAATCGCACACCTGGCATGGCCTAGGACTGACCTTTTGTTGATGGCCTGTCACTTGTTTAAAAGAGATGATTAAAAGCTTAAAGATATTGCAGTATAAATCCCTGCTTACATGATGCAAGCTAGACCAAATTCAACCTAGGTTAAGTTCAACCCAGGTTCAACCTAGGTTGAATTTTGTCGCGTGAACCTAGGTCCAACCTTGGCAAGATCTGACCCATCTTCAGAGGTGGGCTCAACCTAGGTTGAACGTAGGCTAATACTGTGTAAGCACAAACGTAAGATGAACCTTGGATAGCTTTTGTATCAACACATGCGTACGTAAGCCGGACAGTTCCTATTATTGATATAGTTACGTTGCAATGGATTTCAGAATGGATATGTTCCTATAAACAACGAGTATTATTGTGTTATTTTCGGTAAGCATTCGATTTGTGATGTTTGATATCGATAATGCAGTGAAAAACGCATGCGTTTAAATTTTAAACCAGTTTCACCTTTGGTTCACGTGAGCTTTTAAAAAACTGTTAACATTCGGGACGTGTCACAACAGATAGGGCAGAGGATATTGGTAGGAGCCACAAAACATTTTCACTGCTTCTCAATGGGCCGCAAAAAATGTTTGCAGATCTTAATTGGCCAGAAAAATGTTTTGCGGAAATCTAGCCAAAAGTTTTAGAATAACATGATGCTTTCATGGACTGAAAAGAAAAGTTCAAATTGTTATAAACAGGCAGAATCTGAAGATGAACCTTCACAACTGGCTGAACTTTCCGTGGGTGTCTCCGTTTTTCCTAGAATGCATAAAAGTAATGTTCTCTGTTTACTTTGTACTTTTGTACTTTAAAAGCCAGCAAAGGGAAATTTCATTCAAGGACATTTTGTAACAACACTTATTTCAGTGCATAAAACAGGAGATGAAGCTAGAGACAAACCAACATCAGCAATGGGAGATGGTCTTTCAGAAAACGAAAATGATAGCAATTTTGGGGATGACAGCAAGCATCACAAAGGACGATGTGATTCGTGCAACAGTCAGTAACGATGGTGGTAGTCAAGAGGGAGATGATGACAGTGGTGCTGAAATTGAAAATAGTGATAATTAACTTGCTCCTGAGAGTATCTTCATAAAAGCAAAAAGTGGTAGTGTGACCACAAAATACAACAGAGTTCGTTTCTTATAGATACAAATTTAGTTACAATAGGCAGCCCTGTCCACAAGTTGCTCGAAATTCCCTGAAAAGTTGCCCCTTTTCAAGAAAGTTGCCAATCTAAATATCAACCACGTCCAAATGAACATTGTTTAAAAAGCAATAAATTTTCTGTCTTCAGCTTAGATTTATCTTTACATTTCGCCACATCAAATCTCAGATATGTCTTAACTGTTTCATGAATTTTTGAAATTTTCATTGACAAAACAACCTAGGTTAGGCAACTGTGATGCAAGACATAAAATGTTGAGATTTTGTGAAGCATTTAATGGATGGTGTTCTGTACTTTCTAGTTTGATCAAAAACCTTTCTTACAAGCCCAATGTTTTCATTTAGCATTTGAAGCTCAGTCTACCTGTGTTCTTAAAAGGTTCTTAACTGTTGCTTTATCATAGCCTCTTTTTTCTTAGAGACACTTTTTCATAGACACACGTGCTACCTTATAGTAAAACTACAAGATTGGACAAATATATCCTCGACACAAGCTATATTCTACACTTTTTAATTGTTTCACTCTTAGCAGGAGCATGACTGAGACTATCGAGACACCAAAACTTAAAAGTTGCCCGATACACTGAGAGTTGCTCAACAAGCTGAAAGTTGCTAAGAAGTCTTAGGTTGCTGAGCAACTTGTGGACAGGGCTAACAATAGGCCAGGGTGAATTAGTATAAATAATGGTTCAAGATATTTATGGCAACAATTTTAATGATATGATGAAAACATACGTACAAAATAGAACATCTAGATAACTAAATGCTATCAGCACGCTGAAAAGCAAACCATGGAGTCTTGACATGGGCCACGAAAAACTTTTGCCTTTTCACAATGGATCATGGAGTTTTCTATCCCTTTTTATAGGGACTATGTAAACCTTTTTGGATAAAGCCACATGTCCTCCGCCCTCCTGTCGTAGATACTTTATGACACCTCCCTTAGTCCACGGCTTGTTTGACAACAGAAGGTATAGTGGCTGGATCTAACAGAAATGTTCATGGCTTTCGTTATGATTCGTTTTTGAATAATCTTATCGACATGTAAATCATGTAGTAGGAATGAAAGAGGATTGCAGGAAGAACTCATAACCTCAATAGCACCCATAGAGAGATTGACAAACACCACTTCACTATAAGAAGGAGAGAGGTCCTTAATCCATAAACTGTATTTAGCAGCCTTACGATCGTTGTTATTTTGTACATTTCTTTTAAAACCTACTGTAAGGTCCAGAATGTAAAGTGTCTTTTATTAACAGTAGAAGCTTGGATTATCATTTAATTTGACAAATCTCATGGAACAGATCTTTTTACTAACACTTCCTTATAAAATCTTCGCATAGCAAGAAATCTGTAGCTAGAAATATCGCGTTACTGGGACAGGTTTCATGGACAAGTATACAGTATATCAAAGAAACCTGTATCTAACTCGACCAGATTTCGTACCACATTTGATTAGTCCACAAAGAAACCATTGACTTTCTGTAATACGACTTGGCGTAAAGTTCAGACACTGTTGGCTTTCTTTGTTTGGGCTTAATCCTGCAGGCAAGACACGGCTTATTTGAAACTGAAAAAGAAATTCTTGACCTTCGACATTGATGTTTTAACTGTAGTACTTCATTTGAATCAGTGTAAGATCCTAGTTGAAATATTGAAGAATACTTGTTTCTTGTTTTAGGCCACCACTGCAATTAGGCTGTTCAAATGACGTCATAAACACCCCGAAATATATCTAATATTTACTCTCCTAAATTTTCTTTTCAATGAAAAATTTCAAACTTGAGCAAATTGCATTTTTCTTTTGACTTTGTTTCGGCAATAATTAAGATGTCTTGTCATGTGTCTTGCGCAATGTTATTCTGTAGGACTATGCATAAAATAAGCGATGTTACAAAGTTTGGTAGAAACTCCGTCCTTTTTTGCCGCCATGACTCGAAGTTTACCTGCAATAGTGGAAATGCGGAGATTTGTAAATTTCCTTCGTACGGTCTCTTGGAGACCTCCCAGTACCTCCCAGTGTATATGTATATATATATATATATATATATATATATATATATATATATATATATATATATATATATATATATATATCAGAAGTCAGTAAAGTGTCAATAACAATGCTAAAACTTTTTGTGAGTCGCCCATAGGACAACACCTAATTGGAAATCCAGAATGCAATGAAACATATACAGACGTCAATTTTCGGATCATTGGGCAAGCAAAATAGTCTTTTCACTTAAGTGTTTTGGAACCTGCTTACATCAAGGCTCAAAACCCAGTCTTGTGTAGACAAAAAGAGTTCATTTTCTCACTGGGACTCTTCAAGTAATCAGTCATTAATAGGTCCTAATTGGCCACTCTTGGGGCCAATTAGACACATTCTATCACATGCAACCGCATCTGGATATGTATTTTGGATGATGTAAACAGTAGCTGTGTCTCTTCAGATATTTGGGTAAAAGTGGAAACTTCCATTTTTTATAACTCTTGAATAGGTAGAGCTATGGCTGTTACAGGCCTAACAAAAGTATTGTTGCTCAACAGGGATGACGCTACTTGGGGTCTGGGGGTGGTAACCCCTTTGATGACTTTACTAGGCCTTTCCATTCGCCGCCTAAACTTCTATGCACTTTCGGAACTTTAATAACTGCATGACGTCTTTCTTAACAAATGCGATAGGCACTGGCCGTTAAACGTCACTGTCAGCAATTTGGCAGCACTACCCTCCCAACCATTTCTTCTCTGTTGCTCCTGTCACCATCACTATTGCTCAATATGTGGATATATTTACATTCATATATATATAAATATATATATATATATATATATATATATATATATATATATATATATATATATATATATATATATATATATATATATATATATATATATATATTTATATACATACCTTATTACCAGACATTAAGGGTGCGTCAAAGCACGGTATTGAAAATCAGAGAAAATTAATTTATCGAATGTCATTTAAAGAAGTGGAGTTTCAATTATATTCATTAAGGAAATCTTCCTTTGAAACATATTTTCAGTTTAGAAAGTTGCAGACAAATGCTACCTACAAGTTATCTCGTAAATTTTGAACAAGAAACATGTGTTCTTAAAAGCTGCAACAAAAGTCAATAAAAAGGTTATCAACATTTTTGCAAAAATTAAGAAGTCATAAATTTATGGTTACCAAAATGTACGGGATGGGAAATGAAAGATGTACAAAACTTAGGTCTTATTTTTATCAAGGAATTTTTATGAATGCATTTTTTAATCAGATAGATACTTATGTTTCTACTTATATTTGTATTGACACACATACATGCATTCGCCGCCAAAATTTCTATGCACTTTCGCAAGTATAAAAATGTCCTGTCATTCTCATCAGATAGTTTCTCACTGCTGCACTTTTCTAAATGGTCTGCCATAGGATGCATGATGAAGTAAGCCCAAAATGTTCTCTTCACCTTTCTCCTATTACCTCATTTCCAGATCCAGATTTGAAATGTACAGCCTGTTTTACGTAGTTTCCGCTAAAAAATTAATTTTTGAAGCGAAAAAAACTCACTCTGAAGGTCTAATCTATCACCCCTGCACATACTCACTGTATTTCTATACATTCGGGCTATTGTAGTGAAAAGCTTTGATTTCTGACGGTTTAAGAATATGGATTTTGTCTAGTAATTTTGTCATTATTTCGTTGCTAATAAGTATACAATAGCTTATCTGTAATTTTCATCTTTGAGAGCCAGTCATGGGCGCACTACAACAATTGTATTTTGTTGGCAGAAATGATACTTGTTGGAAGAAGTTTGCTAGCGTGTGTACCAACTGGTAAAATCTGTTTCAAGAAATAGCTAGATAGCTCCATTATTTTATAGTCAACATGTAGCAAATGATGGGAAAAAAGCATTTTCCAGGCATCTAGAGATCCCAACCATGGTGGATCCTCAAGTATACTCTGTGTAAGAAAGAATATAAAATGAAATGAGCATTTTGGGCAGCTACGCTTCCATCGAGGCTTTTTATGATCAAAAGCCTAAAACTATTGTACGAGTACATCGAGAGCATGCATAACACCTAAATCTGTTGAATTTCTAGTCATTCCTCCCTCTAGCTAAAAAGGGGACGTCTAACTGGACCTGGCCCTTGGGGAACAGAGCCCACCAAGCTACTGATCGGGGGAGGGGGAGGGAGTGACGGTTCTCTCTCTCTCTATCTCTCTGTTAGTTTCTCACTTAGAGACCTCATCTGTAATAACGTACCTTTTAAGGTAGTCCTAAGTAATATGGATCACTTCAGTTTTTTTAGTTTCTCACAATGTGCGCCCCATTTTTGGTCAAAGATACCAATTTAGATCACGTCAGCAATGCTTTTAGCTGGAAACCATAGTTAATTCTTTTCTACTTTCAAAAATAAAGAACTTGGAAGAAGAACTTGGGGAGGAGCAGATCATTATTAATTAATTCCGTAATTTGAACTTCGTTTGGAACTATGATGACATATGATTTGAAATACGACAGATGGTGAAAACTGAAGAAGAATAAAACTATTACCTGGGAATAATCAACGTTTCTACTTAAAAACAAAGCAAGTCATAATTTTACGTTGTCTGAGCTACTGGGGTAATATAAATAACCCAGTTTTGGCTAGTATTTCTTGCATTGCGGGAATATAAAATGTGTCTAGAACGATCTCTTCTTTGAATTTTTTAGTGAGCTTTGAGTTCTATGCAGTTTTAAGGCCTTGAAAGCTATAAGTCATGAATCTAATCTTTGTAATGGAACTCAGTCGCGTGAAGTCTTAATATATCGAGATTACATTAGTCGACATTTTGCAACATTTTCATCACTTTTTTCACATCAGTAGATGGTGCTACCTAGTTGGGCTATGCTGATTCCGAATTTGTTGTCAGAATTCTCCTATCATGTCATACTTATTAGCTAACTGAAAATTGAATTTTTGTAAAAACTCATATACTAGGCCCAAAGAATACTGGTTTCTGTTCGTTTATTCAAAAGAAGTTTAGTCAATCGGCTATGTTTTTAGCTCTTGCTTGTGTGAGGCATGAATTTTCTTCTTTTAGATTCTTTTACTACCTTACTTTGCTCAAGTCACGCTTTAAACACTAACAATAGTCCACCATAATGGTTTTATCTCATTGCCCTTGATAACGTGCTTCCATGATTTTTATGACCTAGTGAAAGCGTTAGCCATGCTCTCCACTCATATGACCCAGGTTTTGTGGAAAAAATCTGCGTGTGAATGTAGAAAAATTAACTTTCAAGCTCACGAGGCAACCAAGTTCGTTGAAACAAGTTAACATATTTTCCACAATTTTGCCATAGTCAGGAGCTTTGGCATTTCCCAGCAATTTCGATACCACTTCTGAAAAAGAAAGCCACAGATTTTTCTCTACATCTGTCATTTTAGCTAGAAATAGGGGGTCTACTGAGTGTTCTAATTTGAGGTCCAACAAATTCATTCTCCATCTTTCTCAATATTCAACTTAGGGAACTAATTGGAATGTGTTTGGCACCTTCTTGAACAGGTGCCTTCTTTACTTAGAGTTTTTACAAACTGTTTCACGAGACCCAGTTTGATGTGCAGTGGTGGAAGTATCACATTGGATCTGTCAACAAGAGCAGGCTGTAAAATATTTCTATAACCTCGTGTAGTGGACTCCCTCAATGGCCATTCACATTTACCCAATTACTACTCCGGTCTCTGCTGTCCCATTCACACATGAAGCAAACGTACTTTGTAAATCGAGATTGCTGACCCAGTAGCATATTTAAAGCTCTAAGCGCAACACAAATTTTCCATGCATGAACATTATATTGTAACTCCAGCAGCAATAGCTTCATTGTTTCATAAGACTCTTTCATGGAAATAGAGTAAGCTAAAGGGACAGATGCAAATTGATTTCAAATTGTATTTCGGTAGTTTCATACCTTAGGAAATCTTATTAAAACCATGACTTTTAACATAAATAAGCACTTAAAAATTGAACCTCAAAAATACTCCGGTAACTATTTTCGAAAATGGTGTCTTTGCACAGGTCTTGAAGAGTCTTCCAAGGGAAGACAGTCCACTCTACTGAGTTAATAGCTTCCGAATAGGCTGTCAAGATAGCACATGCTCTGATATGACGATTGGCCGAGAACAGGGTCGTGGGTAAAAATTTCCATGGATGGGGGGGGGGGGGGGGGGGGGGG
>OLMO02000294.1:13694940-13717017 GCA_900291935.2 Cassiopea xamachana
AACATTGTTTTGAGGGGGAGAGGGGGAGACTACTAAATGAGCAGCAGAAATAACGCAAGTGTTCCAAGACTTTTGGCAGAGATTGTTAGTCTCCATGGTTTCCTCAAATTTTGCATGGCCAGCAAGCAAGGCCTTACAGAAGTGTGTAACTGCCACACTTTGTGCAGATTGAAATCAAAGGTATGCATGTGTAAATGATGAAAGTGTGTACTTGTGAATCGGTTGTAAGTAGGGCACCCCAGACTTCCTACTTCTTCACTACATGACAAAGTCTTTACTACAGAGCTATAGCTCCATCCATCTGCCAATGGTCATAAGTTCTTCCTTCAGATAAAATCAAGATAACATTTTAAGTTTAGTGTTTTAAGAAAGCACAAAGATTTATTCATGTTTGACAAAATTTTGACATCCTTGTAAAGTTAGGCTTTCACTTTCTCTCACACTCATGATATAAGTTCAAAGAAACACAATTCACATTATTTTATATGTCTATTCAAATTCATTCTCTTGGCTATATTCTTATTTCCATAGTATCACGATCAAAATCAACCGGAATATTTGACGGAGGAGAAAACAGTGAAGCATTGGCAGCTGCTCTTGAAGCTGCAGAGTTCGAATCTGTACCAAGAATGGAATCCGTCGCAAGTCAGTCAGAAGATGAAGATGAATGCCAAGCAGTCAATACTACTGATGGCGAGCCCCTGTTTGTGAGAAAGCGCATGGCTGCGAGAAGAGGAAAAGACCGTAGAAAATTCGTAAAAACTGG
Organism: Cassiopea xamachana; assembly: GCA_900291935.2. Lineage (NCBI taxonomy): Eukaryota > Metazoa > Cnidaria > Scyphozoa > Rhizostomeae > Cassiopeidae > Cassiopea > Cassiopea xamachana. The sequence continues at coordinate 13,695,707 of OLMO02000294.1, forward strand.
ACAGCTGTGCTTTACAACTCAATATTTTCCTGATAAACAGAAGCTTGAAGTCATGATAAAGCGTGCATCTGATTTGGGAAAAAAGCTTGATCGAAATGACATGAACCCATTTCTGAGATTATACCTTCTACCTGGGAAAAAGCAAAAACAGCACACAAGAGTTAAGAGGAAAACAAAGGATCCATATTTCAATGAGAAAAGGTCCTTTTATGATCTATCACAAAAGGATTTAGTTTCACATCGCTTGAAATTTAAAGTGTACAACAGAGAAAGCATGTCCGTGAACGGCCTACTGGGAGAAACTGACATCACTTTAAGTTCATTAAGTCTAAATGAAAAGCAATCTTTCACCGTGGACTTGATGTTGACAAAAGAACAGGTTTGCCCCTTTTAAGCCCTTTCACTGCTATTAGCTACTACCCTTGTATAGACGGTAGTTTCATGGTGATAAAGATTTTTACGCTATGAGAGAGCAATGGTTGTGATATGCATCAATGCCTCTAATGAAATAATTTATAATTGTAAAATAAATTGTATTCCCTACCTTTTGTGGCTATTTGCCTGTATTTCTACAGAGTGTCTTATTTAATATATTTTCAGCAAGTGTAGTGTTCACGACAGTGCTAAAGAATTTACATAATTCCTTCAAAGTCTCTAACAACAGTTCTGAAAACATCTTATAGCCATTTGACATAAAACAAACTTAGATTCACTAAATTTTGTGCTCTTACTTATAGTGTTGCATTGCGATAATATACTGCATTTTCCATCAGAAATAAAGCATCTTGCTTCAGAGCTGTCTGGTGGATTTAGAATACTTCAATCATAAGGTTGACACGATCCCATAATCCCATATATCAGTTTTGTAAAAGGATCTATCTTGTTCTTCGCTTTCTACTTCAGGTAAACACAGAGTTGTTGATATCATTGTGTCATAATGCGGCAAACTCCCTGTTGGATGTAACGATTCATAAAGCCAGAAAACTGCCAAGTATAAGTAAAATTGGTGCCCCAGGTATTATTGATGATTTTTCATAGTATCTCAAAGGAATCTTTCAGGTCAACATAAAAGTTATTTTAATTTAGCATTTACATCATACAATTAGCTGACATATTTTGAACGTGTTTTAAAAGCATTGCTAAATTTTAATCTAGGCTTGGTTCGAAGGGTTAAATGCCATTTGTGCTTAATGAGTTCTATGTCATTTTGCACTGCAAAAAGGACGTTCATAGAAGGTGCGGTATTTTGTAAGCAACAAGGTTGAAGAATATAGTGCAAGGTAGCTTTATTCGCGCCACTTTCATCACAGTTTGCGGTGGTGTTACCATTGTGCTCACGACGTACTAGAAGTGAAGCGTGTTTTCATCACGACAGCATTTTTTCTACTTTAAGTCGGGGTGAATGCAGAAGATTTCAAATGGTAGATACTTGTTCAAATATGAATGGAAGATTTAGGAGTCGAAGATTTAAGAATCCAGAGTGTTGCAAGTGCCTTTAATCTTTCAGCCTTTTCTTGCGCTTTTTCCTTTATTAGAATTATGAGAGGTGTGAAGGTAAATAGGTCAATTTTTAGAAGAAGAGAAATTAAAAGACTTCTACTCATAAATAAGCAATGCTTTCTCTCCCGTTTCTCAGGCCTTTGCCATTCATTTTAGCTACATACTGCAGGCTGTGCCTCTTTCAAGAAGACAGATGTGTTAAACAGGAGACAAAAGTAAAAAAAAATACTTCTTCGCCTATATGGGGAGAGAAGCTTACATTCAATGTTTCTACAAGTAGCAGTGACCCTCTACATGTTCAATCATTAGCAATATCCTTGATCAATCATATTATCATTGGAAAAGATAAAGTAATTGGTCACGTGATGTTTAGCCTCGATTCATCGCAAGCCTCAGCTGCACACGACTGGCAGCAGGTCAATGATTGTCCCCATGAAGCCATCACTAACTGGCACACATTAACTGAACCAGAGGATGTATAGTTCATTGCACAGAAAAATATAAATATCTATATTGTTGCGTTCGTTTTCAGTATATTTATCATTGTATTTATCACATTGTGATATTTATTCAACCATTGCAACTATATCATATTAAGATTGCATGCATTACTTAGAGATTATAAATTATGTGACATTCATCTTTAATCTTGCGTAAAACTTTTGACTTATGTAAAGCATAGTGCTTTATCAACGAACGATGTGATTATGAGCAGTGTGAATAAGGAGAAAGATTCCTACAAGACGCCCTTCATAACACTTTTCAGTAAGCCCGAAAATCTTGGAACAAAGAATTTGGCCGTACACCTTGTCCGAAAGTGTTTTGCTCATTTCATCTAAAAATATTTTTGGAGGGTTGCCCTTCAGCATAGCTGATTCTCAAGGCACCCTCTTTAAATATATATATATATATATATATATATATATATATATATATATATATATATATATATATATATATATATATATATATATATATATATATATATATATATATATATTATTATTATTAATTATTATTATTTTTTCTAGGACTCTAACCGAATGTTATGTTTTTGCTAGGTTTCTTTTAGGCTGGGATGAAAGGGGTGCTATCTTTTAGCTTTTGCGCCATTGCACATCTGGTCTGCATTTGTCTTTCTTTGTATTCTGGCTTTTATCTTTATTTTGGGTAGTTCGGCTGCCTTTTATCTGTCTGTTATGTGACCTGTTTAGGAGGGTCAGCATGCCTCCAAATCTCCATATATGCATTCCTTTATGCTCGTCCTTTGTCATATTCACCTAAATCCAAGGTTACTATCTATTTTTTAATTCTATGACCCTATTGGGAGGGTCGTTATGCCTTTTATATCTCTTTAGGGATTTTTCTCCATTTTCATCTTTCGAGGCTAAGTGTTTTACACTTATTATACTACAGGCTTTATGTTTATCGCCCTGTAAGGGGTGTTCTATATTTATCTTCTTTCTCTGCTCTTCCCGTCTTCTATTTCTGGCCCAAATGGACTGTTCGATGTTCTATTGTAACGTATTATATTAATGGTGTAAGGTAGTCTATTGAGATGAGTGCATGCATTTAATCATTTAATTCTTATATATTCGTATGCTCCTGTGTAAGATTATATATATATATATATATATATATATATATATATATATATATATATATATAATGTTTATTCAGTAGGCGATGGATGACAGAGGGTCTATGCTACTGTGTGAGTGAGCTACCACAATTAACTATCCTACTGTGCCATAAAGAATCACTGACTCTCATGGCCCCAGCTACCATCCAATCCGGTCCCAGTGCTTGCTGAAAAGTTGCACCTATTTTTGAAGTAATATGCTCTTTTGATAAAGTGCTAATGCTTGCTTTACATTGTGTAACCTTTAGGTTTGCCAATTTCATTTTTCCCATAGCAGTTGCCGAACTGAGCTGCACTTTGTAAAATAGGACTCTGTATTTCCGGCATCTGGGCAGGGGTGTGTGGGGTTTTTGTGAAAAATTATTTTAGGAGCACGCCCTCTAGACCGTCGGAAAGTGACTCTTTTCAAACAGAATATGGCCTGTTTTGATCATCAAAATCTATACGGAGAAGGAAAAACTGATCTTTCAAACTGACTTCATTACACTTTGCAGACTTATAACTTTTGTTTGTTATGACAGTAGAGGTTCAACTCTTTGAGATAGATGCAAGTGCAGAGGTGAGGTCAAAGCATCCAGTGTTGTTCACCCTGTCAGGACTACAACTGTTTTATTTGAAGAATAGTGTACTGTTTGCTGTTGACTCAGAAGCGTAGCGCACAGGTATTGGCTTCTAAGCTATAATCGTTGCTGCATAAAGCAAAAAGGTTTTCACCTATGCAGTCACCGTTCACTGCTGCTCTTGTTCTATTCACTCACCAGTCCCTTTTATAGCCGGGCATATGCTGCAAGCCTCGCCTTCAGTTGACAATGTTTGAGTCTCAGTTGGTGAGCATGGCGATTATAAGTCCATGGTACTGGCGCTATCGAAATATTGACAGATCAGTTCTTCTGATTGCAGCTCTGAAACATTTTATCGATGTATTAGAAATATTCACACATTGACTTACATCACATCAGCAGATTGTCTCTCAGCTAGCGCCGAAAATGCTGTCAGCAACAAACTATTTGTTATTGAATATTCACTTAGATTCACACTTTACCATTGCCTATTACACTATTTATAAATTGCTACCTGTTTGTAGGGCACAGCTGCCACTCCCTCCAGCGCATTTGCTGTCTCTATTTGCGATCAATTTATTGGTATCCCTCTAGAGGGCGTTTCTCTCTATTTTCAAATCACAGTACGAGAACATTGACACCATTACCATTTATTGGCTAGAATTATACAGAATACTACGGCTGCAAGTTGGCATGATGCTCTGTACATGCAAATGCTAGAAACTCTGATATTTATCCTGCTACATTATTTTTCGGGCTCATGAAAGAGCCTCTTACCTCTTAGTATTTTCGTAACTTCGCATTTTTCGTTATTGCATAAAGGGTTATGATTGACCAATGTTGTGCAAGTCAAGACTGGTTCTACTTGTGAACTGGTAGAACCTGGTCAAACTTGAAGTTGATGGTGATAAGACGCCACAAAATTCGCCGAATTGCATTTGGTGAGTATCTATAAGGTTCCTGTTTGCCAATCATCTGGCGCAGAAAAGGGTCTTGAAAGCAGAATGGTCCCAAGAATTTTTGAAGCAACACAAGGCTTGTTCTATTTGGTGTATTAGTTAAGATGGAGCTCCAGTGGTACTGATATTTTTAAGGCCCAGAGTGTCACAAATTTTTCGCCGCTTATTGCTACCCCTCTTGGCGTATGTGGAAAAGAGTCGTGCCCTTCTGGTCGTACAATCTACTAAGCTTCTAAGGAAACGTTTATCAATTTGTTTTCAACAGTACTACAAGAATTTTGAAACAGAACTTCAGGACCTTTCAGGATACCACGTAGAAAAAACAACTTATTATTCGCACAATTCAGAGCAATGAATTTAAATGTATACATTCTAAATTACAATTACTTTCTTGTCATAAATACGGAGCATTCACAGCTCATTTTGTCTTAGAATATGGGTCTTTTAAACTATAATTTGTGCTTTTTCAAAAACGCATCAGTTGTATTTCTTCCTAGAAGTCTTATTATTATTTTATTTTGCTTATTTCTACTCTGCGTAATAACCTATTGGTGTGCAGTTTCTTCTTTAACTTATAGAAAATTCACTGTCAGTTTTGCCAACATTCTAATAGAATGAGAACTTACTCAACTATAGAGTTCTTCTGTTAAGTGCTTTGCCTAGCCTGTTTATTGGATACCGTGTACGAAGAGGAAGCCATTGTTTGATTACATGTGATATCAAATGCAGCCTTTCAATGAAATGCATGATTCTGCAATGATTCTGCAATGATTCTGCAATGATTCTGCAATGACTCTGCAATGACTCTGCAATGACTCTGCAATGATTCTGCAATGATTGTACAGCTTCTAGAGATGGTTAGATAATTTTTTTCTGTTGCACTTTACATATTTAGCAAATGTGGTGTAGCGGAAGGGTGAAGTGGCGTGATGATCTATACGAAATGGACTAATGGAAGACTTCAATCCTTTACAACATATTGATGCTAGAGCTTCACATGGCTTTTAGTCCAATATGTGTTTTGTATTACGAAGTTAGTTAGAAATACAGTTTTCTCTAGAAGGCAAGTGTACCCTGATCATTACCAGAATTTTTTGTACTACCAACAACCAGTTAATCGGATAGAAATGTGTCCATAGCGGTATGACGACGTTACTCTTGCTATAATGTTTGGTGCCCACTGTTATGCTGTCTAGTGAATCTCATTTTGATGAGTTATATATATTGAAATGAATGTTCAGGTTTTATGAAATAATGTATTGTTTCTCAACAATTGTCAAATGCTTCATCGCCTTGTTGGCATATTTTTTTAACTAGGCCTTATGTCGTGACGTCCTTCTTGATGTTTGGTTTTTGTGATATTTGAAGATGTTACAACTATCTTTTCATGTAAACCAGCAAATTTGCTGGTTTCTTTGTAGACAGCAGATACATTCGATGAGTGTCCTCAATGGATTCCACTGTATTGCCTATGGGGGCGTCCCCATCCGCCTCAGACTGGGTAAACTAGAGGAGACTACACACCCTATGAAGCACCCTCATTTGGGTCACATCAAGTTTTACTGCAAAGCAGTGACTGTATTATTTATTCAGTACTGTACCGCACAACAACAGAGCGCTCAGAAGCTTATTGAACAATGATGTAAAACAATAAAGACTTTAGTCTTGCCAGACGTATCTCTCCGCTAATGTTTGCTGGAAATGCTTACGGCAGAGGTTATGCTGGAAGATGCTTTTGAAAATACCAACAACATATATATATATATATATTATATATATATATTATATATATATAAATTATATATATATGTAATTTATATATATATAATATATATATATATATATATATATATATATATATATATATATATATATATATATATATATATATATATATATATATATATATATATATATATATATATATATATATATATATATATATATATATATATATATATATATATATATATATATATATATATATATATGGATATCAATATGAATATGGACTTAAAAAATCTATCCCTTAGAGAACTGACCGGACATATTGGCTCATTTGCCTCCATGTCGCAGCTACTGTGAATTGCATCTCGGAATGATCTAGAACCAAAGTTAAGACTTCTGTCATAACCCATTTAATTTCAATGTAGAGACGAGACGAAGTGCGATTATATCTACACTAAATAATCCTGCTCCAAAATCATGCTACTTCTCACACTACTCGAAACATGCTACCTCATGTAGTAATTCACAACATTGAACAAAGTGTGACATCTAAATCCTGACACTTATACCTCTGAAGAGATATAGGATTGCAATCCGTAGCTGTAGGCCATTCTAGAATACGGAGTCTTTTAAAATATTCCAGTGTTGCCTAATGTTGACGTTTTGTTAGCATTTGATTTTCCCAGTGGTTACTCCCTGGTACCGACAGACACCGCTACTGTACATTTCAAAATGTTAGGCTAAATTACTTGCTATCATGTCTTTTCAATTGCATTATTTATCCACCGACAACTACAGTGTCAATTTGCTTATGTTAAAGTCCCAGTTATGCCATACAAGATTTGCCAAATAATGTAGTGTTTTGATTTTCTACTTAAGTCTTGCTATTAGCAAATGCACCTCCATTCAGTATATTACATTTCATGGTCTTCATAAATGTAACATTGGTGCAAATAAAGAATTACGGCTGTTTATCAGCAGGGTGCTAAATTAGAATGATTATACTGCTTTACATCAGCTGTATCAGTAATGCTATAATATCCAATCTGATATTTCATTGTTTCGAGCCAATACTAGTTTTCCCGACTATTCTTTGCAAACGTCTGCTCCTAACACGATAGAAGTTAGTTTTTTTTTTAATTTTATGAACATATGGTACACTTGATGGATATTCCCAAATGCAATGACACATGGTTATTGTCAGTGTAATGACAATGCCTCATCCACTATGCTAAATGTTTTACAAGCAGGGCGTATAATTTTTGCTAATAATGAAGTTTAATTCTTTTAGGCTGAGCCTTTTTACACTCATTATTTACTAAACTTACTATATTTCTCTTCACGGCGGCTTTTGCTTTATGCATATGCTACATGCCATAAATTTAATACCTGAATGGTATGTGAATTATCTTTACGCTCAACGGTTGTCACATACGTAACTGGAAATTAAGTGTTTTTACGTCAATTTGTGAATCTGAAAGATTTTAATTGTGTCAGTGCTCCCTGCTTTCCTTTCCTCTTTCATGAGTGCATCACTTAATTAGTAGTGATCTATTTGTTTGAACTACCAGGGAGGTGCCCTCATTGGTGCATAACCTGCTTCATTAAATCTTGATGTGATAACATTGATAGGCATCTTGCAGAAATTTCACCTTGGACACCCAGTAGATCTGAAGTCGTATTCAACTCTTAACTTTTTGCATATTGATAACAAAACTGTTTCCTGAAGAAAGCTGAAATTTTGTACAAGCACGATAGCACCATAGTTACTCTTCTTTACTACTCTTTTGGGCATAGTATGCCAAGCATGGAAAACAGTTAATATCTGCTCTACAAATAAGCATGTTCCGCCACTTGCATTTACTTGTTGCAACCCCACCTTATCAACTTTGTGATTTTTCTAATTACCCAAGATTAAGATGTGTTTATGAAATGGTTTTTACCCGATATTCAACAGCCCCAACTTGTCATAGACGGTAATACGGTGCTGTCTCTCCCAGATGAGCCAATTATTGCCGATAATTTCTCCTTAGTATGAAGAATTGCTACTAAATATAAACGTCACTTCAAACTACGCTGCCTTTTCATCAGGGCATGGTGAAATTCAGTAGTTTCAATGTGTTTGCTATTTTACTCTTTATGCTATGTGCTGGCAAATACAGTTTTCTGTCATTGCATATCAGTGAAAATGCTGTTTACATTCTATTGGTATTATATGTTTATGAAGTTTATTGTTGGTGACAAAAAATCTGGACCTTTGGGTAATATTACTTGCTTTAGCCCAAACAGTAAATGTCTCAATGCAGCTCTAAAATCTCGTGCAGCTCGGGAAGGAGCTATGCCGATGACGCAATAGGATTGGAAAGTAAAAAGAACCTACCTGTAGGTGAAGTTTGATTGTAATTCCAGGACTCATCGGCCGTGACCGCAGAAGCTGTGCGCCCTCCAGTGGAGGCTTTAGGGGGCCAGGAGAGCCATGGCCCCAGGCCCCAGGCCCCGCGCTTTTGATAACCTAGAAGCGGCCCCATATCTGAGAGAAAATTGAAGAGAAGTCACAGGAAAACATGTAAATACTCCAAACAAGGGCCCCGCAGATGATTGTAGCCCCAGGCCCCGCGATACCTAAAGCCGCCACTGGCGCCCTCCCATAACATTATATTTGCCCCACCCTTTTTACTTATTTTGAATTTTTCAATGGCACATTTACTTCTTTGAAGATTGGCTCACATACACAGCGACACACAATCTCGCACAGCTCCTCCATCTCGGTCGATGACTCCTAGAATTACAATCAAACTTTATCTACAGCTAGGTTGATTTAATTTTTCAATTATCTTGCAATTATGTTTCTTTCGAATAAAGCCCCATTGGATTTTGCTTAATGGGAGCGACCTGGCAGAAATGATGTTTTATTTGGGGGTTTATTCAGAGGGGCCTATTTGAGGAAGGGCTCTCAAGTTAACCAGTTCCTTAAGAGGAAAGAACTTTCTGGTATTGAACTTGTACAATATATTGTATACAAATTTCATGCATATGAAGTGGAGAAAAATGTTATGTATGTAAGCAAAGTAATTTTTCTTCAGTAATTTATGCTTTATTATTCAGCAATGTTTCAAGTACCAACTCTGCACCCTGATCACCTATCTTCAAAGAGGCTTGTAAATCTCCATGATTTCACCTTTTCCTCCCTTCTGCTCTTTTTTTCCACGCACTTTTATGATCCCACCCTTGTGCGGTGATCACACTATCCGTTGGATCCACCCCTGACTGTACTTTAACTTATACAAAATATCTCTCTAGCTTTCTGTTTGTCTTTTGGCTTTGCATGTAAGCAACAACATATAGTAAATCTTGCATTTTCCGTTGTTTCTTTTCCTGTACTCTTACTTCTCTGTCATTTTTCCTGCTCTCCTTCAATTGTGCTCTTTCATTTACATAGCTTATTTATGAACAAAGGACCAATCTCTGTGCTCGGAAAGGGTATTTTCTTAAGGTAAAAAGGGTGTGGTGAAAAAAAATTTTCTGTGAGCTTGCCCCCAGACCCTCTTTCCTCTACCTTGTGAAGTTTCACTGGTCGAAATTTGGTGCTCTTGTTCAAAATTACAATTTTCTTTAAATGAAACCTTACATATCAGAAATAGTCCGGTGTGTCTGAAATCTTGTTTTTGTAGGGATATGTTACGATTTTACGCGTTTTTCTTGCTTCATATGCACTTGTTTGTTTGACAATCCCATGGTTTTTTCAATATTTCAGTAAGCTCTTCCAGGCCTGCTACTGCTGCATGTGCCTAAAATTATATATCACCTGAACACTCTTTGTTTACTGAATTAAATTACGTAATCAATATTAGCCTTTTGAACTGCCTATGGTTCCATATTTCTATTTTAAATACTTATCTAAAACAATAGATAAATTTGAGCTGCAGCTTGATTGGCTGTCTTTGTCTCTTTCTGAAATTCTATTAGCTGACAGCTACTGCAGGAAGTAGTGTGATATTTTATTCAACAAATAAACTGTTGATCGATTACAATCTCATGCTAGAAATAGCTAGAACCAAGAAACATTCTCTAAAGCAGTTCATAGGGAAAAAGAAATGGACTAGTTTGCGGCGAAATAAAGCCAGATTGCTAGAGAAATCAGTACCAGAACTACAATCCACGACTTTGAAGTCACCTGTCGCTGCAAGCACATCAAAGTTAGGAAAATTTGGCATAAGTTTACAGCAGTTGGAAACCAATACTTACAGATAAGATTATTGGATTTGCTGCCAAAACCAGATCTTATTGTACTGCATGTGAAATAATGTGTCTGAGGGCTTTCTTTGCGAAAGAGTGCTAGATGCTGCTTCATCTAATGCCCCAATTGAGATTATTATGCAAGCAAGCAGTTCTAGCCTTCAGAGGCATGTACTGTGGGCTTACTGCAATAAGGGAATGTTGCTTCTGGTAAAGAGCCATTTAAGCCAAGATGGTTATACTACCATAGATGAAAGCTTAACTCTGCAAGTAAATCATCATTCCAGGATGTTCAAAGAGATTCAATTGCAGCAGTTGTTTTTGCCTATGCTACAACAGGTATGTACCCAGATGCAAATGGTGTACTTAAGATTGCAATATATTATTATGGTGCATGGCAACATCGTGGCCATACATCCCTCAATGGTTTTGTCTCTGTTATTGATCTCATGACAGGACTACCCATTGATTATGAAGTTCTCTGCAACTTTTGCTTCAAGTGCAAAGCCAATGAAGGTAATGAAAATTTTGCATGGAAAGAAAAGTACAGTCTTAGCTGTCCAAGGAACTTTGATGGCTCTTGTAATGTAATGGAGGTAGCATTTGCATTGAGACTGTGGAACAGGTCTGAATAAGAGCATAAGCTGAGGTACAGCACCATGTTGTGTGATGGTGATAGTAAAACTTGTGGTAATATTCAGAAAAGCAAAGTTTATGGGCCATAAACAAATATTGTGAAAGGGGACTGTGTTAATCATATTCCAAAAAGAATGGGAAGAGCATTAAGAAATTTATTAGCAGTATCGATCAAGGGCTGATCCAGCCCTAAATTCTGATCGTTGCTGGAAGCTTTTGGTGTGGTTGCCAATGTAACCACGTCCATTTTCATATCAATTGCTTAGAGTACTCAAAAAGAAGCTACCAAGTCAATCAATTTCTGTTGAATGTGCTTTCAGATATTTAAAGATAATGACCTTGGAGTTAAACACTGCAATTCGTCAAATACCACACACGTCTTTTAAATAAGAGAAAATTTATAAGAAGATGAGGCTCAGAATGTTAAAATGTTATAAAGATCTAAGGAAAATCACAAGCTCAATTTATTTGCTTGCAAAAACTTATTTACCTCATTTCTACATTTGAAATGCTAAAGATGCATTATAAAGACGAGTGTGTAAGAGTAAAAAGGACAGGGTATTCCGTATTCGCTAGCTTATTCAAATAAAAGTTAAAATATTGTTAAGAATGTAACACCAATTGAAGAAGCAGAAGTAAAGAAACACCTTTCCAAGATGAAAAACAGCAAAAGCGTAGGTCCAGATGGTATACCAATAGAAGTATTTAAGGTTTTAGGAAATCTAGGAGTCTAAATTTGACTAAAATATTTAACAACATATTAATAAATGGAGAAATGCCAGAAGAATGGAGAAGAAGTACAATAACTCCAATAGATAAGGGCAAAGGCGACCACATGAACTGCGCAAGCTACAGAGGGTTAAAGTTGTTAAGCCACACAGTGAAACTATGGGAAAGAATATTAGAATCAAGAGTCAGAGAAAAGGTGGAAGTACCAGAAAATCAATTTGGTTCCAAACGGGAAAATCGACGATCGACCCAACATTCACAATAAAACTATTAATGGAAGAATACAAAGAGAAACAGCAGGAACTACACTTAATATTCGTAGATTTAGGAAAGGCTTATGACACAATACCCAGAGAGTTCATATGGTACGGCCTTAGAGAAAAGAACATACCGGAAAAGTTAATTGCACTGATAAAGGACACATATTGCGGAGAGACAACCAAAGTGAGAAGCAAACAGGGAGTCAGTAGGAGGTTCGAAATAAGACAGGGACTGCACCAGGGATCGGTCTTAAGCCCACTACTATTTATATTAATACTGGACATAACATCAAGAGAACAAGAAATAGAAGCCCCATGGGAAATGCTCTACGCGGATGACCTAGTTATTGTGAGAAGATCTATACCGGAACTCCAAGGGGCAATCCTAGACTGGAAGAGACTCTTTCAACGATGTGGACTAAAGATAATGTTACCTTAATGCAAGTATAGCTGATTACTATCTACTACTCAGGTGCAGCATGTAACTCAAAATACCATTGCCAAGACAAACCAGTTCTCAATATAAGACATTGAGTTAAGCTCAAGCCCCACATCAAGGGTTTGCCTCTTGCTTGAGTTTCCATGTAGGCTTAAGGAACCCCACGAATTCCATGGCAATGAAGGAATTGGGGTAAGCAACCTGAATAAGTTCTTTGGCTTGTAACAAAGTAATGAAATTTCCTCTGTTTGCTGACTTTTCCATTGATTTATGTATGTCCAAGGACATAGCTCAGAAGAAAATAGCAGTATTGTTCCAGATCCATTGAGACATGCCAGAAACACAAGAAGCTTTTTACTACCCCACCCTCCCCAACTTGCTCTATCTAATCCTCAAAATCTATAACGCAGTTCAGTGATGTGCTTATGAGAGGCATGGGAGGCAGCATGCCCCAATATTTTCAAAAATGAAAGAAAATTGGTTAACAGTTAGCCATGCTACAAGAGATATGGTCACAGTATATTCTTTCTTTTAGTAACAGTAGTTGGTCAAATGGTCAAAATGCCCCTCCCCCAATGAAAAGTGTCTTGACACATTTCTGAGACAAATAGTTATTACTTCCAAGCACTAGCAATCTAAGGGGTGTCTTACCTCCATCTTTCTTACAAGATTTCTATAAATTATCCTCTTCCAAATATAACATCAACAAACATAATCAAATCTCCCTCTCTCTTGATAATTCTATTCATTCCCTTTTGGGGAGCTTTGGCATAGACTAAAGGGTTTTCCCCAAAACTACATACTATAAAATTCCAATGACAAGTAGTATTTATATAAAAGGAGCTACTGATTTGCTTAAAAAATAAGGGAGTAATTGGAGCTTCATTGAATGATAAGCACAAAGAAAATGTGAACAGCAAATATAATATGTTCCACTAAAGATTCTACTGGATTCCTTCTATCAGAATAATTCAAATTAGAAAAGAGAATCCATCTGGAACATAATATGATAATCTAAATCATATTGTGAAAGATTATGGCATATCAGAAAAATGTAAGATTATTTGACTACAAAATTAAGACTTCTTGGTTTTCGTATGAATTTATCTAAAATCAAGGGATACAACAGACAAATACTATCTAGCTCTTTCAATATGTCTCTTTGCATAACATACAAGAAACATTATCAATAACTTCAAAGAAAAGTTTGCTGTAATTGTGCCTCATACCAGACCTTGCTTTTGGCTGGCTCACCAACTATTTGAACTACTGAAGCAAAAAAATCAGTATAGGACTTATTTGATCGCAACTCACCATGGATGCCAAGAAAACTAACTATCTTTCCAATGCCATAGCTAAGATCTGTTTTTCTGTTCTACAAAACCATGTAAAGAATAGATGATTGCTACAAAATTTTGCTAAAAAGGTCAATTAATAAATGGAAGAGAAAGCCATTAAGCTGCTGCAATAATCCACTTGACTTTGAAAGAGTAAAATCATCCCACGGTTGTGGATTTTCAAGGGTATAGACTGCAAAGCACCTACTGTAAGTGAACGATTGAGACCATTGTGATTCTCCAGGCTGCGGTATCTCAATGACATGTTTCATAAAGAGCTCCTTTCTTTTAGAACTCATACTTGTAAATGAGCTAAAAGAAGCAGTGATATGCTGAGATAATTTCTTTTGGGGGGAGGGGGCGTTTTGACCAATTGACCAACTATTGTTGCTCAAAAAAATAAGATCACAGTAATTACTGTTGCCAACTCTCTTCCAGCATGGTTGCCTTTTGACCAACTCTTTTGCAAATCTGAAAGTATTGGTGGGCGTGACGCCCCCACGCCCCAGCCTGCACATTCCTAGCTAAAAGCAGAGAAATTTGCAAAAAATACCTTCACTAGTATAGATGAAGCTGACTGACAGAAGACAAGATTCAATCGATGAACAGCACAACGGAAAAGGGTGGTCTTCACGAAGAAGCGTTGAAGCCCAGAAATACTGCCAGACAACACTGATGCTCCATCATAGGTTTGCATGATTAGTTTATCTTTCAGTGTATCTCCATATTTCCTCAAAGTTTGCCTCGCAATACTAGAGATGGTTGGAGGTGATCTGTCTAAGCCCACATCAAAAAAGGTCTGGGAATCTGAGAGGAAACTTTGCATGTTTCTATAGCCTACTATGGTCCATGAAAAAGAAAACCCAAATTTAAAAAGTAAGCATGGCCAGCAAAACAGACCTTAGCTTACTTCAATTCTACACAACCAATCTTTCTCTCATACCAATGTTGATGAAACGTTCTTCCATGGCTTGGAACGTCAAGCTTCGGTTTGGGGCGATTCTGTTGAACAATTAACGGTTGTTCTGCAGTACCACACGCCAAGAACGATTTAAAGATCAATTCTGATACAACATATCTATTTGTCACAATTTCTTGCGCGCATAGCTAAGCCATAACGAAAACGTAGAATATCATTCGTATAGCCTCTCGATTACAGCTAGGCCAGATCAAAAATCGCAAGTTAGTACCTAGTGCATTCGTTATTACTAAATCACGCATTCTGCAAAGTGCATGATACCACGTGTCTAAGGGGTGACGTTCCGAGCTTTCATTGGTGTTTAGCTATAGATTTGCCCACTAAAAACACTCTATTTTGCTATGACATCACTTCAGTCATGCAGTTTTCAAAAGTGCATGACATACACGATTATAATAATAATGACTTGCTAATGTTACCACCGATCGAATGCAACCCATATTCAGCCCTAACTCCGAGCATCCAGAGTCAGCTAACGTCATCAGTAAGGACAAAATTAAACGGCTTTTTGTTATAAACCTTGTTATTGTACAGAGGCTTTTTTTTGCGGAACAATTTGTTGCTGAAATTTTCAAATAAAAGTGATATTCCAGAAGAGCATTAGTCATGCAGTGCATCACAAGCATGTCCTCTAGCTTCGCCACTGGTCCAAGGCCAATTTTGAGAAAGAAAATGTTGTGGCAGCGAACTTGATTATTCACTATGAGGAAAAGGGCACAAATCTAGGACTTGTTTGCGAGCTAGTGGAATTGTGACCATGGTTATTTAAACCTGATATGTGAATTTGTGAAGCAATATCGCTTCCCTTCACAACATTCCAGTTGCTGTCTGTACACCTCAAAAAGGTTCCATCCTGTTCCCTCCCATATCGAAGCGTATCGTGTCGTTCTGTTTTGTTCTAGTGTGAACTGGGCCTAGAGTAAACAGTAAATATCAGTTCACAACTGATATTTAATGTTTAACCTTTTTCACATGGAAATAGGCTTTAATTTTGCTTAAACAACAGATCTGGAACAACCAAACCTGCAATCTTGATATTAGAAACACATGAGAAATTAAATTAGAAATAAAAGATATGGTATAAACCGGGGCCCAACTCCGATTCACATTTGATCTAGCGGGCCAAATATGATTACATTTCGGGCTAAATTTGGCCTGTGAAGTACTTATGAAGTAGCATATGGGCGCCGCGTTAAGTCAAGACGAAAGTTACTTGTGAGGAAAAATACAGAGCACTGACGTAGATCACTTTCATAGCGCAATAGGATTGTTTGGGATTGTTGCCCTAATGTAGAACGGTGTACAGGATAAAGGTAGCCAGTTCCCTCAGAAGAGAAGAATTTTTCCACATCTTTTATGTTCTTGATAAATGTCATGTAATTGAAGAGCAGAGCAAAAATTTTATCTATGTAGGTACATGTTTTCCTCAGTAATGTATAGACCCCCATTTTATGTTCCAGTTCAGCAATGTTTATTTTAGCATAACCGCATTGTGATTTATTATTTGCAAGTTTAAGCAAATTCCATTTGGTATTAATTTTTGGCTGCATTAAATACTGATCTTATAGTACCTTTGTTTATTTATCTATAAAGACACTTATCGTCATTTCCTCTTGCTATCTTTCTACTTCTTTTGATCACGCCCAGTTAAAGCCACACCCTATAGTGCTACGGCCTTATGAAGCAGTCACAATTTCTGCTGGATCCGTCCCTGGCCCAGGAAAAACATTTTCTCATCTGATTGTTTGCCATGACTACCGTATTTCCTCGAAAATAAGCCGCGGCTTATTTTCTTCTGAAATGACCTGTTCCTGCCTATTTTTGAATCGGCTTATTTTCGAGGTGTTTTCGGAAGAGAGACACGAAAAAACACGATAAGAATAATAACGCTATGTTTTTAAAATGTGCGTAAAATATTCCACAAACAGAAACTATCAGTTTTGTAGAGCGCTGTTCCTGTAACCGTTTCGATAGTATCCACTGATAAAGGAGCTCCTCTAAGTCATCTGAAAATGGTTGCCTGCCAGAACCATGTAATTTTTTGGCTTTGGAAAACCCATTTTTGATAACTTTTATGGGGAGAATCCTACTGACATTTCCACCTTCTAATGTTTTTTTCATCACTTCCGAAAGTTCTTGCGGTTGCACTGTTTGAACAGCCGTTCTCCGTGGTATACTTCAATGCTTGTGCTTTAAATTTCGTAGAGAACGACTTTCTCGTAGGAGCCACTTTTACAAACAATAATTTTCACAAAAATGTATCATAAAATTCAATCAAATCAAATAAAAATCGAATCATGTGCGGTGCAATGGCTTCACTGCGTCTCGGCTTATTTTCGAAGGTCAACCTATTTTCGAGGAAATAAGGTATCCCTGCACTCCACAAAGGTTGTGGAAACCCGCATGCGCAGAAGGAAATTTTTAAACACGAGTGACTTCATTGTATTAGCCTTTCTTAGATGGTAGCCATGGCCGGCAAGACAGCTATTTGGAGATTTGGTGTTATGTCACGTAATGTGAACGTTTTTCACAGGAGCATATCAAACAATTTACAAACTAGAGCTTTAGCAAACGTGTGCTTACAAAAAAGAGCATGTAAGTTCAAATGTCTAATGTATATAGGTACTTTTTATCATCGTTCCATTTTCCACAATCACGTGTGTGGAAGCCATTATTTCCTCTCAACATTATTAGATATTTCCATACTTTTCAGAGAGTATCACTACTGTTTAATCCTATAGGGACTCATTTTATTTTAGAGCTGCGCTAATTCCATAACGTGACATTGTCCTAGTTTTACTGGGGCAGCGAATCTCTTGATCGAATGCTTATCTCGTTGTCTACAGTCTATACTTGTTTTTGGAGACTAAAATGTCTATGCTATGAAATGCTGTTCATTGTATGTGAACAAAGCTATCATCTATATCATGTCGGTGTTTACTATGGCTTGTGAATTCCTTCAGTGTTGTATGGTCATAGCACTTGTCTGTTGGCAATGAAGTAGGAAGTCCGTGAGTGCATATCCTTATACTAGACTTTCCTAGATGAAACTGCTGTGATAGGTGGACGGATTTTACTGTCTTCCTTGGCAGGGATAGCTGATGGGACTCTGCAGGCTACGTAGTAAAAACATTATTGAGTGTGTAAGTTGTTAAGGAGATAATAATATGTCTAGATGATTTACATAATAATCGAATTATGCTGCTCATCCGTTGTAACGATATGCTTATTGAGCTGTAACCAGACATATCTATGTTTGTCTGAGTATTGAATGACGATTGATATATACCATATATATATATATTTTTATACATGGATAAGTTGAATTTTAAATGCAACCATGTATACTTCAGATTGGATTTATCCAGATTGTGTGCATTCCACAAGGAATTACTAAGTCTAAATAGTTTCCTATTGGCATGTACTAAAATTACTCTCATTATAAAGATCTCCAAATACAGACAAATGCATAAACCAGACAACATATTTTAATCCATTTAGTAGATATAAATGTTATTTATGTACTGCAATCAGGATCCTGCATATGTTTCAATAAACACAAATGTGTTCTTCATCAGTGACCCTATCTTTACAGCTACATTTTGTGTGATAAATAACCTGACTTCCTGCTGCAGGCAATATGTTCAGTGCTTTGAGGAGAAGTTTCTCTGATAAAAGCCCATAGAAACAATACACAGTCGTCATCATGGCTTCTAAGCAAAAGTATCAACCCAGGAAGATTTTAATGTAGCAAAATTATCACTAGAAAATTGTAAATATAGTTTAGACATTTCTATAGTCAGCCGTCCCAAGTGATCTGACTGTGCAAGGTTGCATGTATACTTATAGACGTTCTTAGGTCTCAAATAGTCTGGATTATTTGAGACCTAAGAAACTTTTGTGACCCTTTGAGCGGCTAAGTGTGACTTTCATATAGACAGTTCTTATAAAAAAAGCATCTATTGCTGGAAAAATATGCTCAGAATAATGACTTTAGAGCCATGATAAAAAGTAGAGATAATAGCAGGTAGAAGTGTAAATACTTTTAATTTAAAAATTCTAAGTTAAGCGATTTATGTGACAAGAAACAATTAGTTTCTGCCAGTTACTATTGTATTTTGCATATGTTCTCTGATGATTTTAGGCAATTTTAACTGTTGGCATAAAGGCCTAGCTACAGAATTCATTTTAAGGATAATCCTCTAAAGTTGCTCTAAATGATTGGTATTACACATACAGCAATAGATGTGCACACAGAAGCTATAGGTGTACATACAGTAGCAATAGATGTGCACACAGAAGCTATAGGTGTGCACACAGAAGCAATAGATGTGCACACAGAAGCAATAAGTGTGCACACAGAAGCAGTAGATGTGCACACAGAAGCTATAGGTGTGCATACAGAGGCAATAGATGTGCACACAGAAGCTATAGGTGTGCACACAGAAGCAATAGATGTGCACACAGAAGCAATAGATGTGCACACAGAAGCTATAGGTGTGCACACAGAAGCAATAGATGTGCACACAGAAGCAATAGTTGTGCACACAGAAGCTGTATATGTGCACAGTCTCATACAAACACATAAAGACATAAGCACAGAGAAACACAGCAACACATAGAAGTATAGAAAAACATAGACACATGCCTTGCAATATCTGATCTTTCATCCTCTGCTTATCCTTTTATCACAAACAGGTGCCATATAATGGCCACACTCAACACTCATTATTCAAAGGATATAGTAAAAATATTATTATACATGGATGTAAAGTACTGTTATGGACTGTCCTGTTAAAGCCTTCCTGGCTTTTTTGCTGACATGTTTCATTTTTTGTTTTTGTCTCAACTCCCAATTTTGTATTTAAATAGATAGCAGTGATGGCAATAAGATCAAGGTTGCAAATCCAATTGTGGAGCTGGATGGAGATGAAATGACAAGGATTATATGGAGCAAAATTAAGGAAAAAGTAAATACACGCCCACATACTTTTCTATCTTTGTCATTTATCTATGTTTGATTAAAGGCAGATGATTACAAGTGTGTTCTTTGTGAAGCATCATTAATTTTCAGTATGTTGGAGAATGACCTTGGGGCCTATAACACCAGGGAAAGTTCAGGGAAATCCATTCCCTTGTTAAACTATTAGGAAATTGTCAAGGAAATTTTGTCCTTTTTGCAATGTCAGGGAAGTTTGACCATTTTTATTGACATCCAAGAATGGTGCAATATGCTTAAATCATCATTTTCACCCTTGTGCCATTATCTGTTCTGTTAAATATAAATTGTTGAAAGGTCAAAGGAGTGCTAGATCAATGATGAATGTAATTTTTGTCCTATTTGCCAGAAGGGCATTTTCTGATGTTACAGAGGGTGTGGACTCAATAAGTTTTTCACTTGCTCTGCTGGCATGGTCAAGACCTCCATCATTCAGGAGGGACTTTAAACTAGTGGTCCCATGTCTGAATGCAGCATGCATAGTAGCCATAAATTAGGCAAAAAGCTAGGTATAAAAGCCTACTCTAAATAAAGTAAACAACAACAAGAACAACAACAACCATCTCCATGAATAATGCCATTAACTTATAGCTTCTACCATTTACAATTTCTCACACATTTAGTAGGCATTTTTTAATGTGCAGTTCCACATGAAATGTGCAGCTCCACATGAAATGTGCAGTTCCACATGAAATGTGCAGCTCCACATGAAATGTGCAGTTCCACATGAAATGTGCAGCTCCACATGAAATGTGCAGCTCCACATGAAATGTGCAGTTCCACATGAAATGTGCAGTTCTACATGAAATGTGCAGTTCCACATGAAATGTGCAGTTCCACATGAAATGTGCAGCTCCACATGAAATGTGCAGTTCCACATGAAATGTGCAGTTCTACGTAAAATGTGCAGTTCCACATGAAATGGTGCAGTTCCACATGAAATGTGCAGTTCTACATAAAATGTGCAGTTTGTTATCTCAATATAATCAAACCAAAGGACACAATAATAAACAATATGTGTTCATCATACCATGGTAAAATTATCTAAGAGCGATACAAAGCACGAGGTCTAGATTATGTAATATAGGATAATTTATGCTAATTTATGTATGCGTTTTCCGGGGATAACATTATCCCCCCTCCTGTCAATAATAAGACTATGTTACGGATGATCTTGTCCTTGTTCGAATAATATTGTTTTCGTTTACGGGTCATTCCACACCAATTCATCCAGGCAACTGGATGAAATGTAACCATAGTCTGACGATTTGGCCCATCTTCTAACTATGCAATATGTAACATAATTT